>CM070496.1:17428443-17610943 GCA_036324585.1 Champsocephalus esox | reverse complement strand
CTTGAGAAGCAGGAAGTTATCTGTATCAGTTTCAATAAACCAATATCGTGCATCCCTACTTACTATCACTTGAAATGGGGATAACGATGAGACAATCGATCCTATACATTAAATAGTGTGTGTTAGGGCTGCTCAATTAATCGTATTTTAATCGCAATTATGGCTTGCAACGATTACGAAAACAACGTAATCGAAATAAAACAATTTATCTTTAAGTAAATGGATAATCGGTTTTAATAATCGTGATATCGATTCAATAATCGACATCACGATATCAATTATTGACCCAAATAATCGAGATTATGATTTTTGCCAGAATCGAGCAGCCCGAGTGTGTGAGCTTAAAACGGAGCAAGCTTAGATTTGATTTCTGCTTTTTTAAACTCGTGATTCTCGAAAGGCAGGTTTTCGTATCAATCTGTTAATTGTAATGAAATACACTTTATCCCAACCCTGGATAAGACATTGTTTGCTGGATTATATGAAATGAATACGTCATGTTTTACTCGGTAGTAAGGACTGATTTGTCCTCCCTCACGATGTGTGTCTTTCGCCATGGAGTCGTGAACTTAACGCAGTGATTTGCGCGGAGTCAGTCAATGATATTTTCACCATCAGTGAACTGGGAAGACGTGCCTGCTTTTCTGTCCATCATGTCAACATTTACATCTCATTGAATTTCAAATGCTGTCAGGAATAGTAATGAAGCCTTGCTCCCACTGTTATGGTAATGTGGGCTGGGGGAGAGGAAGGGGAGAGGTACATGGTGTCTCCCCCAAATCCGCCATCACATTTTAATGTCTGCCGTATGCTCCGTATACATTCGTTTTAATCGGTTTAACGTGCGGATATTCAAAAGTCTAATATCATTTTTCCACGTTTTTTCATTTGACATTTGGGAAATTGTCCTTTTCGACGTCACGTATTGTTTTGTACTTGTCCTTGTGTTATGGTGTGTGCGCTGAGCCGTGAGTTTTGGGTCTGGGGGTGTTAACGTGCCGTATCGATAAAGCCGCATTGTCTTATCGTAGCATCGTCACCATGTAATCGATATCCATGTGATCTATAAAGGACGATGAATACCAAACGTCCTATGAACATGGAGTCCACCAGGAGGCCCCCGAGGAGCAGCAGCAGCACGAGGAGGGGGAGGCAGAGGGGGAGGCGCAGCAGGAGGAGGAGGAGGAGGAGGAGGAACCAGCTGATGGTTCCCAGCTCTTCGACAGCGAGGAGGTTTGTTGACACAATAAACCGGCAAAGATATTTATTTATTGTGTGTGTGGTTTTAGCAGTAAACATTTTAAACGTTTGAATATGGATATTTATTGTTAAGTGTTGACCACATATTTTTATTATAGATTGGACTGCCTTTTTCTTGATTGATCTATTTTATGATTTGATTAATTTACTAAAAGTCTGACACTATTTTCTTGAACTCTAGATCTTTGAATACGTTCTAGACGAAATGGAAAGCCACAAAATAATTACGTTTGAGGCAAATCTTGTTCATTTTCTGAAACCAGATAATTTTTGCTTAAAATATGACTTTTCTCTATTTTGTTGATTCTTCATTTGATCTATAAAATACCACGAGGTCTGTCTCTATTTTCTTAAACTCTAGATTTCTCTAGATCTTCAAATATATTTTTTATTCAGGCTAACTATCCGAAACCTAGATACAAGGTTCGAGAAGAAATGGATAGCCAACACATATTTACTTTTGAGCCAAATGTAGTTTTTTGAAGCTGAAACCAGAGAACTCTTGCTTAAATAAATGCTTTCTCTCGAGTTTCTTAATTAAGCTTTTACCATTTGATCTTTACCACGAGGTCCGTCACCATTTTCTTAAACTCTAGATGCCTGTAGATCTTCAAATATCTTGTCTATATCCAAGCCCGAGATATTTGGTTCTGGAAGACGTGGAAAGCCAGAGAATATTTACTTTTAGAGGCAAATCTTGTTCGTTTTTTAAGCTGGAACCAGAGAATACTTGAAATGTATTTTGACTTATCAACATTTGGGTAAATTTAACTATTATTTATTTAATTTTAACTAAAGCATCAAACTGCAGATAAACACTGCTGACAGTCATTCAAAAAAAGTGTATTTTTCAACTCTTTTAGGTCGAAAACGAAGCTGGGCCTGCAGAGGAACCAAAAGAGGAATCGGATGAAGAGGATGAGGAAGATGAAGATGCCGGTCGCATACGGTTCAAATCCGAAAGGAAGGATGGCGCTGTTGTGCGGCTGGCTGACGCGGGAAGTAACCGGAGAAATATTCCCGAAACACTAGGTACACGTTATTCCTTTGTGTATTTATTTGAGTGCCATGACTACGGACCTGTGTTTCAAGTCCTTCCCATCTTCCCTTCATTAGAGCTGTCTGAGAAAGCCAAGCAGGATCTGATGGAGTTTGAAGAACAGGAGAGACAAAAGAAACAGAACCGCTATGGAGGCCGAGGCATGAGAGGAGGAATGCAAGGAGGAAGAGGAGGAAGAGGAGGAAGAGGAGGAGGCTTCCCATCTTTTGGAATGGGAGATTTCAGAGGAGGAAACAGAGGGAGAATGATGGACCAGAGGCACTCTCTGATGGGAGTCCCTCTGGGCATGCAGGTAAACAATCATCCACCCTTAAAGAGTCCTCTCCTGCTGATGTTCAGGTGTATATCAGTATGTAGCGTCTCTACTTTAAAGAGTCCTCTCCTGCTGATGTTCAGGTGTATATCAGTATGTAGTGTCTCTACTTTAAAGAGTCCTCTCCTGCTGATGTTCAGGTGTATATCAGTATGTAGTGTCTCTACTTTAAAGAGTCCTCTCCTGCTGATGTTCAGGTGTATATCAGTATGTAGTGTCTCTACTTTAAAGAGTCCTCTCCTGCTGATGTTCAGGTGTATATCAGTATGTAGTGTCTCTACTTTAAAGAGTGCTCTCCTGCTGATGTTCAGGTGTATATCAGTATGTAGTGTCTCTACTTTAAAGAGTCCTCTCCTGCTGATGTTCAGGTGTATATCAGTATGTAGTGTCTCTACTTTAAAGAGTCCTCTCCTGCTGATGTTCAGGTGTATATCAGTATGTAGTGTCTCTACTTTAAAGAGTCCTCTCCTGCTGATGTTCAGGTGTATATCAGGACAGGGAAAACCCCAGAAAGCGTAACGGAGCCTCTTGAAAGGGATTATCTTTTTGAATATGACATCACTTAATACAGAGCCACTCCTCCTGAAGAGCAGCTCAAGAAAGCTTCACTGGATAAGATGATTTGAAACTGCTTGACTTTTTACCGACTTGTATCGTCAGTCACTACGAGGCTTTGTACTTCACGTGTGTTTTGATCTCTCTTCGCTATCTAAGACCTTCAAGTCTTTTGTTGGTTTACGCGCGACAAAGTCTGCTATCTATGTTGATATATGGATTATAGCGAATCATTTGGCAGTCATCCATTTAGACGGCATTATGCGAAATTACATTTGCCCAGGATTTAGTTTCTTGTGGGCTTTTAATATTAGATATCACTCCAAGCATTTAATCCTTTGATTTACATGGTTCATCAGTTCATACAAGACCTTTTTGAAGGTCTAGGGAAAATATCACGGCTAACCTGAATAAGCAGGGGAAGGTTATTCGATAAAGGGACAAGTCCAGCTCTCGTTGGAACCACAATACCTTTCCTTTAATTGTGATATTTAGGGGTTTTGACAATCTGCCGATACCGATTTTTTACGGGGGGGAGGAGTGGAGTGAGTTATTGTTGGAAGGCGATGTTGAACAGATGAGTTTTAAGGGTTGATTTGAAAATTGAGAGAAGGGGCGATGCGGATTTCTAAAGGGAGGGAGTTCCAGAGGGGTGGGGGGGGGGCAGCGACACTGAAGGTGCGGAGGCGTGAATGGACTAAACTGTCCGTCTGTCTGTCTCTCGTTCTGTCTCTCGGTTTCACTTTGACGCGCTACCGGTCTCACTCTTTTCCGGCCTCCAGCTTTTCCTGCTGGAGCCCGCCGCTTAAAGGTGGCGGGCTCGGACCGGTCCTAGAGCCCGTAGGGTTAAAGGTGGTTAATGTCACCTGTAAAATCCATAGATTTAGGAGGCCGCCTAGTGGCCGTTAGCTGTACACAAAAAATGGGGGAAAAAAGTCGCGACTTATAGTCCGAAAAGTACGGTACATGATGTTGTGTAATTTAGAACGAAAACTAAGGCCTCGGGATGACTTTAAGACGTGAACATGGTCATATTTGTTTTGCAACATTAAATAAAAAAATTAAAATATTTTTGATTTGATTTTGATCCCCGATTTTTTTTGTGCTGAAAATCAGTGATCGGGTCGGGACATCTCGAGTGAAATTCAATCGTTAAAGGGGCCCTATTACGCTTTTAGGGTTCTCCATATCCTGTGTGTGTAGTTGTTGTGCTGCAAAGGAGTTTCCCACATGCTTTTTCACCATGGTTACACATAGCAACAGTTCCCATAAACAAACTGTGCTTGAATACTAAATACGTCTTCAAGCGATTGTCCTGCTGCTATTATCATTATTATTATTTAATTCATTCATTAAAGGCTGTACAATTAAAAACATAAACACTGGACATACATAATTAATGCCGGATGGACGACAACATGAACATCGTGCGGTTAATGAGCGTGTACTTTTTTAAAACGTAAAAACTTGTGAATTGATTTGTCGGCGTGTCATGGCATGGCTGCAAGCACTTGATGTATCAGAGATGTGTTCGGACGGCTTGTGTTGATTCCCCCTCCTCTCCTGGCCCCATTTCTCCTTCCAATTAGCAGCAATCCTCCCGAATGCCTCTTCCTCATCAGCCTCATCAGCAGCAAATGCACTCTCAGCATCACCCTTCGCGTCCGAGAGGTCCTCCCCCCTTCCAGGACCACGGGCGTGCGATTACCCAGCAGCCATTGCAGCCCCTCATCCCCCAACACATGGCTCACCGCTCCCCCCCCATGAGGCCCCAGATGGAGCCACCACCACGGATGATGAGTTCTCCGCCACCGAACTTCCCCCAGCAGCAGCAGCAGCAGCAGCACCACCAGCAGCCCCCCCCACAGTCCAAAAACATCCACATTAACCCCCATTTCAGAGGGCCAACGTCATCCCCTGTGCAAGGTACGTCGACCCCTACAGTGTGCTCCATATTAATAATAATTTATTTATATTGCACTTTTCATACAACAGATGCAGCTGTATGTTGTAACGCCTGTATCTACTTGTCTCTCATCCTTTCTTTATAACTGATGTGTTGTGATTTTAAAAAGGTGTATTTTCATCTGGCCGGGGACAACGGCTGGGAATGAGAAATGTTGGCTAAAGCTAATTCTCCATTTTACTGTTCTTGTGACGGTTGATCAATAGAGAGGCGAAGTCTACATCTACTTCCGCCCCATGGGACCTTATTTCGGAAAGATTATGTATTGAAGTCGATCCATCCCGTTTGAATTGTGCCACGAGTTACACACATGATGTTTGTCAATCTTAAACAATAATTTTCAAGTAAAAAAAAGTCAGTTTGTCGTAAAACTGTTGAAATATAAGACTATGCAAAATACGCAACTAGAAAGACTACAAGTCCCAGAGTCCCGGTCCCGCACGCTGGCTCTCAGAACCGACTCACTCCCCGTGTGTACGCACAGCTCTCACCGCGCCCAGACTCGGAGTGATTTCCACCTCTTTGAATACTTTCCGCCTCGTTCTGAGAGAAAGGAGTGAAATGTTTCAACGTGACGGCCGTCTGGGTGTGTGGTGCATGATGGGAGATGTAGTTCATTGAGCGGTTTCACACAAAACAAAGGGTTACTTCACAGTTTGACGACACATTTCAATTTTTTTACGTGCTAAATTATCTTTTAAATTGACAAACATCATGTGTGTAACTCAAACGGGATGGAGAGATAATCTTTCTCTCTCCATCGACTTCAATGCAGACTTTTTCTGAAACAAGGTCCATGGAGGAAAGGGAGGGACTTCGCCTCTCTATGGGGACTGTCCAGACAGGTAAATAGACTCGAGCCATAATTCTAATAAACGTTAAACGATTAAAATATATAAAAACCAACGTAAAAATAAATATTGTTATTATGAAGCTGTTTTTATTTTAAATTATCTGGCTTTACAATAACGTCAAACCACCATTTTTGTTCTTAAAATAGTTTCATGTTCAAAGGAGGCAAGAAGAAATGTATCTGGCTTTCTAATCAATATAATCGAAGTCTCGCGTTGCTCGCTTCAAAAGTTGATGTTGATGTTGATGTTCATGTTCAACTTTTCAAGCTTCGACGGAAGCGTCAGCCAATCGAATCGTATGCCAGTACAAGCTCTAGCCAATCAAACCGCGTGCTTGTGTGTCCGGGGCGGGATATTCATGTTGTTGGTCGAGTTCCAGACACGCCCACCGGCAAGCTTCAACGCCCGCTGCCGTGCGGACGCTTCCATATCCACCAGTTGGATGATTGATGTATTTCTTTGCCAGTCATCATCGTGTTAAATACATTTTCGATCATTCTTCACCACGATATTTATCCCTAATTTAAACATTTTCCCCTGTGAAATAACCCAAATCAGAATACCTTTATTCGTCCCACGGAGGGGAAATGTGCGGAGCTACAGCAGGAGAAAGAGCCACAGGCAGCTTAATGTTACATCATTAAAAAAAATACACATCCTGTAACAGCTCTTAGGATTTAGCAGCCAGGTATATATTACAGTTATTAACGGCATCTATATATATTGCACATAGCCTGTGTGTGTGTGTGTGTCAACTAGGGGCTGTGCTGGTTGTAAGTCTGAGTGCTGCAGGAAGGAAAGACCTGCGGTATCTCTATCTCAGATTAACTAGTCGTACACATCATATCCTTGTCGTCTCTCCATGTGCGAGTGTTTCCGCTGAGCCCGAAGTGTCCACATCCACACATTCATAGATGATTGATGTATCTTTTGGCCAGTCATCGTCGTGTTAAATTCTATTTCCCATTTTTCTCTCTTATATAATTAGTTAAATACATTTTCAATCACACTTTGCCAGGATATTTCTCCCTAATTTAAACATCTTCTCCTGTGAAATCACCCAGATTAACTACCATGTAAGTCATAGACACGTCATATCCTTGTCGTCTCTCCATATGCGAGTGTTCCCGCTGAGCCCTAAGTGTCCACATCCACACATTCATAGATGATTGCTGTATTTTTCGCCAGTCATCATCGTGTTAAATCCCATTTCTCTTTTATATAATTGGCTAAATGCACGGTTCATAGTCATACTCTAACATTTTTTGATGAAATCCACATTTCCTTGTACCCAAACTCGTCTATTTAGGAAGCTTCTGAGTTGAGGTGCACGCTACGCCTGGCAGTCTGACATCCTGAAAGGTGTCTGGATTAGAATGTCATTTTGTTGTTTGCTTGAATGACAAGTGAATAGCTCTCTCAGCCTGTAATGGGTTTATTTTATTTCTTCTGGCGGCATCACCGTTTCATTCCCTGAGATGGGTTTATCTGGCCTGTCTGCCCGGGCCAAGATTGAAATGTTGTTAGCAAAGCGTGTGTGTGTGTGTGTGTGTGTGTGTGTGTGTGTGTACATTGGGGTTTTGCTCCTGGGAGGAAGATGATATCATGTGTTCTGGAAAATCAGGGATTGCCTGTGGTTATGATTATGTTTTTGTGTCTTTATTTATTTATATATTCTTTCAAGAGATCCAATTGAATGTTGACATACAATTACCCTACATTTAAAGCAGCGTAAAAAAAAACCACATGTCAATCAGTTAATTGAAATCATTCTCATTAAGATGTGAGGTTATACATAACGGGACAAAATTACCTTTTCTCTTCGCTTACAGATGAATAGATTTACTCTCACTGCAGTCACAAATGGACACAAAGAAACACGAGTGTACACAACTGTGAACATGTAGTGTATTCCTAACTGTGTGCATAGCCATACATAAGTCTAAATAGTATTGGTATTATTACGAAAACATCCCTTCTGTTATTGTATGAAGTTCGTGAACGTTGGGTACATCAATTAAAGGGGAGGGTTTCGATGTATATTCAACGGTTTTATTGTCATATGCACAAAGCTACGGTGTGGAAATGCTAATGAAATTCTGTATCCTGTTCCCTTATTGCAAATGTTTACTTCTCCCTGTAACTGCACATATCTTCCATTGCTGTGAGGTTATAAAGCGTACGTCTTTGTTACAGCCGTAAGCATGGAGATGTCTAACGTCTGTCTCCTCCCTTTTTCTCCCCGTCTCCCCCCCTCTCTTTTCTCTCATTGCAGTGCCCTTGATGCCTCCTGCTCAAAGCCAACCCAGACCTGCTGTGGGTCCTCAGAGGTTCCCTGTGAGTAGCAGCTGCTCCTCTCCCTCCCCTTTCTCTCCCCCTCTGCACACGGTTATTCTCCTCGATATCATTACGGCAATTAGAGCGCCCGCCCTGGCCAAACACTGTTAAAGCAAATCTGTAAACACCGATACGGCACAACTGGAAGTGCGTGATAGCGATTTAGGCGGTGGACTTTTTAGTAGGTCGGGGGTTTCTGCAGTTCGCAACTCTTCATGGGATGAAATGCAGCTTAAGAGCAGCCAGCTTTTCACATCATGTGCAACTACGATACACTGCCAGTTAAAATGCACTTCCCACCAAGTTTCTGTCCCAAAGGCACGGAGACCTTTTTGCGTGAACCGTATTTGAATTAATCAAAACACGCCGGTGGTGTAATGGAGCCTTTTTTCTTGCACCATATATTCTGAAAGCTGGATTTCACGTCAGAGGATGTTAAGTCGGTGATTTTGTAAGAAGGGGTGCTTTATTTCCCTCACACAGAGCCAAGGGATGCCGGAAATGCCTTTTTTAAAGTAATTACTGTATTGGTTGGAGTCTGCCAAAGGGCCTTAAGTTACTCCGTCCTTCTAGTTAATGAAGCCCAGGCATCAGGTGCCGCTGCTCCTGACTGACACATCCCTGGAAAGTGCATTTTATATGGATTTATGCAAATGAAGCTTTGGAAAATAGCTGCGTCCAATTGCATGTGGATTTACAACCAGTTGCCAAACGAGCCACATCTTTTGGACGGAAAGCTGTATTTTTATTTACCTCCTTTCCAAATGTCCTGTGTGATTGTGGTCGATATTGATAGATTGAGAGCCCGCTTATCAGACGGTGGGTTTTTATATTATTTTGACGAAAAGCATAGCGTCGTATTCCCCCGCTGTTTAGGCCGTTGCTGCCAAGGACACCATTTGAAATGCAGGTGACACTAACTCCCCGTTTACCAGTGGGCACCTGATTACTCGTGATTATCATACATTATCATCCCATCACATTTAATTGTTAAAAGACCGGGGGGGGGGTCATAGCTTCTAATATTAATGCATTACATTTTTCCTGGTGGTTTGAAATATTAATCTCGGCACCAATTAAAGGTATTAGAATATTTAATCTTTTCGCATAATGACCGGGAAATAAAGATGCCACAATTTATACTATGTGGAAATGGTAAAGGCTTTGATTTGTAGCAGTTGAAGCTTTAAAAACATGTGTTTATACATATTTTTAAATCATTTATTCCATCTTCTTTGTCATCCCTAGTGAAAAGGTAGCAGTCAAAGCTCCATTTCTCTCTTTTAGACGGCTTTACATCCTGAAAACACAGAATATTAGTTCAGTTTTACCACAAAAATAATGATTTTAAGAAGCCACCAATGTTTAGATGTTGTCACTAGGGGTTCATTTATAGTATTAACCTTTTAATTTATATATGTGTTCCCTTATTATGGCCTCCTTGTTACGTATATTGACATTTAAAGTCATCCTTGGTTAATTGGTAGCCGTCAGAGCTCCATGTCTCTCTTTTAAAACGGCATTAAATCCAGAAAACAATGAATATTACACATGCTTAAAGGATATATTAGTATTCGGTGATCAGTTTAACCATATATATATTTGTTATAAACCCTTATCGTGTTCTCCTCGTTGCGTATATTGTCATCCTCGGTTAATTGGCAGCAGTCAGAGCTGCTTACCATATCTCAATACGTTGCAAAGCTTAGACTTTACATACAAGGCCTGAAACCTAGAAACACAAGCTCCATTTAAACTCAGATTTCCATTCTTTATTTAACACTTTGACATTCGGCCCCTCTCCATTATGCTTGTCTTGGATATCCCCCTCCCTGCTGAGCATCCGTTGCATATTGAGCAGCTCGCAGTCTGTTTATCAAGGATAGGAAAGCGAGAGGATGAGCGATTTGATTGGAGATTTATTACACGGACACCAGAGTCTCCATTGTGCAAACCTGCCCGCCTGACCCTTTTTTAGAAGCGCTATGATTGTGTCCCCGTAAGCCCCTTTGATTACCTTTCTGTTAAGCAACTTTTTGGGACCTTCTAGCTCACACCTAAATACCTGGAGTAAAGATGGATTAAGCCTCGATAGCATCTTAAGTAATTTACAATGGGCTTGGAGGAGGCGAAGCAGGCCATTTGTGGAAGTGCCACGTGTTGAAGAGCAGGTTAATGTTTCAACACAGATGGATGTTTAACGGAATAAAGGAGAAAGTTAGGTTCGAATTCCAAGGAGGGATTAGAGTGTTGTTATCTGGTTTCCCCTCGGGGAGGGAGTAAAGCAGTGAGTAGAGAAAGCTGTGGGTCGTATGAAGTCCTGAAACAAAAGTCCTGAGAAGGTTTATCAACAAAGCCTCGAGTAGCATAAGCACTAGAACCGCCAACGGGTCAATTTTACCCGCAGGGCGCTATGTAGCATCCTCAAAGGGCGCTATGTAGCATCCTCAAAGCGCGTTATGTAGCATCCTCAAAGCGCGCTATGTAGCATCCTCAAAGGGCGTTATGTAGCATCCTCAAAGGGCGTTATGTAGCATCCTCAAAGGGCGTTATGTAGC
Organism: Champsocephalus esox; assembly: GCA_036324585.1. Lineage (NCBI taxonomy): Eukaryota > Metazoa > Chordata > Actinopteri > Perciformes > Channichthyidae > Champsocephalus > Champsocephalus esox. The sequence continues at coordinate 17,600,040 of CM070496.1, read as the reverse complement.
ATCCTCAAAGGGCGTTATGTAGCATCCTCAAAGGGCGTTATGTAGCATCCTCAAAGGGCGCTATGTAGCATCCTCAAAGCGCGTTATGTAGCATCCTCAAAGGGCGTTATGTAGCATCCTCAAAGGGCGTTATGTAGCATCCTCAAAGGGCGCTATGTAGCATCCTCAAAGGGCGCTATGTAGCATCCTCAAAGGGCGCTATGTAGCATCCTCAAAGCGCGTTATGTAGCATCCTCAAAGGGCGCTATGTAGCATCCTCAAAGGGCGCTATGTAGCATCCTCAAAGGGCACTATGTAGCATCCTCAAAGGGCGCTATGTAGCACCCTCAAAGGGCGCTATGTAGCACCCTCAAAGGGCGCTATGTAGCATCCTCAAAGGGCGCTATGTAGCATCCTCAAAGGGCGCTATGTAGCACCCTCAAAGGGCGCTATGTAGCATCCTCAAAGGGCGCTATGTAGCACCCTCTGTTGTTAAAAATGGTCAATATGAAGTCGGATTGAAAAAAATCAGCGCCGGCGGGTAATATTTACATCATAGAAAATGCAGCGTAAACATGACGTGTTGCTATAGCAACGCCTTTTGTCTACTGCGGTTCCTTTATAGATAGAGATGGATGGATGGAGAGATAGATAGGTAGATAGTTATAGATAGAGATATCGATGGATAGGTAGGTAGGTAGGTATATAGATGGATGGATAGATGGATGGATGGATAGATAGATGGATGGATAGATAGGTAGGTAGGTAGGTATATAGATGGATGGATGGATGGATGGATGGATAGACAGATAGATATATAGGTAGGTAGGTAGATAGTTATAGATGGAGAGATTTGTACCAAAACACAAGTCTAACGCCAAGCGTTTAAATCAGCACCGGTAGCGATATTTTATACGTCTTCACACTCTCTGCACAAAAGCTGAGAGTCCACAGATCCTATGGGTAGAAGTCTCATCCCTGTGCGATCAAAACTCACCGTTCTGTATGATAAAGAAAGAACATTGTACCGTAGCTGTTACGTTTGACCCGTTGGCGGTTTTAGGTCCAGCGACCTCTGGTGCTAATGCAGGTTTGATGTTCGCAGCTCTCCGTTCCGTGTCTTTTTTAACGACCCCATCCTTTCACTTACTCCCTGCATCAAATTCCCATTTTTCATTAGTTGAATTTGTTTGTGATTATTGAGTTCCCCGCCTGGCCCCGTAATTCACGGGTTCTGTGTTTTCCCAGGGTCCCGGAGACTTCCAGCAGCACATGTCAGGCAATTTTGGCCAATCTCAGAGGCCCCTTCATCACATGGAGCCCTTCAGGAGCCAGCCATCGCAAGGCCCCCAAGACAGAGAGCCTCTCTTTATGGGCGGTGAGTCTTCCAAAGCTCTCTTGGCATATTTAATCCAATTCAACATAACCTCTGGCGCTACACCTACAGGGCACGCTGCTAGCTTCCTGCTCCATCAGCTGCGCTCATGTTAAATGCATGTGTGTATATATACATCTGAATGAGCCTTTTGGAACTGCATTAAATATTTGTTTTCCCGCTGTGTTGTTAATGCAGCTTTGTTTACCTTGATGGAGTTGTCTCTTGATGTGAAAACTGACGTCATCTGAATGAACCTTTTGAAACTGCATTAAAAATCTTTACGTTATATATTTTTCACTGTTTTAATGCAGTTTTACAAACATTGTTTACCTTGATGGAGTCGTCAGTTGTTTACCTTTCTCCAGCCGAAGTTTCGTATCGAAATTGGCTTTCTTTGACGTCTCCCCTCGGTGCATTTCTTCGCTCTTCCTCCACAGATCGTGCAGAGTCCACGCGGTTTCCAGGGCAGCACATGTTTGATCACCAGGGCCCAAACTCTCTTCTGATGAACAGCAACCACAGCCTCCACCAGCAGCAGCAGCAGCAGCAGCAGCAGCAGCAGCAGCAGCAGCAGCAGCAGCAGCAGCAGCAGCAGCAGCAGCTCCAGCAGCAGCAGCAGCAGCAGCAGATTCAGAGTCACATGGGTTTCGGCCCTCCAGGACCCACGTTCAACCAGCCGGGCCTAGGTCTGTTCCCCAGAGAACCACCCAGACCGAACCTCCCTCCCCACCAGGGGCACCAGGGGATGGTAGGAATGAACCAGCAAGGACCCCCAAATCAGCCGAGACCCTTCATGGGCCCTCGGCAGCCGTTTGGCCAGCAGGGGGGCCTTTTCCCACCCCCCGACGTCCAGTTTGGGATGCAGGTACGACTAAGAGTAAGTGATTTCTGTAGCTAATATGTGTGTGTGTGTTGTGCGGCAATTTGATGCTGTTTCTCTAATGCTAAATACGGTCTTATTTCAACCATATATTTTCTTTTTCATTGCATATCTACCCTATAGCCACTGTGCATATAATAATAATAGATGGATGGATAGAGAGATGGATGGATGGATAGAGAGATGGATGGATGGAATAGAGAGATAGATGGGTGGATGGATGGATAGATGGATAGAGAGATAGATGGATGGATAAATGGATGGATGGATGGATAGAGAGATAGATGGATGGATAGATAGATAGATGGATGGATGGATGGATAGAGAGATGGATGGATGGATAGAGAGATAGGTGGATGGATGGATAGAGAGATATATGGGTGGATGGATGGATAGAGAGATATATGGGTGGATGGATGGATAGAGAGATGGATGGATGGATGGAGAGATGGATGGATGGATGGATGGATAGAGAGATGGATGGATGGATGGATGGATGGATAGATAGAGAGATAGATGGATGGAAAGAGAGATGGATGGATGGATGGATGGATAGAGAGATGGATGGATGGATGGATAGAGAGATAGATGGGTGGATGGATGGATAGAGGGATGGATGGATGGATGGATAGAAGGATGGATAGATAGATGGATGGATAAAGAGATGGATGGATGGATAGAGAGATGGATGGATAAAGAGATGGATGGATGGATGGATAAAGAGATGGATGGATGGATGGATGGGGATAGATAGATGGGTAGATAGATGGATGGATAGAGAGATGGATGGATGGATAAAGAGATGGATGGATGGATAGAGAGATGGATGGATGGATGGATGGATAGAATAATATGTTTATTTAGTATAGCACCTTTCACAAGAAAGAATTAAAGTTAAGCCCGCAGAAACATGAATACAACATGTGGCAGAAATGTAAGGTTAACACTTTGAACCGTTGAAATACGGAATTTAAACCAAAGTATGATGTTTTTTAAAGCATCCTCCCTTACGTATGTCAACATGCTTTGTGTGCCATGAATGAATGATTCGTCTGCTTTAGTCTAGATTATTAATATTTCTGTAGCCATAGCGATGACTCGACTGGAGTACTGAACTATGAATAAACTAGACGAGTTATTATATTCACTGCTGTTGAAGCGTGAGGGAAAAACAGAGTCATTCTCAGTTTGGTTGGCACCACCTTTTTGTCACGAGACGTAGGCAAGAGCTCCCTCTAGTGAGTGAATCACGCGGAGGGTAATTATGTGCAGGAGCTGTCTGATTCAATTTAGAGATCACTGATGAGGAAAGAGGTTGTATTACTAACTTCTGTTGTTGTTTAAAGTGCGTTAACATTGTATAGGGTGGATGGATGGATAGATGGATAGATGGATGGATAGAGAGATAGTGGATGGAGAGATGGATGGATGGATAGATGGATGGAGAAAGATGGATAGATGGATGGATGGAGGATGGATGGAGAGAAAGATGGATAGAGGATGGGTAGATGGATGGATAGAGAGATAGGTGGATGATGATGGATAGATGGATGGATGGAGAGAAAGATGGATAGATGGATGGATGGAGAGAAAGATGGATAGAGATGGGTAGATGGATGGATGGAGAAAAGATGGATAGAGAGATGGGTAGATGGATGGATAGAGAGATAGGTGGATGGATAGATGGATGGATGGAGAGAAAGATGGATAGAGATGGGTGGATGGATGGATAGAGAGATAGATGGATGGATGGATGAGATAGATATGGGTGGATGATGAATAGATAGATGGATGGATGGATGGATGAATAGATATATGGATGGATGGATAGAGAGAGATATATGGGTGGATAGATGGATGGATGGATAGATGAATAGATGGATGGATAGATGGGTGGGTGGATGGATAGATGGATGGATAGAGAGAGATATATGGATGGATGGATGGATAGATGAATAGATATATAGATGGGTGTATAGATGGATGGATAGAGAGATAGATGGATGGATAGATGGATGGATGGATGGATAGAGAGATAGAGAGATGGATGGATGAATAGATATATGGATGGATGGATAGAGAGAGATATATGGGTGGATGGATGGATAGATGGATGGATGGATGAATAGATGGGTGGGTGGATGGATAGATGGATGATGGATAGAGGAGATATATGGATGGATGGATGGATAGATAGATAGATGGGTGTATAGATGGATGGATAGAGAGATGGAGAGATGGATAGAGAGATGGATGGATGGATGGATGGATAGAGAGATGGATGGATGGAAGGAGCTGTGTGTTCATAAAGGCTTATAGTAACCAAAGGATGCAAGTAAAATAGCCATAAATATTTCTAAATAGTAGTGGTATTATTAGGGATGGGTACCGAGCCCCGGGGCTGAATTATTAAAGACCGTGGTACCGTTAAGCTCCAACATTATCGGTACTGGAGATATCTAAAACATTTGTCATCTGTATTATTGCTACACACGCATTATATTGCAGTTTTAGTGTCGCCAGCTCCGTTTCTAATACGCAGAGAGACTGCAAAATGCGTCTATGATTATTTTTAGTATTTTCCATCTTTCCTATCCAGAGATCTCTCTCTCTCCCGTCTGTGAGCGAGGGGGCGAGAGAGAGATCTCAATGAAAGCCTTCTCCTGTATACTGTTCCCTTATTGCAAATGTTTACTACTCCCCGTAATTTATATCTATTGAAATCATTCATTCTATCCTCTTCTGTCATCCTTAGTTAATTGTTTTTTTTCCAGGTATTTATTGCTTGAAAAATATATAAAAATAATATGATTTGTCGCCTTTCTCTGTGATTTCAGGGCTTAATGGGACCTCCCGTTTCCCAGCTTCCCCATCAGCCCATGCACCTGCACCAGCAGCAGCACCACAGGCAGGACTTACCTCATCATCAGCATCAACATCCAAATGTCAATGAGCCGCGTCCCATGATGCACCACGGCCAGAATCCTTTCCACCAACAGCAGGTGCATGGAGGCCCCCGACAGATGAGTCCCCGCCCTCAAAACCCCCAACAGAGAAACATGTCCAACAGGCAGAGGATGGTGAGAAATGCACACGTCACATACATTTAGAAAAAACGCAGAAAGAATTGGGTCATCCTGCTGATGTTCAGGTGTATATCAGTATGTAGTGTCTCTACTTTAAAGAGTCCTCTCCTGCTGATGTTCAGGTGTATATCAGTATTTAGTGTCTCTACTTTAAAGAGTCCTCTCCTGCTGATGTTCAGGTGTATATCAGTATGTAGTGTCTCTACTTTAAAGAGTCCTCTCCTGCTGATGTTCAGGTGTATATCAGTATGTAGTGTCTCTACTTTAAAGAGTCCTCTCCTGCTGGTGTTCAGGTGTATATCAGTATGTAGTGTCTCTACTTTAAAGAGTCCTCTCCTGCTGATGTTCAGGTGTATATCAGTATGTAGTGTCTCTACTTTAAAGAGTCCTCTCCTGCTGATGTTCAGGTGTATATCAGTATGTAGTGTCTCTACTTTAAAGAGTCCTCTCCTGCTGATGTTCAGGTGTATATCAGTATGTAGTGTCTCTACTTTAAAGAGTCCTCTCCTGCTGATGTTCAGGTGTATATCAGTATGTAGAGTCTCTACTTTAAAGAGTCCTCTCCTGCTGATGTTCAGGTGTATATCAGTATGTAGTGTCTCTACTTTAAAGAGTCCTCTCCTGCTGATGTTCAGGTGTATATCAGTATGTAGTGTCTCTACTTTAAAGAGTCCTCTCCTGCTGATGTTCAGGTGTATATCAGTATGTAGTGTCTCTACTTTAAAGAGTCCTCTCCTGCTGATGTTCAGGTGTATATCAGTATGTAGTGTCTCTACTTTAAAGAGTCCTCTCCTGCTGATGTTCAGGTGTATATCAGTATGTAGTGTCTCTACTTTAAAGAGTCCTCTCCTGCTGATGTTCAGGTGTATATCAGTATGTAGTGTCTCTACTTTAAAGAGTCCTCTCCTGCTGATGTTCAGGTGTATATCAGTATGTAGTGTCTCTACTTTAAAGAGTCCTCTCCTGCTGATGTTCAGGTGTATATCAGTATGAAGTGTCTCTACTTTAAAGAGTCCTCTCCTGCTGATGTTCAGGTGTATATCAGGATGTAGTGTCTCTACTTTAAAGAGTCCTCTCCTGCTGATGTTCAGGTGTATATCAGTATGTAGTGTCTCTACTTTAAAGAGTCCTCTCCTGCTGATGTTCAGGTGTACATCAGTATGAAGTGTCTCTACTTTAAAGAGTCCTCTCTGCTGATGTTCAGCTGTATATCAGGATGTAGTGTCTCTACTTTAAAGAGTCCTCTCCTGCTGATGTTCAGGTGTACATCAGTATGTAGTGTCTCTACTTTAAAGAGTCCTCTCCTGCTGATGTTCAGGTGTACATCAGTATGAAGCGTCTCTACTTTAAAGAGTCCTCTCCTGCTGATGTTCAGGTGTATATCAGTATGTAGTGTCTCTACTTTAAAGAGTCCTCTCCTGCTGATGTTCAGGTGTATATCAGGATGTAGTGTCTCTACTTTAAAGAGTCCTCTCCTGCTGATGTTCAGGTGTATATCAGTATGTAGTGTCTCTACTTTAAAGAGTCCTCTCCTGCTGATGTTCAGGTGGATATATATATATATAATATGTTTTTTATTTTCTCTCCAGAACACACCCATGTCTAAGCAGATGCAGCATCGTAACAGCAACCTGCGGGAGCTTCCTGTTGCGCCTGCCAACACGAACATGAACATGAACAACGCCCGCCCCGCCGCCAACGTTCGGCCTGTTGCCAAGGCAATACTGGGTGTGCGTCCAGGGCAACCGATGCCCGACGGAGGAAGAGGACGAGGAAGAGGACAGGTCGTTTCCAAGATGCAGTCACAGCCACCCGGAGGAAGGACGGTGGTTCGAAAGGAAATCCCACGAACACCACTGGTCAGTTTCTTGTATAAAAAAAAAGATCGAGGAAACCAAAAATATATATTATAGAAAGAAAATAATTTAAAAATAAAGATTTAACGTAAGAAAATGAGTATTTACACCAAATATAAATATACAAACGAAACAAAAAACGTAGTGAAATGAATATATGATATACGACAAACTGCAGTGTGTTATGTTTTAGTCATCATTTTGAGTTTTCCCAGTGTCCGAGAATTGACTAGAACCTCTAAGCCAATCAGTATGCAGAGAAGAGCTCCTTTCCTCAAAGCCCAATCATAAGGGCGATAATGACTCGGTCTCAATCAATTGAACCAGATCAATACTATTGCATTTCTTCTCTTGGGTTTTGCCTGTGATTACACCTTTAGTGTCGAATAAGAAGCACACCGTGATTCCCAGCTGTTTTTTTGGTTCCACAGGACCCGAGCGAAGACGAGGAAACCCGGCAGTACCGCTTGAAGATCGAGGAACAGAAGCGTTTGCGAGAAGAAATTCTGAAAACGAAGGAAATGAGACGACAGATGCAAGCCGGCGTCCGAAAGAAGGAGTTGCTCGAAAGGATCAGTTCTCAGACTCCGACAACACAGATTCAACCTGCACAACAGAACCAGCAAATGCCACAACCTGTACAGCAACAACAACAACAACAACAACAAAGACAACAACCACAGCAGCAGCCGCTGAGACAGTTGCCTCAGAGACCCCCACAACCTCTAAATCAGACTTTTAAGAATCCCTATTCAAGTCATTCCTCCAAACGGCAATCCTCAGATTCTCACGCCACGACCTAATGTGAAAGCACGCCTTCAGATGGTGAAAGGAAACATCCAGCAGCAGCAACAACAACAACAACAACAACAACAAACCCCCCAAGTGCATGTTCCAGATCAGCAGTGGACTCAACCAAACCCCCAACAGCGAAGGAACTGCGTTCAGATCAGACCTGGAGCTCAGATACAGACGCTTCCTCAGAAGAACATCCCGGTAGCTCCTCAACTCCAGACCGCGGGGCCTCCTCAAGCGGGCGCCAAAAGAACCGTAATGCAGCGGACCAAAAGCGTCGACGACCAGCAGGTGCCACAAAAAGTCAGAGTCGTCAAACTTTCCGGAGCGGTGAGCATTTCATTTTGTGTCCGTCGCCTTCAGATTTCGCCCCGCGAGGGAAAACGACTGATTGCCGCCGCGCTGTCCGTTTGGTAATCTAAACGATGTCTAACCTATGGGAATGACAGGCCGATGTGATGTGTCATGTTGGTAGAAATGGATCTGTAAAGACACGACGCGTCCACGCACATCTCGCCTTAAGATCACGGGAAAGGCTGTCGGCGTTAAACGGGGCAGAATGACATTTATCTACAGAGTTAGGGACAGCTCGTCGCTGCTTTTAAAGGTTGATATCCTTCTTTAAGGGCAGCACGTTGAAAGATATAGAGACGGTAACACCAACAAGTCCGGATATATCCAATCTTTATTTCAGACTCAAGGTCCATATCACAAAAAGACAAAACATTACATTATATATCTCTCACTGCCTCCATAAGTTACGGAGCGTCCACACTACAGCTTCAAAGACAGCTTGGAGCTGGGCGTGTCTGGAGCGTGGGGATTTTATTCAAGCAACGCGACCAACAGCCAATCACATGAATCTCCCGCCCCCGACAGACAAAGCAAAAACCCGGGGATTTTATGCGAGCAATATATATATATATATAAAAACTCCCCAAACAGGCGAAAACCTACCAGTTTCCCCCACTGCCTCTGCCACCTCCCTCCATGCTGGTTCCTCCGGTTTGTGTCCCGGTAGGTGAAGAGGGTCTGGTCATACACAACTGGGTGATCGCTACGGCGATAGTTAGTTTCTCCTCCGACTTTCTTTGAAATATAGAAATGAACGGCGGGATATCTCTCCCAGCTTAGACGCGGTTTGATTGGCTACGGCTTCAGCTGTCAGATATTCAGAAACGGGATTTGATTGGCTGGCGCTGGCTACTCCGGTGACGGACCGCTCTGCTACCCACAATTCAGTTCGGCGAAAAAGCGAGGCAACGTGACGTCACTGAGTTGTCGACGCTGTAGTGTGGACGCGCCGTTACTGCCGTGGCCTTAATTACACATTCATCGTGATTGAAAAAGCACAAAGGCATGCATGTTTAACACTTGTCCCCGACGATGAGACGGGATGCGATAGTATTTTTGAAAATAAGCCGCTTTTCCGACTCCCGCCCCAGAGGATCAAGCTGCTAAAAGAGGCAGACTCTCACTGCAGATGAAGATAGCTGGGTGTCAGTGTGCTAATGGAAACCTGTGCACAGCTATCTGGTGTGGCGCATCACGGAGGGGAGAGGGAGAGTGGGATGTGGAAACGTAGAGACTTGTCTTGATGCCCCCTCTTCCACATTGTTCTGCTGTCACCAGCCAGCGCTTGACAATGTTATCTCGTCTCCTCTCCCCTTTTTTTCTTGCTCCTTCCTTTCCACTTTGTCATCCCTCGGTTCCCCGTCGGCCCCATCTCTCAGGTGCGAGGCAAACCCACAAAAGGATGCCAATCCAAAAACCCTTGTAATTAATCTTTCTTGCTTGAACGCCGGAGACATAATACCTGCGTAAGAAAGTCGCCACTTTTGAGGATTTGGATTTGTATGGCTTAGGCGCGCAGATAAGAGGCAAATTATATTTTCATCAGGGATAATACAAAGCAGCGCAAGGAGACACAAAAGCTGTGGGAATTTGGGGGGGGTGGGGTACACATCGAGCTGCTGTCGTCCCAGTGTAATGCAGCTTAGCATTTGATGGGTGCAATCAGGGGCTGTGATTTCTATAGGAGGGATTAATCCATTTACTCTCAGCTGGGGACAGGTCGGAGATATCGCCTCCTTTCTCCCTCCGTATTGATCTGTCACATCTCCGCAGAGTCGCGGGACGAACAAGAGACGACCTTCAAGTCCTCCTCTTCCCCCGCTCTGTCAACACACTCGAAGCTGTGACTTTATTTGATAATGAGACCATCACCTTGTTGGGTGGATCTTTATTCCTCGCGGCATGTCGGATAGGGATCCAGCGCTGCCGCGTTGTAGACATGGCGTTGTATCTGCCTCTTTGCCTGAACGGCTGAATATGATTGTGACGCCTGCAGATTGATAGGAAGAAGCCTGGGATTGTGTGTGTGTTTGAGGGGCTGAGTGAGTGATGTGAGCGGTCGGAACAACAACCCGCATCCACATTAAAGATCCGTCGTAGTCCAACTTTTAAACATAAGATTCGAAGCTATACGGCGTTTCACCATATGTGTGACGATGTCGCTATAATTCATCCATGCATCCATCAACATAGAGAAAATACAATATATAAATAAGATGCATAAGCAAAATGGCTCAACGTTCTTCCGTCTTACAGGGTGGAGGAGTTGGTGTTGGAAATCCAGTTCAACAACAACAACAACAACAAGGCACCTGGACGGCATCACCTCTGACCCAAAGAAAGGTGACGATGGCGGGCCAACAAGGAGCAGCAGCAGCTCCAGCTGGACGAGGAGTCACCCCACAGCAGAACAGGGTATGTGAGGAGCCGCTGCATGCTTTCCCCTGTGCAACACTGACTATATATCTATATTAACGGTGTGTGAAATAAAAGATTAAAGACCTCAAGGCTTTTATCGTCATTCGTACGCGGCTACGGTGAAGTTCTGTCGATGAAAGTGCAAGTAAATACGAGTAAAATAGTCACAGAAAGTTGAAAAACCGTTACCAGTAAAAGACAGAGATGAGCGAAGAATAGACGATGATGTAACGAAGGATGGTGCTAGTTCACATTGTGGTTACAAGTTAAAATAACGACGGAGATGGGATGATATGAAATCGAATAGAAGCAGTTTAAGATGCATCAGAGCATTGAGAGAGTGTTGGCTACCTAAAAGGGGAACGGATATATTTTGAGCTTTGCTTCCATAATGTAAGATAAGATTAATTGATCCCAAATCGGTGCATTATTTCCGTTGAAACCACACAACGCACGCGAATAGAAAAGAGAAATATATACAAGGTAACGGTGAAAGATATGGGCAAGTTCACATCGTGATAACCACCTGAAATATAGGCGGCGATGGGATGATAGTAAGATTTAAGATGTCTCGGAGCATTGAGAACGTGTTGGCTGCCTAAAAGGCGAACAGATATAGACTTCCATCGAGCATGCGTCCATAGTGTAAGATAAGATCGACTTTATTGATCCCAAATTGTGACCTTTTCTCTGTCACAGCGACACGATGCACATCATTTGAAAAAGACTAGAACATAGAAATGTATATTCGAGGTGACTGTGAAAGATTTGGGCGTAATTGGCGACGGCTGCCTCCCCGGTAGACGTGGCGACGGAGCAGCAGCAGTGATAATAAGACGGGACAGTGTGCCAGGTGCAGCAGGATATTGAGAATTCGAGTGCAGTGTAACACGTGAGGTAACATCAGGTCCCTCGGCCTCTTTCCACGCCTGTCACCTGTCACGGAAACCAAACTCGGTGACGCTGAGAAGCTACGGCGCATCTCTTGCATGGCTCGTACGCTCCCCCAACACACACACACACACACACACACACACAATATTCCCTTTCACTTCACTCTCCCCCTCCTCCTCCTCCCCCTGCTCCTCTGCAGAAGAAAACACATACCTCTCAAGCTCAAATGAAGATATGCCAGGCATCGTGTTTTGACGTCAGTGTCGAGATATGATAAGTCAATCGTGTGAGAGGGATGACACGCAGCGGTTTTTAAAACGTTCTTTGTGCGGAGTGTAGCTCGTCTCCACGTGGTTGAAAGGTTATTTATATAGCGCCTTTCAACACGAGGCAATTCAAAGTAATGGTGGTTTGCTTTAGATATTTGGAGCATTATAACTGAAAGCTTCTGTTTCAATAACTGCCACACCAACACTGTGTGCAAAATAAATATATATAGATAAGATTTTATTAATCCCCGAGGGGAAATTCAGTTGTACGAAGCAGCAACAGGGTAAGTGTGAAAAAACAGGACGGCAAAGATTCACACAGATTAATAAAATCAAAAATAAATAAAATTAAAATGATAATAAAAGACTATAAAATAGGAGATGGGTAAAAATAAGAGTAAAATAACTGTCAGCATATGTACATATTTGGTCCTCTATGTCAGGGGTGTCAAACTCGAGGCCCGGGGGCCACATCCGGCCCGCGACTTCATTTCATGTGGCCCCACAAGAGCTTGCAAAGAATATAATATGATAAGTATACGGTTACATGCTACTTTACAGAAGCACGTTGCCCATAAACTACATGTCCCACAATGCATCTGAATTTGCCTTTTTTCATAGAATTCCTTTTTCTCAGAATTTGATTTTTATTTCTAAATCATTTTGGGACATACGCACTGACTTGCCCTCGACTTCTGCTTCCAGACGTAGTTAATCATGAAGTTTTTACCCTATCTGATGATAATCCAATGCAGAGGCAATGATGTAATATAATACATTATTTTATATATGTATTTTTATATAGTCTTAAAGTTACAACCGGCCCTTTGAGTGCAACCATGATGCTGATGGGCCCGCGATGACATGGAGTTTGACCCCCCCTGCTCTAAGTTATAGTACGGACAGTGACATATCTATCTACCTGTTTGGTCAACTACTAATAATATGTTAGCATGGGTTGTGGAATATAACGTACTATTATGAATCTATAATAACGAGCGATTACGTATCTGCCACTACGTTATTTACATTAATTTATGTCTTTGTTTCCTGTAGATATTTAATTGCTCTTTTTACTGCGCTGTTAGTGTACAGTTTTAATCACACAAATAATACATTTTATTTAAGGCGTCTTTCGAGGACACCGTACGATTTGTTAAATATTCTAAAAGCAACAGAAGGATAAAAACCCAAACATACCATCGCGGAGAGGACGATTTAAACTCAAATGATTAGGAAACGGTATTTTATTATTGTGCTATTGTATTTCTGTAACTGTTTCCTTCGGGGTAAATAAAGTCTTATCTTATTAACCCCTATCTTTCATATTGTGATATCATTTGATGTAACGTCTTCCCTGCATGTTTCTGGTGGTTTGCTCCAGATATTCGGAGCTTAATAACTGAAAGAATGTAAAATCTTCTGTAACTCCGCCGCCGCCGCCGCCGCCTTCTCCTCACCCTCACCCTTCCCCGATTTCATTTATTCCTTTTTTACCAAATGTGGGCGTTTTTTTTTCTCACACTTTGCGTTGGGTGTAGGTGGTCGTTTCGGCACGGGGACGAGGGCGAGGGGTCGCTCCGGTTGGTCGAGGTCGGCCAATGTCCACGAGACAAAGTCCGAAAGCAGACGAGACTGAACGCTGCACCGTTTCCATCGAAGGCCTTTCTTCTTCTACTACTGACGCACAACTGCAGAACCTCCTCAGATCCATCGGCCCCATAGAGGTAGGAACCGGGGTTTCCGTCAGGGGTGGGGTGAAATAATCGATACGGCATAGTATCTAGATATTGTATCGATACGCGGACGCCAAGTATTGATATTTTATGATATAGACTGTAGCATATCACTCCGAAAGATGGTCGTACACTTGACTGATGTGTAACAACGTAAGAGCTACACAAAGACACACAAATATCTATGAGCAAGGTCTGAGTACTTCTACTTTTACTCAAGTACAAGATCTGAGTACTTCTACTTTTACTCAAGTACAAGATCTGAGTACTTCTACTTTTACTCAAGTACAATATCTGAGTACTTCTACTTTTACTCAAGTACAAGATCTGAGTACTTCTACTTTTATTCAAGTGCAAGATCTGAGTACTTTTACTCAAGTACAAGATCTGAGTACTTCTACTTTTATTCAAGTACAAGATCTGAGTACTTTTACTCAAGTATAAGACCTGAGTACTCCTACTTTTACTCAAGTACAAGATCTGAGTACTTCTACTTTTACTCAAGTGCAAGACCTGAGTACTTCTACTTTTACTCAAGTACAATATCTGAGTACTTCTACTTTTACTCAAGTACAAGATCTGAGTACTTCTACTTTTATTCAAGTGCAAGATCTGAGTACTTCTACTTTTACTCAAGTGCAAGACCTGAGTACTTCTACTTTTACTCAAGTACAAGATCTGAGTACTTCTACTTTTACTCAAGTACAAGATCTGAGTACTCCTACTTTTACTCAAGTACAAGATCTGAGTACTTCTACTTTTACTCAAGAACAAGATCTGAGTACTTCTACTTTTACTCAAGTACAAGATCTAAGTACTTCTACTTTTACTCAAGTACAAGATCTGAGTACTTCTACTTTTACTCAAGTACAAGATCTGAGTACTTCTACTTTTTCTCAAGAACAAGATCTGAGTACTTTTACTCAAGTACAAGATCTGAGTACTCCTACTTTTACTCACGTACAAGATCTGAGTACTCCTACTTTTACTCAAGTATAAGATCTGAGTACTTCTACTTTTACTCAAGTACAAGATCTGAGTACTTCTACTTTTACTCAAGTACAAGATCTGAGTACTTCTACTTTTACTCAAGTACAAGATCTGAGTACTTCTACTTTTACTCAAGTACAAGATCTGAGTACTCCTACTTTTACTCAAGTACAAGATCTGAGTACTTTTACTCAAGTATAAGACCTGAGTACTCCTACTTTTACTCAAGTACAAGATCTGAGTACTTCTACTTTTACTCAAGTGCAAGACCTGAGTACTTCTACTTTTACTCAAGTGCAAGACCTGAGTACTTCTACTTTTACTCAAGTACAAGATCTGAGTACTCCTACTTTTACTCAAGTACAAGATCTGAGTACTTCTACTTTTACTCAAGAACAAGATCTGAGTACTTCTACTTTTACTCAAGTACAAGATCTAAGTACTTCTACTTTTACTCAAGTACAAGATCTGAGTACTTCTACTTTTACTCAAGTACAAGATCTGAGTACTTCTACTTTTTCTCAAGAACAAGATCTGAGTACTTTTACTCAAGTACAAGATCTGAGTACTCCTACTTTTACTCAAGTAAAAGATCTGAGTACTTTTACTCAAGTACAAGATCTGAGTACTCCTACTTTTACTCACGTACAAGATCTGAGTACTCCTACTTTTACTCAAGTACAAGATCTGAGTACTCCTACTTTTACTCAAGTACAAGATCTGAGTACTTCTACTTTTACTCAAGTACAAGATCTGAGTACTTCTACTTTTACTCAAGTACAAGATCTGAGTACTTCTACTTTTACTCAAGTACAAGATCTGAGTACTTCTACTTTTACTCAAGTACAAGATCTGAGTACTTCTACTTTTACTCAAGTACAAGATCTGAGTACTTCTACTTTTTCTCAAGAACAAGATCTGAGTACTTTTACTCAAGTACAAGATCTGAGTACTCCTACTTTTACTCAAGTACAAAATCTGAGTACTTCTACTTTTACTCAAGTACAAGATCTGAGTACTCCTACTTTTACTCAAGTACAAGATCTGAGTACTCCTACTTTTACTCAAGTACAAGATCTGAGTACTTCTACTTTTACTCAAGTACAAGATCTGAGTACTTCTACTTTTACTCAAGAACAAGATCTGAGTACTTTTACTCAAGTACAAGATCTGAGTACTCCTACTTTTACTCAAGTACAAGATCTGAGTACTTCTACTTTTACTCAAGAACAAGATCTGAGTACTTCTACTTTTACTCAAGAACAAAATCTGAGTACTTTTACTCAAGTACAAGATCTGAGTACTCCTACTTTTACTCAAGTACAAGATCTGAGTACTTTTACTCAAGAACAAGATCTGAGTACTTTTACTCAAGTACAAGATCTGAGTACTCCTACTTTTACTCAAGTACAAGATCTGAGTACTTTTACTCAAGTACAAGATCTGAGTACTCCTACTTTTACTCAAGTACAAGATCTGAGTACTCCTACTTTTACTCAAGAACAAGATCTGAGTACTTTTACTCAAGAACAAGATCTGAGTACTTTTACTCAAGTACAAGATCTGAGTACTCCTACTTTTACTCAAGTACAAGATCTGAGTACTTTTACTCAAGAACAAGATCTGAGTACTTTTACTCAAGTACAAGATCTGAGTACTCCTACTTTTACTCAAGTACAAGATCTGAGTACTTTTACTCAAGAACAAGATCTGAGTACTTTTACTCAAGTACAAGATCTGAGTACTCCTACTTTTACTCAAGTACAAGATCTGAGTACTTTTACTCAAGTACAAGATCTGAGTACTCCTACTTTTACTCAAGTACAAGATCTGAGTACTCCTACTTTTACTCAAGTACAAGATCTGCGTACTTTTACTCAAGTACAAGATCTGCGTACTTCTACTTTTACTCAAGTACAAGATCTGAGTACTCCTACTTTTACTCAAGTACAAGATCTGAGTACTTCTACTTTTACTCAAGAACAAGATCTGAGTACTTCTACTTTTACTCAAGAACAAGATCTGAGTACTCCTACTTTTACTCAAGAACAAGATCTGAGTACTTCTACTTTTACTCAAGAACAAGATCTGAGTACTTCTACTTTTACTCAAGAACAAGATCTGAGTACTCCTACTTTTACTCAAGAACAAGATCTGAGTACTCCTACTTTTACTCAAGAACAAGATCTGAGTACTTCTACTTTTGACTCAAGTACAGGATCTGAGTACTTCTACTTTTACTCAAGTACAAGATCTGAGTACTTCTACTTTTACTCAAGAACAAGATCTGAGTACTTCTACTTTTACTCAAGAACAAGATCTGAGTACTCCTACTTTTACTCAAGAACAAGATCTGAGTACTTCTACTTTTACTCAAGAACAAGATCTGAGTACTTCTACTTTGACTCAAGTACAAGACCTGAGTACTTCTACTTTGACTCAAGTACATAGCATTACTTTAGAATACCGTTAAACTTCAAATAGTTATCAATCCAGTAAATAAAGGCATTGAGACACAACCCGCATGTTGACCACAGCAACACTAACCGTGTGCCTCTTGCCAACGCTTCACTGTGTTCTTATTAAGAGTCGCTCGGACAGTACGTTTCAGAGGTAACTAATCAAAGCAAGCAGCCTGTGGTATTAAGGGAATCTCTTAAGGGTCGTGTAAAGTTTTATTTCCAGGTAGGACAAAGGAAGGTGGGTTTAAGAGTGTCCCAGTTGGGCCGGGACGCCGAGAGCGATGCAAACGTTATCTTTTGATATCGCCGTATTTAAATGTTGATATCTCCGTTAATATCTGTACTTAAGACACGAGTGGCAGGCTGTGGCTCAGTGGATAGTGTGCTGGACTTCGAATCAGGGGGTAGCAAGTTCAAGTCCCACTGTAGTCAGCATGTCGTTGTGTCACTGAGTACTTCTACTTTTACTCAAGTACAATATCTGAGTACTTCTACTTTTACTACAAGATATGAGTACTTCTACTTTTACTCAAGTACAAGATCTGAGTACTCCTACTTTTACTCAAGAACAAGATCTGAGTACTTCTACTTTTACTACAAGATCTGAGTACTTCTACTTTTACTACAAGATCTGAGTACTTCTACTTTGACTCAAGAACAAGATCTGAGTACTTCTACTTTTACTCAAGTACAAGATCTGAGTACTTCTACTTTGACTCAAGAACAAGATCTGAGTACTTCTACTTTGACTCAAGAACAAGATCTGAGTACTTCTACTTTTACTCAAGTACAAGATCTGAGTACTTCTACTTTTACTCAAGTACAAGATCAGAGTACTTCTACTTTTACTCAAGTACAAGATCTGAGTACTTCTACTTTTACTAGCAAGATCTGAGTACTTCTACTTTTACTCAAGTACAAGATCTGAGTACTTCTACTTTTACTACAAGATCTGAGTACTTCTACTTTTACTCAAGTACAAGATCTGAGTACTTCTACTTTTACTACAAGATCTGAGTACTTCTACTTTTACTCAAGTACAAGATCTGAGTACTTCTACTTTTACTCAAGATCTGAGTACTTCTACTTTTACTCACAGCATTACTTTAAAATACCGTTAACCAAGTGAACTTCAAATACACGAGTGGCAGGCTGTGGCTCAGTGGATAGTGTGCTGGACTTCGAATCAGGGGGTAGCAAGTTCGAGTCCCACTGCAGTCAGCATGTCGATGCGTCCCTGGGACACTTCGGGGTGTTGTCCACGGTGCTGAATGTTTGTTAGTCGCCTTGGATTAAAGCGACCAACAAAAACAAATCCTTTTCGGGTTCAAAGAACACACATTGTGTTATTTGCATAAACTATTCATATCGCAAATATCTTTTACAGAGAATGTGTCCGTTTGTATTTCATCAAATGTTTTCCATGTGTCCTGATATTTGTTTATGTTGGTACACACGCAAGTCACATTTCAGACTTGATCTGTCCGTTAAAGTATTGTCGTACGTCATGATAAAAATACACATGTACCACCATCGGGGCATCTTTTCTCGTGGTGTGATCTGATGGCGCCCTCTGTCGTGGTGATGAGGGAGAGATTGTGAATATCACTCCACTCCCTCTTGTGGATAAGAAGTAGATCTCGTTGTGAGCAGAAGACATTTTGACGGTCGCAAAAGCACGATGATGGAAAATGTAATTTAGCTGCTTTTAATTGTTATCGTTATAAGAAGTGCTTGACTTACGTAGAAGTACTAATACTACCTTGTAAAACATACTCGATGTAACGATATATCGCGATATTGCAGCAAATGGATACAAGACTGACGAAATCTACAGCGATATATATATATTTTTTTTAAACCTTTATTCACCCAGCTGGTCCCGTTGAGATCATCGATCTCTTTTTCAAGGGATACCTGTCCAGCATGGCAGCAAGTAGGTTACAACTAGGGATGCCAGCGATGATAAGAATATTCGCTTCAGTCTCCATAACCGAATATTATTTTTAAAAATCGATTTATTTTTAAAAATTATTTTTTTATGTATTTCTTTCTCGGTCGAATAATCGATTATTATTCGCCAGGGCTGCCGAATAATCGATTTTGATCATGGTCAGTTTCTGGCAACCCTAGTTACAACATGAACATAAAACAACTGAACACAGAAGGACATGGTATGTACAGGGCTACATGCGCACACCTAGAGACATGGACACGTTCCAACAGTTTATATCTCGCCCTGTCAATACGCCTCACCTTCTTGGCAACAGCTGTATTGTTGTTGAAGTGGTGGAGAGACAGTTTGACCCACTGCTGTCACCCACGGCCAAAGCATATCTCTCTGTCCCAGAAACATCAGTACCAAGCGAGTACCAAATCTATTATTTAATAAATACAAAAATTCACTTTTTTTCCCTTTTATTTTTCAATATCGCGAAAGATATCGTACCGTGGGCTTTTTATCGCGATATTATCATACCGTGAGTTTTTGGTATCGTTACATCCTTTAAAAAAGACTCCACTACATGTAATAGTGCTGTATTGAGAATGGTACTTAGGTTACAGTACTTAAAATGACCTTAAAGTATAAAGGGTGAACGTAATCCTCGCATAGAAAACCCATTTCAACTTTATTTAAGTAGCAACTTTCAAAACATAGTTATACAGGAACACTGTTCTTAATACACCAAGAGAACATAAGTAACTAAATCACCATCTAAACACAGAGGAAAACAACAACAACAACAACAAAATCACAAGTAATTCTAGAAATGTCAGTTTTTAAAATCTGATTTATTTGTTTAAGCAAAAAACGGCTAATCTTCACATTTGAGAAGTTACGTGGTTATTTTCCGGCAGAATTGTCATTTCTTCTTCACAACGTGAGATTTTTAAAGGTACTGCAAAATGTATGTGTAGAAATGTGAATCTAAAAGGCTTTAAAGTAACTTAAGTGAAATACAAAGTACATTATTTCCCTTTGAATTGAAGTAGATATGGAGTATAAAGCAGCATACAGGTGGAAATACTGAAGTCTAAGTACCTCACATTTCTAGTTAAAGGGGACCTATCATGCAAAATGTCTTCTCTCATCACCATGTGTCCCGGTGTGTTCCGGTGTGTCCCCGGTGCGTCGGGGAACTCACGCAGCGTCAGGAAATAAAACCCTCTCTCTTTTCCTCCGTACCCAAATCTCTAAAAACGGGGAACAACGGAGCTGATCCAGATGTGCGTCCGATATGACGTATCATCTGAAATGTGGACCCACGGCCCAATCAGAAACGTTGCTGTCAGAAACAAAGCCCGACTGTTTTGGACGTAACATGGTCGGTGTTTACATTAGCATCGCTAACACTCAGAGCTAACCTGTGCTAGAGAGCATGTGTGTGAAGAAGCAGGAAGTAGAAAGGAACTCAGCTTGTGGTGTAACCGGCAAGAGAGAAAGCCTTTGAGCTCCAGACTGTTTCAGATCCTTGATGATCCATGATATGGCGTTTCATCACGGCAGCATTTAGTTTAGAGCGGTAGCTGCCGGGTCCCGCATAAGCTCCGCCCCCTCCTCTTTAAAGCTGTATCCCCAAATCAGCACTTTAGAAACAGGAAGTGAAACAGAGGGACATGAGGCATGGCTAATGGGTGATCTGTTTGGTATTTGTTTTAATATTTTATATATCTGAGCTATTGCCTAAAATAGCACGATCGCTGACCTTTAAGTACTTGAGCTACTGTACTTTCCACCACTGATCACAAGTGACACCTGGTCTTTTCCTACTTTGATAATTCAACATATTCCCATCTGTTTAATTTGCAGATGTTCAAAATGATGCCCCAGCAGAGGAAAGCAGTCGCCACATTTTCCAGCTCCCAGCATGCCAACAATTTTCAGATGAGCTTCCACAGGTAATCGATGCTCCTCCTTTCTTCATCACATTTTAATATGAAAACGGATCGAATGATAACTGTGGTTTGTTGTTGTTTACATGATGCCATTTCGTGCTGCAGATAGCTGTAACTTTCAAAAGTGGAAACGAGCGCATTTTCAGAACGATTTTACCACCGAATTTCAACAACTCTTATCAATTTTCTGTTAATCTCGGTGTTGAATTCTATGTTTTTGACTCTGGGGAAGTCACGTTTACAATCCAGACACTTCTTCGGAGCTTGTTAAACTTATCAGATTGCATTTCGAACACTAAACCACAAAATACTATTTTTCTATGTTAGCCAAATGCGTTACTGAACACCACGATGTCACTTCCTCTACTATCGCACTCCTACCCCCCATAATACTTCCACAATGCATGTGTTATGGCTCAGTCGTGGTAAAAAGAAGCTTCTGATTTGGTTTCTATGGTAACACATTTATGATTTGACACCAAGATCATTTATACAGTGCAAGCAAAACTGATATTATAGCGAAAAAAGAGCATTTCCACCATTTTTGAGCGGCTCACGAGCTTTTTTCAGAACCTCAAAGAAGTTCATGTGCCTCGTATCCACTTTTGAAAGATGTCTCTCGTATATTCTGCAGCACTAAATGTGGCTTCTGTACATTTTTTAAGCACCACAACAATAGGCGCTTTCACACCGGAGTACTTTTCCCAGTATAGTTCCGATATAGTTCCGAGAATTTGCGTTCACACCAAATAAATCCGGAACTAGAACTTAGTTCATGAAAACCTTTCCACCCCCTTTTCCGTCCCCGCTAGAGAGCGAGAAAAAGGTTCCCATTTCTGATTGGCTGTGCGGATTTCGAACCGCGCCCCGTAAAACTCCCGAAAAGTTTTGTGAAGCCGCCATTTTATTTGCTCGCATTAGCATTATTAGCATTAGCATTATTAGCATTAGCCCAGCGCAGAAACGCAGAGAGACTAACTTATGGCAACACAAAATAAAACATGGGAGCGGTGGAGATGAGGAGGTGTCGGCGTTCTGGCGATTTACTCGGAAGGCTTCAGTAGAAGCTGCTGGGACTCCCAGCAGCTGCTACTGAAGCCTTCCCCAACTCCGCGGACTTCCGGCCGGGGACTTTGGGCGGCAGCATACGCCGTGAAGTGGTTTGCGGCCTGCCAGTAAACCCAAAGCAGAAGAAGAAGTGACGTCAGCCGCTCCATTTACCTAATCCTCTCTCAGGGACTTATTCCGGTGTGAACGCGATCTGTACTCATTCATCAGAACTGAGGAGTTGAACTAAGTTCGGCAAAGTACTCGGTGTGAAAGCGCCTATCGTCAGTATCTTTAACTCACACCTTATCATCACATTAACCACACAGGCACATGATTGATTTGTCCCACATTGATGTGTCGCTGATTGATGGATGAGGAGCGCAATAAGAGCCAAGATTCCTCCCGGCAACGTGGAAGCATCTCATCGGACGACGTTTATTTCTTCAGTTTCTACACGGAAGCATCATTCACTCATCTTCTTATACACTTGGGACAGAGACTGTGTTCCTATCGCGAGCATGCCATTGTTTGACTTGAATTGTTGTACAAATGGCACCCGAAAAAGAGACACTGGACCGTTTAATAATCCTGCTTTCGATGTGAATGTTTTGTGCATCCCACACGGACACTAAGTGGAACTTATCATGGGATAATGGTTGCTCCCCTCCTCAGTTAGACTCAGTATTAAAACTAAACACGCAGACCACTTTGAAAGTTGCTTTTTTCATTGTTTGCCGTCGTTTTGAGCAGAAAATGGCCCTTTTCACGTTGCAGTGCTTCTTCCCGCCTGTAGGGGCAGTATTTCATCACTAATGGTACTTCATTTTCTTTCTTTTTTTACATCTCAAGCTCGGATAGTCTTCAAGCGGTTTTTGGGTGAATGGCACCATCTAGTGGAGAACTTGCATACAGGCACGAAGGTGGAAGCAGTGACTTGAAAACCAATTGGTTTCGGATGTAAACTTAAAAAGCTTTCCAACGGTTTTAGGATTTGTAAATGTTGTGCTTTCTCGTGTTTATTTTGTGGTGTTTTCTTGAGTTTAGATTTTTACGTTTATCTCGGTCATTTCTCGTTGTTCTGTTATTGAATATTTTAGCTGTTACCTGGACGTTTCCTTCAAATCCTTTTGGATGTATTTTTTTAGTTGTTAGTCTGATTATGGAGTATTTAGATTTCGTGTGCTTTGAGGGACTGGACTTTGCAACGTCGATAACTTCCAATGAATCGCACATTTTGATAAATCAGATTGAATTAGCGTACGGATTCATTTCTTTAAACCTTTGCCAGGTCGTACATTAGGCCTCCTTTGTTCCGATATGACATATTGAAATCTGATTTGTTGCCTTCTCGCGGAGCTGCATGGTTGATCTGGATTAAAACGTTGATGGTTTGCCTTCAGACGAAGCTGTAGAAGAAAGATGACTTTGCCCCGTGAATTGAATTCCTGCCCCCTTTAATTGCATCCCCGAATTCCCATCAAGACATCCTTTGATCATTTTGATGATGCACTCTTGCAAAAGATGCATTTCTTCATGAGATATTGTCGGCAACACTTCCCCAATGCGTTTTAATTTTCCTCTGTAAGAGTTTCCATAATTTCAAGCTTTTTTAATTTATCCCACTTCGTTTTTTGTCTATTTCGGCTTCAACGGTAAAACAGTTATTTTAAAAAATACCACTATTTCCTTATACTATAGTCCAGAATCTCATGTACATTTCCACACAGAAAGCAGAGGGGGCAACCATTATATCTATGTAGTCATCATGTACAAAACCCAGAACTTTCTCTCAATATTTATCCTGTTGAAACCCTTTTTTTTTATTCTTTACTTATGTTGTATCAAGTTTTTACATGTAAGGATATTCTGATGTGTCCAGGCATAAATCATTTTACTCGTGTTTTGTTTCGAAGAAGAAAATGAAGAATGACTGGACCACATTTCTGTTTATAAGAAAAGAAGTTTAAGGGAAAATAAAAACATGGCCAATATACCGTGAACATGGAGGTATGTGAAGCCGGTTCAACTTTAGCCCAAAGACGTGTGGTTGTGTGTGATGTCCATGGTGCCTTTTTACGCTCGTATTCAAGCTGCATTTTATACCTTAATTACTCTGTAAGTCCCTTGGTATTCACCGTAAACATATCCACCTTGTATGGCACGAGATACTACCTCGCATACAGGGGGATGCCACTGAATTGGGGCGATGGATTGGTTGTTTTAAAACCAAAAAGGTAAAAGGAAATCGCCTCTTCCATTGAACTGTGATGTCGTGCTAATGTGCAGGTAGCTACGTGTTATATTACGGACGTTTAAATACATAATTCGGAGGGTTAACGATACGTTTCGATTGGTTAATCAACTGTGCATCTGGATGACATCACAGATTATGGTTTCAAGCCTTCATAGCCTACGCTTGACTGCATGTGGGACTCAAACTCATCCGTTTAGTGGTTTCCCTACTTATATCCCACGCTTTAAACATCTGATTCTTGCCGGTGAAGGTTTTCTAGGTTCCTCATCACGCATGGAGTATGAGACCTGTGGGGTGAAATCAGAAAGTGTCCAAACGTATTTTCTTCTTGTAAAACTGGAGTATTTTCCGCGTTGTACGGTTGTCCTCGACTGCCTATGTTTTATTCCTTTTTGTTTTGAGTTGAGGTTTTACGTGTTCCCTAACGATGTGTATTTCATGTCTTTCATGTTGTGGGTTGTATTTAAGTGTTATAGTAAATCCTGTGGGTTTAAAAGAGTACCGGCAATGCCAGTAATACACAAGTATACAAGACGCATCTGACGTCTTGTAGCGACAGATCAGATTCATATTGAATCTTTTTGTACCTTATCTTAAGAGTTTCGTACATTTTGTACCTTGAGCTTTTAGATGTTCTATTTGTTATAGTAATCTCCATGAGGAAAATGGTACTAGCTTTTTGCCGACATCACAACATGTGGTTTAATATTTGACTAAGAAAGGCTCATATATGTGTATGGGTCTGTCTTCAGCTGGGCTGCGAGTATCACGATGATAGCTTAACGCGCTAACTTCTTCTCAACAGGTCCATTTGGGGATCCGCGGTGTTTGGAAGTAACTTGTCTTCTTCCTTTTTCCTCCAGGTCCCGTCCAAAGAGCTGCGTGGTCGGCTTTGATACCCGAACACTCAATCAGGGGACCATACCAAAGGGGTTTGCACGCTTGGTTAGAAACGGGTTCAACGTTTCGCAACTTAGAGGCAGGTGTTGGTTTTATGCTAATACGGCATTCAACTATTTATTACTTAACATTTCTTTAATCTAAGTTCTAAATGTAATCCTTGTTGAAGTGCGTATGCAAAGCGCCAACATCTGTCCCTCTGATGTAATCTTTGAGAAAACCCAGCAGGTCATTTGAAAGCACTTAACGCTGTTTTAAAAGATTTGGAAACTAAATGATTTGCTGCATGTTGCGTTTTATAATCGAATGTTATCCGAAACATCCAAGAGTATATAGACTGTCATCCAGTATTCGCGTCACCGTGGTTAGAGTTAGGGTTCTACGTTTATAAGACGTTGGATGTCTTGATTTTGATCCGATAGCAGCTCCAAGTGTTTTCAAATGACCCATAGCTTTTGACTCTAACGGTCCGTCCACACACGGGCATAAAACAAATCTTTCAAAGCTTCGCCCATTCACTTGAATGGGGTGACGTAGAAGATGTTTAATCTTCGCCGAACTGCATTGTGGGAAGCATGGCGTGGCTTTGCATCGTGAGCATCAAAAGTCGAGCAATGTTCAACTTTTGATGCTCCCGATACTTTCGAAGCTGGCATCAGCCAATCAAATCCCGTTTATGCAAATCCCGCCAGTACAAGCGCCAGCCAATCAAATCCCGTTTATGCAAATCCCGCCAGTACAAGCGCTAGCCAATCAAATCCCGTTTATGCAAATCCCGCCAGTGCAAGAGCCAGCCAATCAAATCCCGTTTATGCAAATCCCGCCAGTGCAAGAGCCAGCCAATCAAATCCCGTTTATGCAAATCCCGCCAGTACAAGCGCTAGCCAATCAAACCGCGTGCAAGCAGGGAGAGCCAGCAGTTCATTTCCTCATATTCCAAACGAGAAGTTACGGTAGAAAATCACCCGGTTCTTTACGACCAGACTATTTACCGGGATACAAACCGGAGGAACCGGCATGGAGGGAGGAGGCAGAGGCAGTGGGGGAAACTGGTAGGTTTTCGCCTGTTTGGGGAGTTTATATCCAGTTTACTTCGTTTTAACATCGCTGTTGCTTTGTATGTCGGGGGCGGGAGATTCCTGATTGGTTGTTGGTCGCCTTGGGCGCGTGAAATCGCCACGCCTCAGACACGCCCAGCATCAAGATTTTTTTCACGCCCGTGTGTGGACGGGCCGTGAGTCTAAAACGTCTGCGTCTATGTCTGACTATTGATTGCATGTGGGGTACTTTGAAAGCATGCTAACCTTTGGTATGGTCCGACACGTGTGGTTGAGACTGGCTGAGGCTTTAGGGTTCACAACTTCATCGAGAATCTCGTATTAACACAATTATTTCTCAACAGCGCACTGGGTGAGAGGAGCCATTGCCCACCGCTATGTCACTTTTCCTGCCTTTAATTCACCCACTTATTTTTCAGCCACGCAGTGTCCGACTGTGACGCGAAGATTCCCTACGAACAGACCCTTTTCCATTTCAGCCTTTCCTCCCATCTCTGTTCTTCACACGTCTTTTTCCCTCGATGCTGCCGTTGTTGAATGAACTTCTGTATCAAGCAGGGGTTGGCCGCCCTGGATTACCAATGTGTGTTAGACCAGTGGATGGAGGTTTCCATCTTTGTGACGACAGCCGGGTTCACAGAGCAGACACAGATTACGCTAAAGCCGATATATGGCCATCCCGACACCGTTGTTTGGTTTCCACTTCCTGCGCCAAATAATGACTGAACGAAATCCAGCCTTGACTCAAAACCTGTTGCCGATCCATCCTGTCTTGTGTGTTCACGATTGTGATTGTGTACGACATGAAGTTACCATGTGTTGTGTTGGAGAGACGACCGAAGCAATCATGTAAAAGTCTGTGACCTTCCAAAGATTGAAAGTGAATAATCCCTGAGATGGAATGTGTTGAGTTTTGATACTGGAGACAAATAAATGTTTTGATACGCAACTTGACGGCTTCGAGTTTGTTTTTTACTTGTTTGTCAACTGATTTTCTCTCAGATTAAACCCATAAAGCTCCTTTTAGACCGCGGGGTTTCTTTAACCATCCTGTTGCCTTCGAGTCAAATCTGACCGATTTACTACTTTCATCAGTCATAACTTTTTAGTTTTACATTCGATTGCATTAAGGCTTCATGATGTCCGTGCTCAGACAGTCGGGGGCTTGGACCGGGAGCCGTAGGGTCGCCGGTTCAAGTCCCGGACCAGACCTCAAATATGGAGTGTTGACTGCTACTTGGAGAGGTCCCAGTTCACCTCCTGCCCTGCCGCGGTGCCCTTGAGCAAGGCACCGGACTTTGGCGGAAATCGCGCTCCATTTAAGGCGGGGCCCTCGCATATGACGCACACCTGTTCCACCATTCTTCGTTTTCCGAGGCTAGGAAGGATTCTTGCCTCGCTTCTGAAGCAAGTGACTCGGAAGACGTGTGCTACCAAGCAAGCGTCCTCGACATTGACAAACACCCACTGACACTGTGCTATGACTACGATATGAGCAAGGCACCGGACACCGCCCTTCCCCCCTCACTCCCATTGCTCCCCGGGCGCTGCCCACTAGCTGCACACTAGCTGCACCCTAGCTGCCCACTAGCGCACCCCTAGCTGCACACTGGCCGCACACTAGCCGCCCACTAGCCGCCCCCTAGCCGCACACTAGCCGCACACTAGCCGCCCGCTAGCCGCCCCCTAGCCGCACACTAGCCGCCCACTGGCCGCCCACTGGCCGCCCACTGGCTGCCCACTGGCTGCCCACTAGCTGCCCACTAGCTGCACACTGGCTGCCCACTGGCTGCACACTAGCTGCCCACTAGCCGCCCACTAGCCGCACACTAGCTGCACACTAGCCGCCCACTAGCCGCACACTAGCCGCACCCTAGCCGCACACTAGCCGCACACTGGCTGCCCACTGGCTGCACACTAGCTGCCCACTAGCTGCCCACTAGCTGCCCACTAGCTGCCCACTAGCTGCCCACTAGCTGCCCACTAGCTGCACACTAGCCGCCCACTAGCCGCACACTAGCCCCACCCTAGCTGCACCCTAGCTGCACACTGGCCGCCCACTGGCCGCCCACTAGCTGCCCACTAGCTGCACACTGCTCCTAGTGCTAGACTCCTGGTACTAGGACGGGTTAAAAGCAGAGAACACATTTCACCGTGTGCTCTGTGACCATTAAAGAGGGTTTCATCCCAGTTCTATTCTATATCCTTCACAGCAGACTTTTGAACATATCAAATGGCTGATCACCACTTTCATTCAATTTTGGATGATTTAGTCAACTTTGTAAAACCCATGGTGTTCCCGGTCAAAAATGACCGCCATAAAGAAAAGGAATTAGTAACCATCCGGATCAGATAAAACACACACACACACACACACACGATGTGTCCCCCCCTTATGTGCCCATACATGTTCAGTGTCTGTTCTTTGTATATGTACCGCAGTGTTTCATGTATACCAGTAGTCTGATACAATATGTACAGTTTGAAAGGGTGTCAAATTAAATTATCTGATTAATGGTGTTCATGTGATAGCCGTTAAAACGGGACCGCGAACACCAAAGTAAGGGGGGGAGGGGGGGGGAGACAACAGGAGGGTTAAATCCCTTGCAATCCCTCGCCACTGATTCAAAGTGTGTTATATTATTTCCAGCAAGTGTTCCCAAGGTTTCATGTGTTCAAATGTTGTTGTTGTTGATGTGTTAAAGCATTTTAAAGAGATGTGAGACCTTGAGCATCGACGAGTCGATGACTGCAACAACATGGAAGCTAATGAGAACTCACAATAAGAGTTTTACCTTCTTCGTCCGTGAGTCCTTTGTGCCTCTCTCTTAGTAAAAATCTATCCATGTGTGCTTCTATTAAAACTCAGATGTCCTTCCTCTGATGTTGTGCGAATGCTAAGGGGCGGGACACGTCTGGAAAAAAGGATCTACTAGGATGTAATGTAACACTTTGTACACCACCATTTACTATCTTTCCACCTCTCGGACTGTCACAAGTCTCACGAAAGACTTGTGAGATATCATTTTTAAAAGGACCAAAATGTTGAAGTACCTTGATGCAGTTCAAGAGGTTTGAGCACCCGCATGGACGCTATGAGATCTCAGAAATAATTAAAATCTACAAGTTTGAGTCTCTATTCTCTCTTGTGTTGGGGGAGGCGTGTGGTGCGTTGGTGTTCGGATCTGGGGTTACAGGTTCAAACCCCACTGCATGTCGTTGTGTCCTCTCCACTGTGGAGATCGCCCACAGTGTTGAGTCTGTAAATCGCTTTGGATAAAAGCGTCTCTCTCAGTTAAAGACGTATCCATTCGTTCGTCTCGCCTCTAGCCATTTGTCTGACTATGTATTGAGTGTTCTGCAGCGCTTACACGTGTCCAGTTGAGTAACTCTGTGTCTGTGTTCAGTGTATTGACAGTAAGGGAGGAGGCCGTAAATAAAGGTGTGTTGGATCGTTGGAAATGTGTTTTTCTTCCTCCCCTCCTACCTCTTGAGCGCTGCTGCTTTCTTTCCTCGGAGGAGTGAATGTTGCCTTGAAAGAACCTCGCAGGGACTCTTTTTGTTTTCCAGACTGTTCATGTTTGCAAATGTCAAAGTCTGTAAGAGCCGCGGTTGAGCTGCGGCAGACTTCGGGCCCCCGGAGGGATTAGAGGAGGCTCTGTTTACCTGCTCCGAGGAATGCTGCCCTGCACGGACGCTTTTGTATCTGCCAGAGACCCAAGGTCACAGAGATGTGCTCGCTTTGTCCCTCCCCGAAGTTTCCACCTCTCAGTATCAACAACACAACACAATGTGAGAGGGGAACGGCATTCCTGCTCATGTTGCTGCAAAAACCCTCGTGTTCAATGCCCCGTTTTTTACCTTTTGATACGTCATTCATTTGTGTTCACATATTTTGGTCATTCATTTGCATCTGTGCCCTTAGTTCAGCTTAAAACTACTTTATTCATTTCTCTATGAAACTATAAATCTGCCCACTAATTAACTTATTTAGTTACTGATCCTTTCTGTCTCTGATTTGAAGTCAATATCCATTTTGTTTTTAAACTTGCTGTAGCATTTCGTAGCGTTCTTGATCTGCTATACCTGCATTTTTTGTATTTAAATATATCGTGTAATTCTACTTAAACTACTTTATTGAACGCTGTTTCAGTTTGCTCATACATCTGCCTACAATGTAACTTATTTAGAAAGGTACTTATAAATGGTACATACATATCCTTTCAGTCTGTGAGTTGTAGTCAATTTCCATTAAAACCGTTAATTTATTTACGTTTCTGCTTAGTTTGGATCAAACGTACAACTTTATTGAAAGCTGTTGCTTTATAGACTTCTACATCTGCCTTGTAATTAACTTGAACTCATAAATAGTATATCCTTTCTGTCTTTAATTTGTAGTCAATTTTCATATTTAAAAAAAGAAAGAAAATGCAGTCCCTTATCGTCGAACATTTCCAGTTGCAGTACCTGTGTTTGACCACATGGTGTCGCCCGTGGACAACTTTAAAATCAATGCTGGAAATCCTTCTAACACCACAGGAAACAACGGGAAGACGCACTAAAGCCTCTCCATTACACCCACGTAAGTCCCTGTGGAAATATTGGTAGATAATAACGATTTGTAAAAAGATTGAGAAAATGTTTTTTTACTAAGCTGTGATTTAGACACCGGCTGCGTTTCTTCTTCTTCTTCTGTCAGTCACTGCGATGTGACCTCCACGCAGGGCCAACAAACACACTTGTGTTTAATTTGTCTCCAAGTTAGGAGGTATTTGCGGAGGGCAAACCTCGTTAAATCTGACATGGGCTCTCAACATTTCGCAAGCATGCAAAAGGTAGTTCAAAGCGCCATATTTCCTCCATTTTGTTAAAGCCTTTTGCAAACAGGGGGCGAAATTGTTTGCTGTGGCTTTCCCAAACGAATCCAATTAGCATTTAAACGACGTGGTATATGCTAATTGCACCACGAATAAAGCTGTGTTCGTTAGAAAACTCGTCAAAAATACAAACCTGTGTTCCAACAACTCGTTTTAGACTTTAATTTGAGCGGAAAATGTTCGTTTTTTCTGTGAATCCCACTCAGACAAAGACATGTAACAACTGCAAGTTTGAAGATTTTCTTTATCTCATTTTGTAATAAACATATAAATAATAAACTCTAGACATTTTGACGCATCGCCCTGTTATGAAAGTTATGGTCTGGCTATATATAGACTATCCAAACTTTGCATCTGCCGCAGGTCATTTCTATAAAACTATTTCCCTATTACAAAATATGAAAAGAAAAATACATTTGTTTTAGTACATTTACAGGAGTTACTTATTAATTTATTTAACGAAACTGTTTCTACTTTGTTGACGATTTTACTGAATTGTCAGAATCTGCATTTAATATTTTTCTCAGAAGAAAACGGGAGAAATAGAAACACAACGGAAAGGAAAAGCAGAGAAAAATGCAGACATGAGGCAGAATATCTGTCCCTCTCCGACAACTTAAAACCAACAGTTTCCAACATAATACAATTCTTAAAATAAACCAAAGCAGTACAAGATTTTTTCCAATACTTTCCCAACTACTGTATTTAAATTAAAATATATTCTCATATCTTACACTATTTCAAATAACGAAATGTGATTCGGTCGCGATCTGTCAAAATCTAATTTACAATTCTGTGTATAAAAATATAATTTATGGAACCCCGCGAAGTTTGTTTCTCCCCAAAATATAACAGTCAGTTGCACACATATTTCTGCACATATGAACATTACAACCTGTCAATAGTTAGCTCCGTTTCTACTCTTCTTCTTCTTTCTCTTTGCGACATGTTTTCATGTTTTTTTTTCGTTTGTTTTTTCAGTTTTTTGCATTTGAGATATACAAAAATAGATTATGCACAATTTGCTGCTCACACACACACACACACACACACCCGTCGTCTCAGAATCCATTTGTGTGTGACGGCAGCGAGTTCACATGAGAATAAATTATTCAAAGAGAAACTTTTTTAAGGCTCCATTCATTCTTTGAAAGGGGGACACATGGAAAAAGTCACTGAAATAAATATCCCGTCTCCGCTGGGGGCCTTTTGTCTTATTGTTCGTTTTTTTAATTATTATTATTATTTATTTTAATCTACTGAATAGTTCATGTGTCCTACATTTTTAAGTCTTCTCCTAGAGGTTTCAACTCGTGTATACTGACATCCCAAGTGGATGGATCGAGTGGCTGTCCAAGAGCCATGTTCCTAACTGGAAAAGGATCTTGGAGTACCAGTGCACCCCATCGGGTTGGGCACCGGTTGGACGCTGGTAAAGCAACGAGTTCACCCAGTAGAAGAACCGGACTGGTGCCAAAGCCCAGTGCGCCAGGTCGTGGTCCTGGATCACTGCGTAACAGGACGCAAGGACCTGGTCCACCACCACGGTTCCCTGCACGGTCACCGGTGCAAAAGAGCCCTCGTATTCATGCGTAAAAATCCGTTTTACGCACGCTGGTTCCAGTCGACGTCTCTCTGCGTCAAACACGAACACCGTCTGTCCGGTTTGGACCTGACTGGCGAAGACTGCCGACATTTCCTCCGTGTTGTCGGTGTTGTTTTGACCCACGAACAGCAGGTGAGCTGCCGTGAGGGTGATCTTCTCCCCCGCCTCGGTTTCGATCACGTAGAAAAGCCTCCTGGTGGTCGAGTCTCGGTCTATGAACATGATGAAGTCGGTGTACATCGGGTTTCCGTGCGCATCCGCTGCCAGGACCCTGTCCCCGCTCTGGAGGAGTTTGACCGGCTTCTGGGTGCCATCCTGCAGGGTGACCGTGGAGGATCCTGGGAAGCAGCCGCCTGACTTTGCAGCCACTGAGTTTTCTGTTCAAAATCAAACATTGTGTTTCTTAAAATACAGTTTGAACACCGTAAAACAGAATATCAACTATTCCACTATGGCACTGCAACATTATATACAACAAGTCAAATGTTCATAAAACTGCACTTTAAAACTTATTTTCATACCTAAACACATTACAGAGTTTGATTTAGCATCCGCCCTTTAAATAACCTTTATTTTTTAATTGTATTTGTTTACTGCAACATCTACAAACAAAAACAAACATTCAACGCATACAATGTTCATAAAGTTTGTCACATATATAAATATAATTAAACACATAAAGGACATTTTTCTGCAGAATAACTTACTTTTCACTTTAAGTGCATATTGCTGATAATACTTTTAAGTAGGATTGTGAAAGCGGGACTTTTGACAATAGCGTACTCTCGTAAAGCCTCTTCCTGCACCTTAAACTAAATAACTCGCAGGTGCCGTCACAGCTCGGGACCCCCTCCCTATTCAAAAGCCATTCAATAACCTTCCTCTTTCCTGCTTGTATTTGTAGTTTCCTGCACATCACGGTGGGCCGTATGCATTTTGCATAATGATGTCTGCTGCTCCGTGCCAAATGCGTATTGGCTTTGGTTGTCTGAGACGGAGAAAAGCGAAAGCCTTGGCTCATCTATTCTTAATTAAAAAACCCAATAAAGAGCGGCCATTGTTATTCTAAATCAGCTTGTGGATCGGTAAAGAACACTTACGCCTTTCCCAGCTTCTCGTCCCATATTTACTCAGGTGCAGAAACCTCCATGTGACAATTCACACAACTAGGCGACTCACAAACTACTATTGACCCAGCGGAGCCACTTCTCCGAGCCTCTCGAGTCGTAGATTTGAATTTAAATGAGGCACTCTTAAATGCTTTCTGTTGTGCAACATCAATGCCCTCTCTCTCGCGCGCTTTGTTGTCAGGCTTCATGACAATAATGTTGGCCTTGGTGGAGCTCTTCACATACCAACCCGTCTCTATAGGATCACACTGTCCCGCACACAGGAAAAAGGGGGTTTCCTGCTCGCAATTTGGGGGGCTTTTAATCTTCTTTTAAGATTCCCGAGCATGAAATAAGGAGACAACCGAGCACCAGATTCACCCCAAACCAATGCAACATTGTTCGGGCAAATCCTTTTGGTAAAGTCGCATGACCCCCGATGACACGTCGGCCAGAGCCATGCTGTGATCTCAAGACGAGTGTGCGGAATGATAAGTAAGGGATTTATCAATAAGAGGGGGGAGAGCACGCACCATCCGCCAGCGTGGAGAAATATAGTTCCTAGGTGTGCCTCGGGCCCGGAGAGCTATCCAAGTTAAAAACCATATATTTAAACCTCGATTAAGTCCGACAGAAAAAGCTCGATTTTATTCGTTTCTTCGTCGTAAATCAAATGTATAACTTCAAACCCCTCGAGACTTCCTGACTTTAATTTTTATTTTAGAGTATAAAATGATGTTTCTAGGTCACACGGTTGGATTGTAGTCGTGTTCCCGCCAGGAGACGGTGTGGGGCGATGTGACATCAGGAAATAACGCGCCATGAATTCATCATTCATAGGAATTTATTTCGTAACACAAAAAATCTGAATTTCGAGACTCCAATTACACCCCCTGAAACCCAAAGATGAATGAACTATTAATGATGTGGGGTTATTGGTCAATATAAGCGCATATAAAGACAGATTTTACGCGTTTTTCTTACGGAAATCAGATGTTTTTGGACACGTGCACCTGGACGTTTTCTTTTTGCGCACGTCCACCATCTGCACCTGCTCTTTTTTTAAATCGCACCTGACGGAAATAAAGCTGACTCTTGTCTCTGTTCCTCCCTCAGCCATATTACGCATGCCACTTCCTCTCATCTCGTGTCCTCACCTGCTTTCACGGAGCAATGGATGTGCGCCTTGGACTCGTAGTAGACCCAGTCGAATCCCGCTTCCACCGCCAGTCTGGACAGAGTCCCGTATTTGCTCTTGTCCCTGTCCGAGGTGGTGATGTCCACGGCTCGGCCCTCGTAGTGGAGCGACTCCTCGAAGTGGTGCCCGTCCTCGTCCCAGCCCTCAGTGACCCGAAGCTTGACCCCGGGCCACTGGTTCATCACCGAGATGGCCAGAGAGTTCAGCTTGTCTTTGCACCTCTGCAGGAACAAGGGAACAGTTAGTCACCCGGATGGAAGTTCTTTCTGTAGATGCGAGACATGTGGAGAAAGTTTATAAGACTTTATATCTCTGCGGGACAGAACAACGGAGCGGCCAGTCCGCTGGACGGCAACTTTCAGATGCGCAAAGGTGTGATTTAAAAGCAGCTTGTGCCACTTTTCCATTCTCACCATTAGATGTTTCAGAGACGGAGACATGTTGCGCATGCGCGGATCGTTCAGATGCGTAACATGGACACGTCTGAATGAAACGCAGCAAGTGCTTTTGCAACAAGTAACAGGTGCTTTTTAATGACTAAAGTATATTTAGTATTCATCTGTAGCAGTGTTGGATAGTTACAAAGTACATTTACTTAAGTGCTGTACTTAAATAATACGTTATACTTCTACTCCAGTACATTTTAGAAGCTAATTGTGAAGTTTGACTCCACTTCATTGATTTTAAAGTTGCTTTTAGCTTTAGGTTATTAGCTATACTTAATATATGAATTATTAAATGAGTGTAGCTCCGCCTCTCCAGCTGTGACCAAATAGACGTGAATAATCTTCAGTAAATCAACGTGTAACATTTTCGGAAATTGGCCATTCCGCATAATCAGTGCTTTTACTTTTGGTACTTTACGTACATTTCGATGCTTATACTTTTATTCTTTCACTAAAGTAAGATTTTGACTGCAGGACTTTTACTTAAGCAACTCTTCTGGACACTTCTTCCACCTCTGATGGAAGAATGAAACTGGACCACGCGCCACACATTCGCCTGATTCCCGCAGCCCTCAGCGATTAGAAATCCCTGAGGTGAATCCCTGAGTCTGAAACCCTGAGTCTGAATCTCTGAGTCTGAATCCCTGAGTCTGAATCCCTGAGTCTGAATCTCTGAGTCTGAAT
This sequence comes from Champsocephalus esox, assembly GCA_036324585.1. NCBI lineage: Eukaryota > Metazoa > Chordata > Actinopteri > Perciformes > Channichthyidae > Champsocephalus > Champsocephalus esox. Next base: position 17,563,864 of record CM070496.1, on the reverse strand, counting down.
CTCTGAGTCTGAATCCCTGAGCTCAGCAGAGGGCACATCTCGGATAGGAGAGCGTGATGAAATATTGATAAGGCACCGCATTCGCTTCACTGGCCTGTAAAACGTGGGGTCTCGTGGTCTCGGAAAGGTGCGAGCACAAGCATCCTCTCCTCCCCAAAAAGCGTGTCCTTGAACACGCATTACAGATTCATGAGCTTGTATTAGGCCGCGGGATGAACGAAATCCTTTGTTGGGTTGTCTGTTTGCTTTAAATCAATAATTGATATGCAGATGATATGAAGGTGAGATCAGAGCAGCTGGAGTTTGGCCTATAAATAAATCGTCCTCTCTGAAAGAAGATGCTTGGCCTTCTCCAAGACAACTATTCCCGACACTCGAGCAATATGTCAAATAAAACATCACAAAGGGTCTTTTCAGGGAGCTTCCATTCTCCCTCTCCTGCACAGCCTGGCAGACGTGACATGCCTCCTTAAGTCTGGCTGCTCCTCTGACTGACAGACCTGTGAGATATCCACGGCCCGGAGAGAAGCGGCCCTTTATGCGCAGGAATGTTCACACAAACCCCAAAACTCGTCCACATATATCTGTTTTATGAGGATATCGCACTTGTAGAATGTGTTGAATATATACAGAAAAAGGAAAAACCCCAGCCCCCGCTTTCCAACAAGAAACCCTCCCACATTCTGAGTGGGATTGTCGGAGTCAAGAGCCGTAAAGCTTAACCTATTTATTAATTCATTCGGTCGTGTGCCGCAAATCAAGCCAGAGTCTGCGCAGCCACGTGAAGCCAGCAGGACGCTTCGTGCCGGGGAGGGTGCTTCAGCAGCCTCCCTCTTCATCTGCTCACAAATGATTTGGTTAGGAAACACTTATCAGCTACCTGTCAGTGCAAACAAGCGTCCCGACACGGACTCTCAGCAGAGCCGCGGGAAGGAGGAGGAGGAGGAGGAGGAGGAAGTAGCTAACCGGGGAAGAAAGGGTTTTACTGGAGCACTTTATTCGGCTTTATAAGGTGTCTTTAGGAACTCGTTGAATTTAGGAGATTAAGAAGCTCCCCTCTCCTCCAGAGCCCGCAGTATTATACTATAACCGTTAAGCTGCCGTCAGTGGATTAAACGCTGTATTGACGGATCATTATCTTTAACTGTCTGTAAAACGCCTCTGTTGGCAACTTCCCTGCAGTCAGCTGTTTCCGCGCTCCCTTCAAACCTCGCAGTCTTGGCTGGACCTCAGTGCATTTAACTGATTCTCTTACACGTTTCATGTAATACTCCGACATCTATTTTCTAGAACCAAAGATAACAAGGAAAGTCTACTATTTTCATGCGTAAAATTCTGTGCGTAAAACCGCAAGAGGTGCATGCGTAAAGCCGTGGCACCGCGTAACTCCCCATGTGATAGTGCTTATGCCACTGGCACAGCCGCCTTCCGCGCAGCCATGCCGCTCTCTGGACGTGCGAAGCCTAATTTGCTGGATTTACAATGTCATGCACGATTAGAACACTTCCACCTGTTTTAGGTTACTCTGGCCCCCCGCTGCCCAAAGGTCATAAGTTCAAATTGCATCTCCAGGATCAGTGAGGGGAGCCTCAGAAAGCCCCTGTTATGCACACGTCTCGTTAGCGCCTGTTGTTGTGCTTTCTGTGAACGGACGATTCACCAAAACTAACAAATAAGCGAATCTGTTCCACAGGAAACCAGCCGCCAAAAACCACATTCGAAGCTCCTAAATAGCCAAAGTCCAGCTCTAAAGAATCACCTTCATCCGGCAGACTCCCACCTCGTCTGCATGATCCCTCTCAGACCTGTACACACAGCTGTTTACAGCAGGTGGTGTGTTCGGCTCAGATTAAACCCTTGCACACACATGTTACTCAATATCCCAGACACGCATTAACTGCACTATCCATCTTCCCTGCTGGATTACCCTGCAGCCCCAGGGTGGGCATCGCATCCCCCTTTAATGCCCCGTATGAGCAGCTCGAGGTTTCTGTCAGAAGAGATGTAGGGGAGGGGGAGACAGACCGCACGCACAGTGAATATTTCATCGTGCTCATGCCTGGCGCGAGGCACGGGTTCAGGGACTCCGGAGCGCGCATGGCTTCATCACCACCACCGGCATTTTATTATTACTGAGCCAATATCACCCACGCGCCTTTAATAATTCACCGGCATCTGAGTGCTAAAAGTCATGCTCATGCCGAGAGCCGCGGCGTCCCTTCCTGCAGCAGAAACACATCTCCATCGCCCCGCGAGCTCGTCTCGTGTCTGCACTGATAACAGCATTACGATAAAGATGTCATCATCAAGTGCGGCTCCACCACCATGTATGAAGTCCTGCACCCTCTCAAGACATGTCACTGCGTCCATGCACTGCTGCACACCGCGCGAGAGGCTACGTTACAGCAGCCTGCGCGAGGACATGTCTGTATGAGCCACGCCATGCCTGAATAACCCCGGCTGTCTGAAGCGGTGCGCATCCACCAGCTCTTAGAATAAAGAATTTAAATGACCAACACACACATGCGTTCCCTGACTGAAATGTAGGAGTGTGCGCGCGGGAAATAAGAAATAAAGCCTCACAAAGATACACATATAGATATGAGGAGAGTGGTACATTAATATTTTAAATACACTGTCACAATCATGAAGGCCGAGTGTCCTGACTGTCCGCGTGCACATCACTTCTGCTCAGCTGGATTTCTACATCCAGCCTGCCTGCCTGCCTTTCTGCAAAGTCCCCGCATATAAAGCTCTTACAGGGAAGTGGAAAGGCTCGGTGTGAAGAGTTCACTCCACTTAAGGTCTGCCAGGGAGGCTGTGGCAGTGCGCAGTGATGGTGGAGAGCAGGGAACCACATTACTCTGTCTCCTTACCTGAGTCATGAGCCGGTCCGCGCCCGTGTTCTCCTCATCCTTGAAGATGATGTCTGTGTTATAATTGGGAGTCAGTTCTTTAAATCGCTCGGAGTTTCTGGTGATCTTGCCTTCGTATCTTCCGCTTGCCCCGAGGGTCTTCTCCGCCACGTTGGGGATGAACTGCTTGTAGGCAAGAGGTGTCAGTTTCTTCGGGTGCCTTCTCCTTCCATACCCCCTGCCCGGTCCACATCCCATCCCAGAGGAAGCCAAGGACAAGCAGATGAGACCGACCAATACGATTCTGGTCCACAGCAGCATGTTGTGTCCTTTTCCTTTTTCTTTTCCTTTTTAAAGATCTCACGCGCTGTATCTCTCTAACCGTCTGCCTCTCGAAATGTCCTTGTCTCTTCCTCTACTTCGCCTTTCGCCCGGTCTCTACTGTGGCAGGTGCGGAAATGAACGACAAATGGTAATAACGGGGCACATCGAAGGAGGAAAAAAAAAGTAGTGAGGGAATTAAAAGCCACGGGATCTCTGGTCGAGCTGCAGCCGGCTGTGTGAGGCGACCGCTTTCACTGCTTTGTATTATAGCACCGATCTATAGCAGGGGAGGGATTTGATTGGCTCGCCTAGACAAACCCTCCTGATGTTATCCCACAAAAAAACCTTAAAAGATTTCTTCCACCTGAGGGTGAGCCCTGTGTCTCGGGGAGGAGGGGCTACTCCATGGGAAAACATCAATTATAAAACCCTCTTTTCACCCTCCCATTTTCCAAGGTTTCACAGAGAAGGACAGACAGGAGCTGGAATCCACTCTGAAGCAGTTAGGTGAAGTGTGTGTGTGTGTGTGTGTGTGTGTGTGTGTGTGTTAATTGAACTGCGTCTGGGATAACTTTCCGCACAGAATGCACATGGAGAATAAAACTACTCGTGGACGCGCACTGCGCACTCCCGCTGGAGGATGTTGCCGTGACCTCGTATCCACCAAATGAATAAATAAACACAATTAGCAGTTTAGCTACAACGTGTTAAGGAGAGTGTCTGACTTCCTATCTGTAGAATCATGTTGGACACATCGTGGATATCCGCATGAGATGACTTTGCAGACGTGTTGGACCATGTGGTCTTTAAAGTCTAAACAAATCAAACCTTCAAACCCAAGGTTTCGCTTTCTCTTTCCACGCTTCTCTTTTCTTAATACACTCGATGAAATAAACCTGCACTAATATCCGTGCAGCGCCATGTTGGGCTGTTTGCTATGGTCTTAATATCTCCTGCAATCCACATCATGACACTCTATCTCTGACTCCCATCCTGAAGCAGACTTCTTCAGGATGAAGGTTGGGACAGGCAGCACGGAGGAAGCAGGAGAGGACGCATGGTGGCCTGCTCCAGATTGAGAGCCTGCCATGTCCTGCATGCATTTGTTATGGGCCAGTGACCGCGCGCAGGCTCTCCTCCACATGACTCCCTTCCAAAGTCCACCTCTCGCGCAGATTAAGCCGCAACCACTGTATTCACCGGCTACATGCTGGTGGTGTGTGTGTGTGTGTGGTGTGTGTGTGTGTGTGTGTCTAACTGTAACTTCCTCTGGTGCTCACAGCAGAGGGGCTTCTGCCACACTGCTCTGCGGTGATGATGTCCCCCTTATATTAGATATGGTTTCAATCAGCAAGCCACGCACACACACACACACACACACACACACACACACACACACACACACACACACACACACACACACTTATATTCCTGTGATTGGAGCCGATTCCCAAGTTGTTCAGTATTGATGATTGAAACTGAAACCACGCTTTAGTTCAGGCGAAGGCAGAGATGTGAGATGTGTAGGGAGGCAGAGGATGTGTGTGACAGCAAACCGTGTTGCTGTCGGAGTGAGTACAGGAAGAGGAGCACCTTCAGCTCTCATCCCGCTGACAGTGTGGCTCGGGTGCTCTGCAGGCCGCGAAGACAGACCTGCCAGCCTTTGGTGCGGCTTCAGTCTCATTAAAGCTCTCTGGCTGACCTCCAGTCTGCCGGTTCGGCCTGTGCCAGGTGAGACCGCCTGCCGCGCGGCGAGCCCGCGAACATCAGGTCCTGGCTACAGACTTGGGCTTGTGCACTTGGCAGAAGCAGAACCCTCTGGATCCCCTCAGTCTTCTGCTACCTGTCATGAAGATGTCTTCCCTGGACCGTCGCTCTGCAGCAGAGGTGCTTTTCAAAAACCGGGACCCCGGAGGCGCTGCGTGGCCTCGGGTCAGAGTCTGAGATAACACCTGGCATGCCACACAAACCCATCAGAACCACACGGACAGGAAGAGGCGAGGCGTCCCAGAAAAGGACGGGATGATAAAATCAGTTATTGTGATTACACAGCCTTGAATAAACGAACCAGGAGACAACATGCGACGCTCAGAGACATGAATAATGCAGCCAGGGAGCGAGGTGTAGTGGCGCGACGGACCGCAGTTCGTCCAACAGAGGAGACATTACACTTCACTGTTTGGGTTGGGCCTCGTGCGGCGCTAGGGTGGAGTTCGGTCGGTGGAAATCACTGAAGACTGATTCAGCGGGACATCGAGGAGTCTACATCCTTCTGATTGTCCTGTTCTGAAACGACACCATGTAGGACGGTTCAGACGTCGCACTGCCAACAGAGTGGACCTGTCTGTGCACCAGCTATCAAAGAGCTGCTCTGCCGTGTGACTTTCTGCTACGGTTACATTCCCATTGACTTTGCAATATGACGATGACACAGCAAAACAAAGGCTGATTCAATGAAATAATTCTGCAGGGATTGGGGGCATTACACAATTCATATTAAGCAGCCCGTTGCATGTGATGGCTAATCCAGCGCGAGGCGTGACAATGACTCATCAGTTTTCCTTCTTTGTCACAAACCCGTACAAAAACACAACATGACCTTTCATCCAGCGCGAGACGTCTTTATCTGCACACGCTTCCCTCAAACAGCTCCCTCTTCAGCCCGACATAGGGTTGAGAGATACGCTTCAGATCAGACCGAATCCACACCCTTGTTTGATTTCTTGTGCCACAGTTTCTGTCAAGCATGAGCGAGAAGCAACTAGAAGTGGTTGAGTGTAAGTGTAAGTCCCCCAATTACTGCTTTAAAGCCTCCTCCTGTCTGAATGTTTTGTAACATTGTTAGACGGATTAGAACTACAGAATAATCACGCACAAACATATAAGTAGTGTCAGGCTTTCTGTGTTGTTTTCCTGAGACTTTCCTGCTCCACAGAAAGCCGTATTTTCTCTCGCAGGTGGGGTCTGCATTCAAGCCTTTCTCCCGCTCTGACAAACACTTAATCTCGCGGACACACTGCCTTCTGTCCCGGGAACATGTGTACTCTTTTGTCAGCATAAGAAAGTTTGAATAATATTTCCTCTAAGTGGTTAATCTAAGCCGCACGCATCGAGCATTATGGAGTCAGCTGAACAGATTCAGGTGCCCCGGGCTCCTCCGTGGAGCACAATGGGACATTTCACAATACAGTATCTGGAATCACAGCCCTCAGCGTGCCCCGGAGTCTGTAAAGACATTTTATTTGCACTCTCCAGCCGCTCCCAATACTTAAACATTAAACGCCAAGGCTAGACAGGCAGAGCCACTTTGAACTGCAGTGCAGGGTGAACTCAGTGGGTGGGGAAGGAGGTGAGTGAGTGGAGAGCGGGGGGCTGGTTTCTGTGATATTTACTCCGCAGGTGAGTCAGCGCTGGCCATCGCAATCTGTTGCAAGCGGAGAAGGGAAGGGCTCGCACTCATTGACACGTGGCTGTTGACTCTCAGACAGAACTGTACACACAGTTTCTGAGGACACGCCGTGAAGAAGTGGTCCTTCAGGCTGTTGAATACATTTCAATCCAAGGGGGTTCGCTATAGCTTAGCATAAAACAAGTTGTCTGGCTCTGTTTATGCTCCTTATCGTCACTAGGGACGTAAAGATATATCGAATATTGCGGTAAATAAATGCTTTATTCAACCAGCTGGTCCCGTTGAGATCATCGATCTCTTTTTCAAGGGAGACCTGTCCAACATGGCAGCAAGTAGGTTACAACATGAACATAAAACAACAGAAGGACATGGTATGTACAGGGCTACATGCACACACCTAGAGACATGGACACGTTCCAACAGTATATATCTCGCCCTGTCAATAAGCCTCACCTTCTTGGCAACAATGCACAGTTTGACCCACTGCTGTACCCAGGGCCAAAGCATATCTCTCTGTCCCAGCAACATCAGTACCGAGCGAGAGAGTTGTTTCCACAGCAGGGGGTTTTGCAAACGCCCAAACATCCCAGCTTCTACCTGGACATGTGGACATACTCATTTATTATTTAATAAAGACAAAAATTCAAGTGGGCTTTTTATCGCGATATTATCATACCGTGCGTTTTTGGCATCGTTACATCCCTACGTCACTCTGAGATCACCAGGCATCCAATGTAGACACAAGGAAGTCTTAGGGCAAAGAAATAGTCCTAAAACCCAGGAAAGACATAACAGTTACCTCTTCTGGTTCCATGCTTTCACTCTTTGTGCTAAGCTAAGCTAATCGTCTCCCAGAGATATTAAAATGATTCAGATCTTCTCTTCTTACATCTGGCAAGAAACGGAATAAGCGCTTCTCGTGTTCTGTACGATCGGTAGAATGTGCATGCAGATTGTTATTTGTTTTTAACCCTGAAATGTAGTTTTCCTGATTGAATTTTTGAAGTGAAAGTAGTCACCAGAGAAAGATGAAAGAAAGGCCAAGATATCCGGATGTCTTGTCTTTAGAGTCAGACTCTGGATATCTTTTGTCATGTATTCCCTCTTTGTCTGGTAAATGCACATTCCTTCCAACGTCTTTCTCCAAGTTTGAAACACGGTTTATTTCTCATACTTAAATATCTCCCTTCAGCGCCACAGAAAGCACTATTGTGTCCACAGGTTGTGTACAGAACTACCCCTTAAAAACAAGCCAAACGGTGGCATATCATTAATTGTGTCGGGGGCGTGTGGTGCAGTGGGTTAACCGCAGGTGTTGGGATCAGGGGAGCACAGGTTCAAACCCTACTGCACCCCAAGCGTCTAACAAGTGACTTGTGATGTGTTGGATTCCAGGTTGCTGTTTCTGAACCAGTCAGAAATCTGTGTCACCACGGCGACAGATCGGCGTTTCGATCACGCTGAATGGCAAAGCCTTGTAAAACAGTCTGATGCACCGACTTGATCAGAGAATCAGCTAAATATCATTCTTAGCAACAAGATATGTGCTCCAACATGATCTCTGCAGCCCTTTGCTTTCATTAAAGTAAGGACACTGATTGTATCTTAGTAATGAGTGCTTTGAGTTTTCACCCCCTGGCTATCAAGAAATGGAGGTAAAGCTTAATCACACCACCAATGCAACCACACGAACCACGTCTGATACTCACTTCTGATTGGTCGAAACGCTGCGTAGGCGTTCCTCTTTCTCATCTGCCTTAATGATATCTGCAAAACAACGCCAGTCACCGAACTGACACGTAGATGTTTGTTATTTCCACGGGCGGTTTGTAAAATACAGACGACAGGCATGTGTGTACATTTTCAGCATTTCCTGTGCCACATTTTCCACCTCGGATTCCACCCGATTACAAGTGGATTGTTTATCACAAAACAGGAAGAGCTCGGATCAAAATTGATAGCAATCATTTTCCACACATCCCATTCACTAATCCAGGACATTGATCAAAGTTAAGCGACACTTGGCTGTCGTCTGGATGTTTGATGGCGCTTCACGGCGATTCGTTTAGTGTCTGCGGTCTGCATAATAATCGATGCGAGACGTGGGTAATACGGGATAGGGATGAGAGGAGGCTTTGCAGAGTGTGTTGATTTATTGATCCAGCTGATTTAAGAGGCCCTGTTATGCTTTCCTGTAGTGTCTGATAAAGGTTTCTGTGCATGTAAATGGTCTGTAAAGGTTACATTGTGTGTGTTAAAATACTGCCTGATCTTCAACAAAAAAACATAACAATATCTTGAAGCACTTGCGAAACCCATTCATCCATGCCTCCATGTTTGTCTGCCCCCTTTAACCTGTTACTGATTACACATCAAAGGTGGTTTTTAATGCAGGTCAATAGCCATTACCCACATTTTCTCCCAGGGATCCCGAACAGAAGCCACCACTCAGGCTAAACAAATCATAAACATAGGAATGAGAGCCCAGCGGTTTTTTTATGAAGCTGCCACCATAAAGGGGATTTGAAGCATTTGAAGTTTCTCAGGGAGTTTCTGCTTGTTAAAAAAACATGAATGAAGACGTCTCGAGGTGTTTTTCAGAGTCAGTGGAGGAAGGGGTCATCGAGCGAGAGACGCACTGCATTCTGGGTGATAGTCAGACTCACATTTCCCATCAACACAGTGGCTCTCTTACACATCTCCAACGAGACTGTCTTCCATTAGTGTTGACACAGGCAGTCACCTCATTAACTCCTGTTACTCTACTTTAAAGAGTCCTCTCCTGATGATCAGTGAGTGTCTACTTTAAAGCCTCCCTGCTGATGTTCAGGTGTATATCAGTATGTAGTGTCTCTACTTTAAAGAGTCCTCTCTGCTGATGTTCAGTGTATATCATATGAGTGTACTACTTTAAAGAGTCCTCTCCTGCTGAGTTCAGGTATATCAGTATGTAGTCTTTACTTAAAGAGTCCTCTCCTGCTGATGTCAGGTGTATATCAGTATGTAGTGTCTCTACTTTAAAGAGTCCTCTCCTGTTGATGTTCAGGTGTATATCAGTATGTAGTGTCTCTACTTTAAAGAGTCCTCTCCTGTTGATGTTCAGGTGTATATCAGTATGTAGTGTCTCTACTTTAAAGAGTCCTCTCCTGTTGATGTTCAGGTGTATATCAGTATGTAGTGTCTCTACTTTAAAGAGTCCTCTCCTGTTGATGTTCAGGTGTATATCAGTATGTAGTGTCTCTACTTTAAAGAGTCCTCTCCTGTTGATGTTCAGGTGTATATCAGTATGTAGTGTCTCTACTTTAAAGAGTCCTCTCCTGCTGATGTTCAGGTGTATATCAGTATGTAGTGTCTCTACTTTAAAGAGTCCTCTCCTGTTGATGTTCAGGTGTATATCAGTATGTAGTGTCTCTACTTTAAAGAGTCCTCTCCTGCTGATGTCCAGGTGTATATCAGTATGTAGTGTCTCTACTTTAAAGAGTCCTCTCCTGTTGATGTTCAGGTGTATATCAGTATGTAGTGTCTCTACTTTAAAGAGTCCTCTCCTGTTGATGTTCAGGTGTATATCAGTATGTAGTGTCTCTACTTTAAAGAGTCCTCTCCTGCTGATGTTCAGGTGTATTCATATGTACTGCTTGTACTGCATCACCTCTTTTCACCCTCCGTCTGAAACCAGAGCCCAGTCTGCTCTGATTGGTTAGCTTGTCGGCTCTGTTGTGATTGGTCAACCACATAGTGATGTCCCGCCCCTTTAGCCTATCACATGCAACGTGTTGATATAGTTATCGTAGTGATGTCACGATGTTCTGGAAGTAAACAAAGGAGATTACACGTCACATATTGGTTGTTTCTATATTGATTTTCTGCAGCTCTCAGTTTGTCATCGTTCCCCCTTGTTTTTCCTTCGCGTGTATTTAAATGGCAGCCGGTCACATTCTTTCACGCTCCACCAGGGTTCACACAGTCCAAAGACTCCTTCTCCTGCTCGTCTGTGTACAGCTCGGTAAGCCGGGACTAATCCCGTCCTGCCACTGCAAATAAAACCCTGGAGAACTAATACATTTCTGCTCTGCAAACAAGAAGCTGGAACATTGTTTAAGGTGGGATGTATGGGGGCACGTCGGAACACGTCCCACACATTTCATTTTTATTTGTTCTGTTCATAGTATGCACAACTTAATGTGCAACAATTATTTACAAAACATGCCTCTATAAACACACCGTACCCCAAAAGGGAACAGGGAGAAGAAAATAATCTTATATTAGAAAAAAAGAAATAGGTGGTCCGTCCTTCATATGTTCTTATTCACAGACGATCATAACGGCATCGTAGAAAAATATGAGAAACACAAAGACTTACAAAAAAATACTTAGTTCCTACTTGACAGTTAACGGAAAGAATCAAAACAAAAATCATCACATCGTATTACTCTCAGAGGAGGTCAGACGGTATGCTCGTCCTGTATGTTGGTTTGTAAAGAGAGAGATGGCAAAAGTACACACATCCTTTCCTCAAGTAGAACATGAGAGAAGTAGAAAGTACAGGTATTTGAGTTCAACATGTAAGAAGTAGAAAGTACAGGTATTTGAGTTCAACATGTAAGAAGTAGAAAGTACAGGTATTTGGGTTCAACATGTGAGAAGTAGAAAGTACAGGTATTTGGGTTCAACATGTAAGAAGTAGAAAGTACAGGTATTTGAGTTCAACATGTGAGAAGTAGAAAGTACAGGTATTTGGGTTCAACATGTGAGAAGTAGAAAGTACAGGTATTTGGGTTCAACATGTGAGAAGTAGAAAGAACAGGTATTTGGGTTCAACATGTAAGAAGTAGAAAGTACAGGTATTTGAGTTCAACATGTAAGAAGTAGAAAGTACAGGTATTTGGGTTCAACATGTAAGAAGTAGAAAGTACAGGTATTTGAGTTCAACATGTAAGAAGTAGAAAGTACAGGTATTTGAGTTCAACATGTGAGAAGTAGAAAGTACAGGTATTTGAGTTCAACATGAGAGAAGTAGAAAGTACAGGTATTTGAGTTCAACATGTGAGAAGTAGAAAGTACAGGTATTTCGGTTCAACATGTGAGAAGTAGAAAGTACAGGTATTTGAGTTCAACATGTAAGAAGTAGAAAGTACAGGTATTTGGGTTCAACATGTAAGAAGTAGAAAGTACAGGTATTTGGGTTCAACATGTGAGAAGTAGAAAGTACAGGTATTTGAGTTCAACATGTGAGAAGTAGAAAGTACAGGTATTTGGGTTCAACATGTAAGAAGTAGAAAGTACAGGTATTTGTGTTCAACATGTAAGAAGTAGAAAGTACAGGTATTTGAGTTCAACATGTGAGAAGTAGAAAGTACAGGTATTTGGGTTCAACATGTGAGAAGTAGAAAGTACAGGTATTTGAGTTCAACATGTAAGAAGTAGAAAGTACAGGTATTTGGGTTCAACATGTGAGAAGTAGAAAGTACAGGTATTTGAGTTCAACATGTGAGAAGTAGAAAGTACAGGTATTTGAGTTCAACATGTAAGAAGTAGAAAGTACAGGTATTTGAGTTCAACATGTGAGAAGAAGAAAGTACAGGTATTTGGGTTCAACATGTGAGAAGTAGAAAGTACAGGTATTTGAGTTCAACATGTGAGAAGTAGAAAGTACAGGTATTTGAGTTCAACATGTAAGAAGTAGAAAGTACAGGTATTTGAGTTCAACATGTAAGAAGTAGAAAGTACAGGTATTTGAGTTCAACATGTAAGAAGTAGAAAGTACAGGTATTTGAGTTCAACATGTAAGAAGTAGAAAGTACAGGTATTTGAGTTCAACATGTAAGAAGTAGAAAGTACAGGTATTTGAGTTCAACATGTAAGAAGTAGAAAGTACAGGTATTTGGGTTCAACATGTAAGAAGTAGAAAGTACAGGTATTTGGGTTCAACATGTAAGAAGTAGAAAGTACAGGTATTTGGGTTCAACATGTAGAAAGTAGTGTACGGATACCAGAAAAATGTACTTAAGTATAGTAACGAAGTACTTGTACTCCACTACTTCCCACTTTCGCCTCCAAATATCCAGCTACCATCATCATACTCGCAGAGGAGGTCAGAGTTGAGCGCGTGCTTTTTGTTGGTTTCTAAATAAGGAGGAGGAACAATCCGGCCTGTGTGTGTCTCGCAGAGTGACTTCTCCCCACTTCCTGTCTGCAGGTGGGGAACTCCTCATCCTTTATCTTTACTGCCTGGGAGCACGGCTGGGACGTCAGGAGGTGGAGTCTACGTGCTTCTGCAGAGAGCTTTATAGGAGGCTTAGATCACAGGTGAGGGATCACAGAGTGAGCAGGTGCACGATCATAATGTCACATGGTACTCGGTCTGTTTGCAGATCAAAAGCACAGGAAACGGACTCGATGGTTACACCTTGCAGTTCAGCCAATCTCACAGAGATTACCTTCGCTCAGGGCTTTTATTATTTAATAGTAGCACGGATTGATTATTGTTTAGCGCTGCTTAAATTGATGTTTATGCTGCAGAAAAGGTGTTTTCCCGACTCGGGTCTTCTTTTGTTTCTCGAGTAACTTCTCCTTCGGCTACATTACGGTCATATTTTCGGATATTTCCGGATATTTTTCCGTGTGGGTGTGTTGCCTCTTTTGAAGCTTCAGCGTCAGACCCTCTTCTGTTCCTCTATAATCTCACCAAACTATCAGAGGCCGGTTTGTGCCACAGAGTTTTTGGGAAGGTCGGGGCGATGTGAGACTTCGCCACATGCGCCTCTCCCTGAAAACTGACAGATCGGTGTGTAAAAGCTCACCCAATCTCTACATAGTGGAGTGAAATGCCGAAAAGACTGCAGCTCGGCGCTCAAAAATGTGTTGAATTTACTGCCTTCAAATACAGACGAGACGGCCTACTGTCCAAATAACTCTTGGAGTTAAAGGAGGGTCTGGATATGCTCAGATAATAGCGTTTGTATTCATCCGTAGAAGGCAACGAATATCCAAAAGTCTTGAGGACAAATTAAAGATGTGCGTCAAAGGAGGTACAGCTGATTTGTATTCCTGTCAGAGTTGAAACAACGTGCAATGTGACGAGGCCTCTTTCCATTGGTTGTTGGAGTCCTTTGAGGTCCTCCAAGAAGCCCTCTTCAAATCCATTTTCATTCAAATTGGAGGGTAGATTTTTATTATAGCCTTATTTGTAATAGATTGTACCTTGAAGAAGCCTTGAAACCTAAATGTAGTCGTCTTTCATCCAATTATTCAGACATATTCATGTAAGAAAAAGGACAATTTACAGTCTGGGTGTTATATTTAATAAAGATAATCTCCAGAATGTGAATTTCCTGGGACATAAGAGATCATCTGTGGCTCTGAATGACTAAAAGGCATCTTTATCAAATTGTCTTTCTCCCTAAAAGAGATGAGAGTAAAAAAGAAATGCTGCTTTCACACGCCATCGGTGAATAATAATAACGTGAGGTCAGCGCCGCTCTGATCCCTAAGCTATGTTAAGAGCCTTATTTTCCGTTGAAAAGACATTTAAGGCACTCGTATCAAAAGTATAGTGAGCGAATGAAACGGAGGTAATGGAGCTGGATCGATCTCTGTTGGAGAAGTTTGCATAAAATCATCTCGTGACTGTTGAAAAGGTGGTTGTTAACAGCTCAGAGTGGAGACTGCCGCGGAGCTTAAAGCACTTAAAGAGCAGTGAGTGCATCGCAGGAGAGAAAAATAAGAGTGAAAAGGGAGAAAGTGAACAACTGTAATGAGGGTATGATCAGTGTGCAGCCGCCATTTCTAGACGTGGAAGCTGGCAGCGATGGAGTAGACGTCTCCCCCGCTGAGGGACATAATGCCCTGCTATAAGAGCGCCTCACCTCGCGTCTGCACCTATATACCACTGAGAGAAGGGAAAAGCAGGCAGTGCAGACACAATGAGGAAAAATACATTCAAAAGCTTTGTGTGTCCTTGGTTTGTAATAACAAAAGGAGGTCACTTCTTCTTCTTCTCTTATATATTACTGACAAAGGAGACAAAGCAAGTCGTGCAGACGCCGAAAGGAAGCAGTAAAGACACTAGACAATTACATTAAAGCGTCAGATGTTCTTAGTTTATAATACCAATAAGAGGTCGCTTCTCCTGCGGGGAAGCGAAGAGGAAATACACCAAGAAAAGATAGATAGAATATGGAGGGATGAAACCCTCTTTAATGGTCACACATGCAGAGCACACAGCACACACAGGAGCCTAGCACCAGGAGTCTAGGAGTCTAGCACTAGGAGTCTAGCACTAGGAGGCTAGTACTAGGAGTCTAGTACTCCTAGTACCAGGAGTGTAGCACTAGGAGTCTAGTACTAGGAGTCTAGCACTAGGAGTCTAGCACTAGGAGTCTAGTACTAGGAGTCTAGTACCAGGAGTCTAGCACAAGGAGTCTAGGAGTCTAGCACTAGGAGTCTAGCACTAGGAGGCTAGTACTAGGAGTCTAGTACTCCTAGTACCAGGAGTCTAGCACTAGGAGTCTAGTACTAGGAGTCTAGCACCAGGAGTCTAGCACTAGGAGTCTAGTACTAGGAGTCTAGTACCAGGAGTCTAGCACTAGGAGTCTAGCACTAGGAGACTAGCACTAGGAGTCTAGTACCAGGAGTCTAGTACTAAGAGTCTAGTACTGGGAGTCTAGCACCAGGAGTCTAGCACTAGGAGTCTAGTACCAGGAGTCTAGCTCTAGGAGTCTAGCACCAGGAGCCTAGCTCTAGGAGTCTAGCACCAGGAGTCTAGTACTAGGAGTCTAGCACCAGGAGTCTATAACTAGGAGTCTAGCACTATGAGTCTCGTACCAGGAGTCTAGTACCAGGAGTCTAGTACCAGGAGTCTAGAACTAGGAGTCTAGTACCAGGAGTCTAGTACCAGGAGTCTAGTACCAGGAGTCTACGGCAGGAGTCTAGAACTAGGAGTCTAGCACCAGGAGTCTACGGCAGGAGACTAGAACTAGGAGTCTAGCACCAGGAGTCTAGCACCAGGAGTCTAGCACCAGGGGTCTAGCACCAGGAGTCTAGTACCAGGAGTCTACGGCAGGAGTCTAGTACCAGGAGTCTAGCAACAGGAATCTAGTACCAGGAGTCTAGTACCAGGAGTCTAGCACCAGGAGTCTAGCACCAGGAGTCTACGGCAGGAGTCTAGAACTAGGAGTCTAGAACTAGGAGTCTAGCCCCAGGAGTCTATCCCCAGGAGTCTATCCCCAGGAGTCTAGTACCAGGAGTCTAGAACTAGGAGTCTAGCCCCAGGAGTCTAGCCCCAGGAGTCTAGCCCCAGGAGTCTAGCACCAGGAGTCTAGCACCAGGAATCTAGCACCAGGAGTCTAACACACAGAGTCTAGCACCAGGAGTCTAGTACCAGGAGTCTAGCACCAGGAGTCTACGGCAGGAGTCTAGAACTAGGAGTCTAGTACCAGGAGCCTAGCACCAGGAGCCTAGCACTAGGAGTCTAGTACCAGGTGGCTAGCACCAGGAGTCTAGCACCAGGAGTCTAGCACCAGGAGTCTAGAACTAGGAGTCTAGTACCAGGAGTCTAGCACTAGGAGTCTAGCACTAGGAGTCTAGTACCAGGAGTCTAGTACCAGGAGTCTAGCACTAGGAGTCTAGTACTAGGAGTCTAGTACCAGGAGTCTAGTACCAGGAGTCTAGCACTAGGAGTCTAGTACCAGGAGTCTAGTACCAGGAGTCTAGTACTAGGAGTCTAGCACCAGGAGTCTAGCACTAGAAGTCTAGTACCAGGAGTCTAGAACTAGGAGTCTAGCACCAGGAGTCTAGAACTAGGAGTCTAGTACCAGGAGTCTAGCACTAGGAGTCTAGCGCTAGGAGTCTAGCCCCAGGAGTCTAGAACTAGGAGTCTAGCACCAGGAGTGTAGTACCAGGAGTCTAGTACTAGGAGTCTAGCCCCAGGAGTCTAGAACTAGGAGTCTAGTACCAGGAGACTAAAACTAGTAGTCTAGTACCAGGAGTCTAGTACTAGGAGTCTAGCACCAGGAGTCTAGCACCAGGAGTCTAGTACTAGGAGTCTAGGACCAGGAGTGTAATACCAGGAGTCTAGCACCAGGAGTCTAGCACCAGGAGTCTAGCACCGGGAGTCTAGTACTAGGAGTCTAGAACCAGGAGTGTAATACTAGGAGTCTAGTACCAGGAGTCTAGATTCAGGAAACTAGCACCAGGAGTCTAGCACCAGGAGTGTAATACTTGGAGCCTAGTACCAGGAGCCTAGTACCAGGAGTCTAGCACCAGGAGTCTAGTACCGGGAGTATAGAACTAGGAGTCTAGCACCAGGAGTCTAGTACCAGGAGTCTAGAACCAGGAGTGTAATACTAGGAGTCTAGCACCAGGAGTCTGGCACCAGGAGTCTGGCACCAGGAGTCTAGCACTAGGAGTCTAGCACCAGGACTCTAGTACCAGGAGTCTAGCACCAGGAGTCTAGCACCAGGAGTCTAGATCCAGGAGTCTAGTACCAGGAGTCTAGCACCAGGACTCTAGTACTAGAAGTCTAGCACCAGGAGTCTAGCACCAGGAGTCTAGCACCAGGAGTCTAGCTCCAGGAGTCTAGCACCAGGAGTGTGATACCAGAAGTCTAGCACCAGGAGTCTAGCACCAGGAGTCTAAGGCAAGGCCCAGGAGGTGAACTGGGACCTCTCCAAGTAGCAGTCCACACTCCATATTTAGGTCTGGTCGGGGACTTGAACCGGTGATCCTACGGCTCACAGTCCAAGCCCCTACTGACTGAGCCACTGCCGGACATTAAGGACATTAAAGCGTCGTGTTTTTTAAACAACAAAAGGAGGACAAATACATTTCAAAGCTTTGTGTTTCCTTAGCTCGTAACACAAAAAGGAGGTTGCTTCTTCTGCACCGATATATCCCTGAGAGAAGGGAGAACGCAAGCAGTCAAGACACTAGACATTCAAACATCATATTTTCTTTGTTTTTTAACACCTAAAAGTGGCTTTGGTTTGATTCTCACAGAGCAGTCTTGTTTGCTTCCTCATGAATGTGAAGGATCAGTGTGTGAGAGGATCACCAGATGATTTGGGGGCCTATAGGGGGCACTGGGGGCCTAATCCACAGGTCTGGGAGCAAATAGCAGCAATACACATGCCTTTCCCTTGTATTCCCTATTAGCATCCCCATTAGCACGAGCACACACACAGTCAGACATGCATACAACTGAACGAAAACAGCTACACCCACAGCCACAGTTCAATCATACTTTACAATACATGTTTTTTAAGCAGACTTTTGCAACGTATTTGGGATTTTTCCTGAATAAAATGGACCGGCAATGACTCCCAGCTCTGAATATATGACTGTTTCACATTTGATTTAGTTTTCTGGAACCTTCCTTCTGTTACATGTCGTGTTTGAAAGCATTCTTCCCTACCGTATCTTTAACCGGTAGAGATGCGAACTTGGTGACTCTTGGTGTCCTTTTGCCGAGATGAATCTGGGGCGAGGGCGGTTTCGTGCAATCAATCCCGTCTGAACCGCCATCAACGAGTCGCTGGTGTCTAATCAGAGCCTGATTGGCACCCTGGGGAGAAACGGCCTGTAAATCAATCAGATGTGAAGTGTTGTTTTCAAGGGCTTGCTTCATACGTGAGCAACGGGAAAAATCTTAACAACTTTTCGCAAAAAAGCTCATTATAACTGCTTCCTTTTGCGTCGTGCTGAATTATGATAAAGCACATTGTTGTCACCAATTATCCCGCACATAGAGACTGACCTTCTCTACCTCGGTTACCAATGGAAACAGTGCAAGGCTAACATTTACCCTCACTCCTTTGTGTGATGTATTGCAGTAAGGGAAGATGAACAAAGCACAGTAGCTGTGTGTGTGCGTGTGCGTGTGCGTGTGTGTGTGTGTGCGTGTGCGTATGTGTGTGTGTGTGAGAAAGAGAGAGAGAGAGAGAGCCTCTGAAATAGACTGAACTTTCCCAACTAATGTACCTTGCAAGTCTGGCTGCTGGTGACAAAGATAAATTAGCCAAAGAAAGAGCGGGGAGACGCTTCAACAGCAACCGACCCTCCGACACCAATTAGCAGATTGATTACGCGCCTGAGAGAAGCGGACGCTTGTCAATCAGCGCCGAACAAGGGGAGCGACAGGAAGGAGCTGCGTGGATGTACCTGGAATGTTAAAGGATCCATACAGAGGCACTGATCCATGGGGCGGTGTAGCGCTCAACACCGACACACTGAAACAGCAAAGGTGCAAATACCACTATGAAAAAGGACCCGAAATACCTTCTCCGGAGGCAGACACCTGTATGACTGCAGGAACACATGCAGGGCCTTTTTTAGTGTCGTGCACCCACTTCCTGTCAGAGATGACAAAAGTAAACACATCCTTTACTCAAGTAGAAGTACAGAGAGTCGTGTTTAAAAATACTCTAAAAGTAGAAGTACTGACTAAACTTCTTTACTCAAGTAAGAAGTATGGGCTTTGAAATGTACTTCAGTAAAAAGTACCCATAGCTAGCAGCTGCTTTAAAGAGTACCTGACCTCCCTTTATATTAATAGAACAATAATGTCATTGTTAGCTAATGAATGTTTCCATGGTGACCAACGGCAACATGACAACGTTTCCATTGGTCCCTCTTCTTTAGAGAAGACCAGGAAGTGATGGATACACGGATCGTGTTCCAACCAATAGGCACGCAGTGACTCTAAACAAGAATAATGACCACGCACCAACACACATTCAGACTAAAGGAACCAGCTGTTTGGAAAATGAGAGAAGTAGAAAGTACAGGTATTTGAGTTCAACATGTGAGAAGTAGAAAGTACAGGTATTTGAGTTCAACATGTAAGAAGTAGAAAGTACAGGTATTTGAGTTCAACATGTGAGAAGTAGAAAGTACAGGTATTTGAGTTCAACATGAGAGAAGTAGAAAGTACAGGTATTTGGGTTCAACATGTGAGAAGTAGAAAGTACAGGTATTTGAGTTCAACATGTAGGAAGTAGAAAGTACAGGTGTTTGGGTTCAACATGTAAGAAGTAGAAAGTACAGGTATTTGAATTAAAAATGTAAGAAGTAGAAAGTACAGGTATTTGTGTTCAACATGAGAGAAGTAGAAAGTACAGGTATTTGTGTTCAACATGTGAGAAGTAGAAAGTACAGGTATTTGAGTTCAACATGTAGGAAGTAGAAAGTACAGGTGTTTGGGTTCAACATGAGAGAAGTAGAAAGTACAGGTATTTGAGTTTAACATGTAAGAAGTAGAAAGTACAGGTATTTGAGTTCAACATGTAAGAAGTAGAAAGTACAGGTATTTGAGTTCAACATGTAAGAAGTAGAAAGTACAGGTATTTGTGTTCAACATGTAAGAAGTAGAAAGTACAGGTATTTGAGTTCAACATGTAAGAAGTAGAAAGTACAGGTATTTGAGTTCAACATGTAAGAAGTAGAAAGTCCAGGTATTTGAGTTCAACATGTGAGAAGTAGAAAGTACAGGTATTTGAGTTCCTTTGAATCTTTGAATTGTGTGAGACTCACTGTCAAGTTCCTTGACAGTGAGTCTCACACAATTCAAAGATTCAAGGTTCAATGTTTTATTGTCATAAGCACAAAGCTACAGTGTCGTCATGGCAATGCAAATCTTCTGACCTGAGCTCCTCCAACATATAGTCGTGCAAAAAGTCAATGTCAATAGAATATTATATGTTCACATGCACAACATGGTACAGATACAATATCATACGGTTATATAATCAAAAAGTACAATATCAACAAAGCATAAGACATATAAAAAATAGAGTCCAATTAGAAGCTTATATATTCACTTAGGGTACCTTACAACAGGTGACCAGTTCTCTACACTTCCATACAGCTTACAACCTTCAGTCTTTGTGTCCGTTGGTCCAAAGTGGAGAGGTTTAAGCCAGTTATATATAGTAATCCTTTAATGGGCTATTAATACCAAATCTGAGCAAAAACATTGTGTCTTTTCTAATTCTCCTTGAAGGTACATTCCCTAAAATCAACCTTTGTGGTTCATGTAATACTTCAAGAGCTCATGACCGTTTAACACTTGAACTTAATCTGCAAATTGAAGTATGAATGCTTGTTGTCTTCTCCTGAATGTTGTACGTCTGTTTTTGATAGCCCTACTCATCTCCTTGTAGATTTATAACGACAATAAAGGATTCTACTCGATTCTATGAGGGCAATCCCAAACGCTGTGAGAGGCGGTGGTTTGGTGTGGATTGTTTGCACACATGTATGTTCTTGTTCTGCAGACTTAAAAACATCCTCGTGTTATCCATCAACTCCAGAGAGAATGTCCTCTGTTCGCCTTCATTTAGCAAGGACACTCCAGCAAGGACGGAAAGTAAATAAACTCCGGGTGCTAAATGTAGTGCAGCCTGACACATGCAAACAGGAGAGGAAGAGGAAGAGGAAGAGGAAGAGAGAGTTGACATTTAGGGAGCTTCATGTTTCTGTCAGTTTCACGTATTACAAGAAGCCCAATGAGATATTAGATTAGATTCCTTTAATTGTCACTGCAGCGAAATTCCAAGCATTCCCGATGATGCAATCAGACAAAGCAGACAGTCTGAGGATCCTTTTGACGATACAAGCTAAAACTTTAATATATAAAATATAAAGTGACTATATTGGACCTAAGATACATGTACTTTCACTGCAAACATTTAAAATCTTGCCAAGTATATGTTTCTAATTTCTAGGCAGAATATATCGTTACACTTTATATAAGACTTAATAACTGAAGTATTGTTTTTAGACGAGGCATCTTTTTCAGTCAAAGTCTCTTAAAAACATCTTATTTTATCTCCAACTAACATCAGAAAACAGAAAATGTCTGAAAATTCCATAATTCAGTTCAAATGTAGTTCAAAATAAGTTTTCCAGCTAAATAGAAGATCTACTTTATCTAATTATCCCATCGCAAAGAGAGGACTCTTTAAAGTAGAGACACTACATACTGATATACACCTGAACATCAGCAGGAGAGGACTCTTTAAAGTAGAGACACTACACACTGATATACACCTGAACATCAGCAGGAGAGGACTCTTTAAAGTAGAGACACTACATACTGATATACAGCTGAACATCAGCAGGAGAGGACTCTTTAAAGTAGAGACACTACATACTGATATACACCTGAACATCAGCAGGAGAGGACTCTTTAAAGTAGAGACACTACATACTGATATACACCTGAACATCAGCAGGAGAGGACTCTTTAAAGTAGAGACACTACATACTGATATACACCTGAACATCAGCAGGAGAGGACTCTTTAAAGTAGAGACACTACATACTGATATACAGCTGAACATCAGCAGGAGAGGACTCTTTAAAGTAGAGACACTACATACTGATATACACCTGAACATCAGCAGGAGAGGACTCTTTAAAGTAGAGACACTACATACTGATATACACCTGAACATCAGCAGGAGAGGACTCTTTAAAGTAGAGACACTACACACTGATATACACCTGACCATCAGCAGGAGAGGACTCTTTAAAGTAGAGACACTACATACTGATATACACCTGAACATCAGCAGGAGAGGACTCTTTAAAGTAGAGACACTACATACTGATATACACCTGGACATCAGCAGGAGAGGACTCTTTAAAGTAGAGACACTACATACTGATATACACCTGAACATCAGCAGGAGAGGACTCTTTAAAGTAGAGACACTACACACTGATATACACCTGACCATCAGCAGGAGAGGACTCTTTAAAGTAGAGACACTACATACTGATATACACCTGAACATCAGCAGGAGAGGACTCTTTAAAGTAGAGACACTACATACTGATATACACCTGGACATCAGCAGGAGAGGACTCTTTAAAGTAGAGACACTACATACTGATATACACCTGAACATCAGCAGGAGAGGACTCTTTAAAGTAGAGACACTACATACTGATATACACCTGAACATCAGCAGGAGAGGACTCTTTAAAGTAGAGACACTACACACTGATATACACCTGAACATCAGCAGGAGAGGACTCTTTAAAGTAGAGACACTACATACTGATATACACCTGAACATCAGCAGGAGAGGACTCTTTAAAGTAGAGACACTACATACTGATATACACCTGAACATCAGCAGGAGAGGACTCTTTAAAGTAGAGACACTACATACTGATATACACCTGAACATCAGCAGGAGAGGACTCTTTAAAGTAGAGACACTACATACTGATATACACCTGAACATCAGCAGGAGAGGACTCTTTAAAGTAGAGACACTACTAATTGATATACACCTGAACATCAGCAGGAGAGGACTCTTTAAAGTAGAGACACTACATACTGATATACACCTGAACATCAGCAGGAGAGGACTCTTTAAAGTAGAGACACTACATACTGATATACACCTGAACATCAGCAGGAGAGGACTCTTTAAAGTAGAGACACTACATACTGATATACACCTGAACATCAGCAGGAGAGGACTCTTTAAAGTAGAGACACTACATACTGATATACACCTGAACATCAGCAGGAGAGGACTCTTTAAAGTAGAGACACTACACACTGATATACACCTGAACATCAGCAGGAGAGGACTCTTTAAAGTAGAGACACTACATACTGATATACACCTGAAACATCAGCAGTAGAGGACTCTTTAAAGTAGAGACACTACATACTGATATACACCTGAACATCAGCAGGAGAGGACTCTTTAAAGTAGAGATACTACATACTGATATACACCTGAACATCAGCAGGAGAGGACTCTTTAAAGTAGAGACACTACATACTGATATAAACCTGAACATCAGCAGGAGAGGACTCTTTAAAGTAGAGACACTACATACTGATATACACCTGAACATCAGCAGGAGAGGACTCTTTAAAGTAGAGACACTACATACTGATATACACCTGAACATCAGCAGGAGAGGACTCTTTAAAGTAGAGACAGATTTAGATGGATGAATGTACGTTGTTGGAAGAGGAAGCTCCTTGTGTGTGAGGCGTGCAGACAGCTCAATCCTCTCCAATGGGGCAGTTACACTTAAAGCTAAGGGCACAATTGGATTTGGCCGCAGGAGGAAAGACTATTAGGTCCTGATGCTCTCTGCCTCCCCTCACAATATATGGCGCACAGTCACTCTTAAGAGGATGAGACGATGACATCACCTCCACATTCAGAATACCGACTGCATGAAAGAAGAAGGAGAAGAAACAGAAACCAATTTGTTAGATTAAACATTTCCCGTGCAGCAGCAGCCGCCGCCGCATGATTTAAAGGTCTGCTGACCCTCCCCTAAGACACAGGATTCTGTCAATCTGCCCCAGCACACGTTCTAATTATAGGCTGCAGACGCAAGAAGGTCAAAAGCTTATTAAAAGCCAAGATTAAAATTCCCAATGCATATTATAAGCTACCTCCTCCCCTGACTGGCAATTATTTGCTAACTCATGTGCGGTGATATGCTGATGCTTATTGGAGTAGATATCTGGAATTTGTTTACTTGTCTTCGTGTGGTTAGTCGTTATTGCTATTTTCAGCTTTTCATCCACTCACTGCCTTCCTTTAAAGACCATTACGATATATTTAAAGAGACCCTCTTCTGCTCCTTGGGGTTTCCCCTTCCCTTCTGTGTGTTGTTTAGGTTGTCGTGCATGTACACGAGGGAGAGGGAGTTTCTAAAAGTGCATATGAACCTGGGAATGAGCAGAGTAGGAGCCCTTTAATCCAAACATCTTTGATTTGGGAGATAGATACGAGGGAGAAAGAGGAACCTTGTCTTTGTGTGGTTTGTCCTCATATTGCCAATTTCATCCTAAAGGTCCGTGTCATGCTGTTCTGGTTCTGACCCGTCCCCTCGTTGTTATGAAGGTTGTTCTGCATGTCACGGTCTGCAGAGTCTCACACCCTCAAAGTGCACCCTGCAGCGAGTAAACCTCTAACACCGAGAAGACCCGTCTGCTGCCCCAGAACGCCTCGCTGGGGATTTCTCTGTTTCCATTTGTTACTTCTTCGGTTCAGTGACGTAACATAACGGCTCCACGGATTGGTCCATTTGGAGCCGTTACGTTTGGACCAATCCGCGGACTTCCTCACACACACACACACACACACACACACACACACACTACACACACACACACACACACACACACCCCATGTATACATCACTCCAGGGGACATTACATTGACTTACATGCATTTCCTGGAGACTTATCCTAACCTTAACCATAACCAACACATGCCTAATCCTAACCCTAACCCTTAACTTTACCCTTAACTTTACCCTTAACCTTACCCTTAGCCTTACCAAGTCTTCACCCTAAAATTAATGATTCCCCTTATGGGGACCTCCAATTTGTCCCCATAAGGGAAGCCAGTCCCCACACGTGACTATGTAAACAGATGTAGGTCCCCACAAGTATAGTAATGCTAGACCACACACACACACACACACACACACACTCGGCGGGACATTGCGAGACTCGCTGCTGTGAGGTCGGCACGCCGTGTAGGACAGAGAGTGAACACACAGACTGCACAGAGACGCTGTTTGAGAAACCAACGTGAGTTTGGAACATTGAGCGGTATAAATGTATTCTAGTCGACCTCAACGATGGAACTATGATCAGTAGAAATGGCCGTGGCACGGGACCTTTAACTAGCATTTAATCCGCTCCGTGCCTTCCTTTAAAGAGCATTAAGATATCTTTAAAGAGGCCTTATTATGCGTTGTGCATGTCAATGAGGGAGGGGGAGGAAGTGCACATGAACCTGGACACGAGCAGGCCCCTTTAATCCAGATATCGAGATATGATATTTGTGTGATTTCATTTCAAAACATTGCTGAACATTCAGGTTGGCACTGTTTGCTCCTTTCAAGACAAAACTGTTCATCGTTAACACATTGTAGGCATTGAGTTAAAGGCACACACTAAATATATCCTTAATTCAGAAGCACACATGGAAACGTCCGGATGTCTCTTTTCTCCGAGGCCTTCTCGTACGGAAAGTGTCGCCCAGGAGCAGCATGTTTTCGCAGCCTCGCAGTGTCAAGCGGGGTCATCACAACAAACATCTTCTTCTGCTCCTTTCTCTGAGCGACTGCTTTACTCACCGTCTTTAAAGAAACCCCCAAAAGACGTGCGGACGGACGCCTCAGTGGACCAGCTAAGCTGTTGCTAGCAGACATGCTCTGTTATGAACCGAGAACATTTCAGTCAACGGGATCCATCTCACTCGGAAAAGAGAAAGAAAGGACGAAGAAGCCTCTCCCTCCTTCATTTGTGTCTCGAAAAAATTGATTAGAGAATAATGTGTGTGTGTGTGTGTGTGTGTGTGTGGTCTAGCATTACAATACTTGTGGGGACCTAAATCTGTTTACATAGTCACGTGTGGGGACTGGCTTCCCTTATGGGGACAAATTGGAGGTCCCCATGAGGGGGATCATTAATTTTAGGGTGAAGACTTGGTTAGGGTTAGGCATGTGTTGGTTATGGTTCAGGTTAGGGTAAGTCTCCAGGAAATGCATGTAAGTCAATGTAATGTCCCCTGAAGTGATGTATACATGGTGTGTGTGTGTGTGTGTGCGTACGTGTGTGTGCGTGTGTGCGAGCGTGTGTGCGAGCGTGTGTGCGCGTGTGTGTGTGTGTGTGCGTGTGCGTGTGCGCGTGTGTAATGAAAGCTGCAAGGTGAAAAGCACTTTATCAAATGAATGGCTGAACGGCTGCTGCAGACCTCAGTTATTACGAGTCCTCTGAAGAACCGGGACGCAGCTGAGAGAAACCTCTCACTGGATTTAATTGCTAGGTGGGGGAGGAACGGGGGGATGATTTGAGGGGGGATTGCCATATTTATGAAAGTAAACTTGATACCTGGCGTCCAAGCTGCCTCCTCACATGTGGTTTCTCCATCTCAGGTCATCTTGCCTGCATCTGCTCGGGGAGAAGAGTATTAATTATGGCTGTGCGGTTGAATTGTGTGTCAGCGTGGCAGCACATCGCCCCTTCATAACTCCTCCGTGTTTCCAAAGCTCACACGCAGGACCGGGCATGTTTACAGTCGAGCGTTGATGCATGCAGGGTCTGAGGAGAGACAAACCCTCAAGACAAGCCGAGCATTTGTATTCATGTATTCAGGAACAACAACAATGACCCTCTGTGGACCCAAGAAGGGGAGAACACATCCACACACTGATCAGCGTACTGCTCCAGACAGACTTCTTCTCTCCTGTATCCACTTGATATTTCTGCGGCTGTCCACGTCACGTACGGCACCTGCTGTGGGAAAAAACCCCATTTCCATTATGGTGATTTCTTTTTGTTTCCGCGTAGAGCTTATCGTCGGCAGGCTAACCATACACTGGATGTTTTTAAGTTTTAATTTTAATCCTCTTTTGATGTGTGCTTCCACTTTAATGCAGGTATCAGTAGGAATTACAGGAGGGCTGCTCAGCGTCAGCCACACTTTCTTGTGGCTACTAAGTAGAGCTGGCTGCTGTCGAAGATGAAGGGCCACTGTGAAGTTTTACATCGATGATCATGCCTGATTCTTTTTATGTTCTCTGCTCCAACCTTTGAACACAGGATGTGTTTCAGAGTCGAGTAATTAACTCACAGGACATTTTCATCTGTGAAGAAAAACAAAAAACAGCTTGGAAGGAAAGTTCCCAAACGACAAAATACACGATCAATACTTTGCAACAGCACGTCCCCCGGCTGCATTATTCAAATGCAGTGCAGTGATTACTTAAACTGCGTGATGAGGTCATCGAGGCGAGACTGAAACGGAGCCAAGATCTAAAACCGTTTGGCTCATAATTCAGAAATGCCTCGGTTGAACCCGCTGCCCCGCCTCTGCCAGAGACGAGAGTATATTAGAGATTACAAATTGCAGAAAAAGAAATGACAGGGCACTTTTTGCAATGGCGTCTGTCTGAGTGTGTGTGTGTGTGTGTGTGTGGTGTGTGTGTGTGTGGTGTGGTGTGTGTGTGTGTGTGTTTCACGATGTGTCAGAATCTGCCTGAGAATCAGCTTATGGTCGTCGTGTTAACGTCTTACCCGTCCCCTTTTCATTTCCTGTCAGATTCTTATTACATCAAAGTCATCGTCTGATATTAGCGCTTTGATTCCTCTTGTTTACACGTCAACGATGAGTTGTGTACCTGCAGTGTGTGCTGGTGAGTTATCATCAGTGCTCTTTAAAGCCTTTGTCTGGTTTCTGATCATCGTTTCTTTGCGTTTGGCAAAAATAATCACTTAAATATGGCTCTATCTTTGCATACGAGTCTTTATTTCAAGGCACATTCATTCAATTGTGGTTATAAAAGTCTTTTAATGCAACTTCAGACACTGGTACTTAAAATAGAAGCATCTAAACAACAACAAGTACTGAAAAATGACAAGTGTCTGCATATCTCTGCTTTTTACATGACACACTGTTAGCTTAAACCTCCTTTAAACAACACTTAACTTTAGCTAAAGAAGACTTACCCCCTCACTGCATGCACACTTAAAACAGATCCTAATCCTGTAAGCACTCTGGAAATCTGTGGAAAACAAATGATACTCAAAACTCCAAGAAAAACTTTGTTTGTGTATCCTGATTACCCGCGACATGTGTATCCTGATTACCCGCGACATGTGTATCCTGATTACCCGCGACATGTGTATCCTGATTACCCGCGACATGTGTATCCTGATTACCCGCGACATGTGTATCCTGATTACCCGCGACATGTGTATCCTGATTACCCGCGACATGTGTATCCTGATTACCCGCGACATGTGTATCCTGATTACCCGCGACATGTGTATCCTGATTACCCGCGACATGTGTATCCTGATTACCCGCGACATGTGTATCCTGATTACCCGCGACATGTGTATCCTGAT
Organism: Champsocephalus esox; assembly: GCA_036324585.1. NCBI lineage: Eukaryota > Metazoa > Chordata > Actinopteri > Perciformes > Channichthyidae > Champsocephalus > Champsocephalus esox. The sequence continues at coordinate 17,535,366 of CM070496.1, read as the reverse complement.
TACCCGCGACATGTGTATCCTGATTACCCGCGACGTGTAATCTGTTAAAGCGTAATGCTAATATGATTCAGTGTCTTTCAGTACAGCAGCGATGTCTCTCTGCACAAAGCACTTCACTTAAAAGTCATGTATTCATCCGGAGGGAAAGCAGACGACATCTCAGTGGAGTCGTGCCTCAGGTGAGTTGAAACCTCTGCATTAGCTTCCTGCTGCTGCTGCGTGTTGAACGTGAACATGAGATTTACCCTCTGTCGTGAAGTGACACTGACGGACAGTCGAGAGGGCGGTTAGCTCGTTGTTAGCTGGCTGGTTTTCTAACAGTGAGAATCCCAAAGGTTTAAAGACCTGTAGTGTGTTATAAAGGTTTGTGTGCATGTAAATGGTCTGCAAAGGGTACAATCCCAAATGTCAGGAACATAGTGACATCACTGTGGAACAATAGCACACCTATTGGATCGCACTAGATACTGATATGCACCTGAGCATCAGCAGGAGAGGACTCTTTAAAGTAGAGACACTACATACTGATATACACCTGAACATCAGCAGGAGAGGACTCTTTAAAGTAGAGACACTACACACTGATATACACCTGAACATCAGCAGGAGAGGACTCTTTAAAGTAGAGACACTACATACTGATATACACCTGAACATCAGCAGGAGAGGACTCTTTAAAGTAGAGACACTACATGAATGAATGTCTAAATGGCGGTTGCAGAACATGGAGGCAACAAGCACATAAATACATTGTTCTTTGACATAAACTATCCATATAGGTGTAAAAGTAATCCCACGTTATTGATCTTGTTCTGTTTGTTGTCAGATGTTTAAATGTAATTATAAAAACACTCTGACAGCACTGAGAGCTTTTAAAATGATTTACACGTGTCATGAGTGGCGTTTTATCTTGTCAGCGCCTCGTTTCCAACATGCGAGAACATGTGAGGAGCATTTAATACCCTTAAGCTTGTTATGAAAATAGAGCCCTACACTCGCTTAAGACCCGCTGAGTGGAAACAATGGCACAACATCTCTATCCACCAGTGATTTTCCAAAGCATAGCATTAATTATCGAGACGTGTTTCGCGGGAACTAACGGCACTCGTTCCGCAGACAGATGTCGATATGGAGGATTGAGAACATAGATGTCGCTCGCACTATAAAACTGTCAAACAACTCTTCGGGGGATATAATTGCTTCTTCCTGCACCCTGGTCTTGTCATTCCCACCCCGAGAGTGGAGACACATTGAAAGCTCCCCAAAAAAAGAACCGCCAACTTACCCAACTCCTCTAGACTCTCCCGAGGTCCTCGTTTCCCCCTCGGCGTTACACGCGAGTGAAAAGCATCTGCTAAATGATAAAAAGGCAGCGTCGTCGCCAAATTAGCGCCACATTCAAAAGTCCTGAAAGGCTGCTGAATGTCAACAATGGAGGCTGAGCAGCTAAAGCTTAATTATCCTTAACGTGTGTGTGTGTGTGTGTGTGTGTGTGTGTTGTCTACCCAGGTTTAGTAGCGATGATGTAATATCATAGATCTGAGTTGAGCATTACATCATCGATTCCCTGTGGAGATGCTCGGGCGACACTGAAGGCATCGCTGCAGCTGAAACTGCAAAGGCTGCTGGGAAATCACAAACTACACAGCGACCCTGACTCTTAAAAAATTACTTAAGGAGGAAATGCGATAAATTAGCAGGTCTTTAAATGTTGATATCGCTGAAAAACACTCCCTGAGATTTTATTCCAGTGTGTGTGTGTGTGTGTGTGAAGGTGTGTGTGTGTGTGTGTGAAGGTGTGTGTGTGTGAAGGCATGGGTGTGTGTGTGTGTGTGTGTGTGTGTACCCATTGACTGACTTTGCATCTTAGTTGCTAATAAAACTGTCCAAACTGCTATATTGGCCTTTGCAGACCATTTACATGCACTCAAACCTGCCGGAAAACTGCCGTTTCAGTGTGTGTGCATCATCATACACACGTCTGACGTCTCATTGCCATCAGTCGGTGCTGTGTGCAGGGGTTGGAACGTTAAGACATGAATCTGTGAAGACCGTTTGGACCAATCGGAGTAATGGGTGATAACAAAAGTCTGTCATCACTTAAATGTTCGTCTCCTTGTCTCATAGCACCCTTAACTTAACTTGTACTGTATACATGCATTATTTCCTGTTGGAGCTACTGCATGAGGCAAGGCAAGTTTATTTATGTAGCACTTTTCAACGCAAAGTGCTTTACAAAAAAAATGAAAGACATTAAGCATTAAAAATGAAAAGCTAATAAAATAAACATTAAGGAACAATACATGGATAAAAGTTACAGTGCAGTCTAAGATGTGAATAGTTCGGTAATTGTAGGTATTAAATTATTAGATTTGATTAGATATACTTCATGAATCCTAATTTGGGACATTTTAAGTCGCAAGACATTGACCATACATGGAATAAACACGTAAATGATTAACATGCAGACATCGGTATCTAATAACCCATAATAACCAAATACACCGAGTTGACGTCGGTGTACATGATATACATATACTAACTCAATGATACTGTTTACATTGAGGGTGCAGAGTAATTGCACTTTGTCTACTACATCCAAACAGACAAGCCTAATTAAACATGACCTTGAGCAAAATTGGAATCTAACCGTGTCAGATATGTCGTGGAAAGGATTTGCTTTGTGATTTAGTTCAAAGTGTCAGAATGATCATACACAAGACCAGCGTTGTCCTCCAGAACCGCCTCGTTCTGTTTTTGATTCAGGAAACTGCTTTGGCCAAAACATACGGTTCCGGAGCGTCCACGCTGCAGCTTCAAAGACAGCTCGGAGCTGGGCGTGTCTGGAGCGTGGGGATTTTATTCAAGCAACGCGACCAACAACCAATCACATGGATCTCCCGCCCCCGACATACAGAGCAAAAACCCCGGGGATTTTATGGGAGCAATATATATATATATATAAACTCCCCAAACAGGCGAAACCCTACCAGTTTCCCCACTGTCTCTGCCTCCTCCCTCCATGCTGGTTCCTCCGGTTTGTGTCCCGGTAGGTGAAGAGGGTCTGGTCATACAAAACCGGGTGAGTTGCTACGGCGATAGTTAGTTTCTCCTCCAACTTTTTTTGAAATATAGAAATGAACGGCGGGATATCTCTCCCAGCTTAGACGCGGTTTGATTGGCTACGGCTTCAGCTGTCAGATATTGGGAAACGGGATTTGATTGGCTGGCGCTGGCTACTCCGGCGTCTCCGGTGTCAGAAGTTGAACATTGTTCAACTTCTGACGCCGGAGACGGACCGCTCTGCTACCCACAATTCAGTTCGGCGAAAAAGCGAGGCTTCGTGACGTCACCCCATTGAAAGTGAACGGGCAGATTGGAGTTGTCGACGCTGTAGTGTGGACGGGCCGAAGGAAAATGAAATGGAAGATGCATGAACCACGTGTAATCAACACGGGAGGCGTGTGGCGCAGTGGGTTGTGTGTTGGTGTTCGGATCAGGGCCGTCAGGTTCAAACCCCGCTGCAGCCAGCATGTCGTTGTGTCTTTTGCACCGAACCCACCGATTTCCTAAAGCGGCCTTTTCTGCACCAAAAACGGTTCAAAATGAAGTCGCTGCACTCCAGAATCCCTCGTCTCTCTTCAGCAATCATATCGTGTTCAAAGTCGCCCCAAATCACACGTCTTGCCCATTCTCAAATGGGTGTAAAAGAGAAAGTGCTGAGTCGCCGTCTGAGTGTGTAAACAGGAAGAAGTTCCTAATATAGCGGTTTGAAGAAGCAGAAAGGAAAAACCGAGCATTTTCCCACAGCATTAGACTCGTATGTGACGCACGCACTTCCTCGTGCATCGAGGCGTCGATGTGTTGCACCGCTCACAATTACCCGAGTGTCATCACTGTTTAGCAGAAAACCCTGTAATATTATTCCTGCTCACCGTGAATTAGGGACTCTGGAAATTACAGGCTGGAGGTCTGCCGCGCAGTTTTATGAACTTTAAGTGCTGATATTGATGGAAGGGTAATGGTAGTCCTCGGCCCGAGTGTAAATAGTATCTAAGGTGATTGCTCTTTTATCACGGGGGGTGGAAAAGGTGGAGAAGCACTCAAAGCAAGGTGTCAAATACGAGGGGGGGCCGCAGACTGGGAGCCGTTATCATGGTTTATCTTTATCCGTTTCGGTCCATGGCACAAAAATCATCATTTATATTCACCTACTATTTTCTGCTCTTTAAGACTCCCACTACACATCTGACAGCTAATTGAGAACTAGTGTCTCTACTTTAAAGAGTCCTCCCTGCTGATGTTCAGGGGTATATCAGTGTGTAGTGTCTCTACTTTAAAGAGTCCTCCCTGCTGATGTTCAGGTGTATATCAGTATGTAGTGTCTCTACTTTAAAGAGTCCTCCCTGCTGATGTTCAGGTGTATATCAGTGTGTAGTGCCTCTACTTTAAAGAGTCCTCCCTGCTGATGTTCAGGGGTATATCAGTGTGTAGTGCCTCTACTTTAAAGAGTCCTCCCTGCTGATGTTCAGGGGTATATCAGTGTGTAGTGTCTCTACTTTAAAGAGTTCTCTCCTGCTGATGTTCAGGTGTATATCAGTATAGTGTCTTTACTTTAAAGAGTGCTCTCCTGCTGATGATCAGGTGTATATCAGTATGTAGTGTCTCTACTTTAAAGAGTCCTCCCTGCTGATGTTCAGGTGTATATCAGTATGTAGTGTCTCTACTTTAAAGAGTCCTCTCCTGCTGATGTTCAGGTGTGTATCAGTATGTAGTGTCTCTACTTTAAAGAGTGCTCTCCTGCTGATGTTCAGGTGTATATGTCTCTACTTTAAAGAGTCCTCTCCCGCTGATGTTCAGGTGTATATCAGTATGTAGTGTCTCTACTTTAAAGAGTCCTCTCCTGCTGATGTTCAGGTGTATATGTCTCTACTTTAAAGAGTCCTCTCCTGCTGATGTTCAGGTGTATATCAGTATGTAGTGTCTCTTTAAAGAGTCCTCTCCTGCTGATGTCCAGGTGTATATTAGTATGTAGTGTCTCTACTTTAAAGAGTCCTCTCCTGCTGATGTTCAGGTGTATATGTCTCTACTTTAAAGAGTCCTCTCCTGCTGATGTTCAGGTGTATATCAGTATGTAGTGTCTCTTTAAAGAGTCCTCTCCTGCTGATGTCCAGGTGTATATTAGTATGTAGTGTCTCTACTTTAAAGAGTCCTCTCCTGCTGATGTTCAGGTGTATATCAGTATGTAGTGTCTCTACTTTAAAGAGTCCTCTCCTGCTGATGTTCAGGTGTATATCAGTATGTAGTGTCTCTACTTTAAAGAGTCCTCTCCTGCTGATGTTCAGGTGTATATCAGTATGTAGTGTCTCTACTTTAAAGAGTCCTCTCCCGCTGATGTGCAGGTGTGAACAACAGCTTGCTAAGTCCTTAGACGGTAGTGAACTGTATCTCCTCTGAATCGCTCCACGAGATGTTCAGATCTGGCAGGGGTCCACCATCGGTTCAGCATGGCTCCCCGTCTCTCAAACAGTTCCTCTCCTCGGATCAATCCGCCTGGCAGCTCCTCTGTTCGCGCTTAAGCAGCTGTTACATTATTTTTGGTTAATTTAAAACCGTTACGCAGAACTCCCTCTCTTGACACCCTTCGTCGAGGGGTTAAGATGGCCTGATTCAGTGAGTGGAGCCCCTCCCTCCTCTTCCTGGACCTATAGCTGATATTATCTTCCAATCACGAGCTCTCCTGGGCTTGCAATCACAGTCATTGTTCGTGTCATGTTGTGGAAAACTCTTTTGACAGAGGGCCGTGATGAATCACCTGGCGAAGCAGCCTTCAGATCCCTTCGCCCTCTTTTTCATAGAGTGGAGGAAAAAAACAACATTCAATTCGTTTCTCCTGCCCTTTCATGTCTTGTGCCGTTTCCCTCGGTGTTTTAAAAAGTTATTCACTGCTCTTTTCTTCTCGCGGGGGCTCCGCAAAGCAAATATCTGCCGGGTTTAGTTCATAAAGGAAGTGCTTTTACTTTGCTCGAGGTGCTGACGGCACGCGGTGTTATGTTGGAGGGTTATAAAAACAAAACGGTGCAGGGTGAATCCCAGCCGCCAAATTAAGTGGGAAAATCAATCCCCTCGCTCTTTTGTCCGAAGGATCTGAAAGCAATGTGGAGAACCTTCCGCGTGTCATGAGATTCTGATGTCTCTCCCGTCTTATATCAACTCCGAAAAGTGACGGATATAAACTTGCAGCAGCGGCAGCGTGTGAGCACACGAACAGGTCCGGGGTGAGTGTTCTTCAAAAGGCTTGAACACATCATAGAAGGAACCGACTGCGGGAGAAATGACACTCCCTCAAACCACGCGAAGAGAGTGATTTAGAGCACCTGTGATCCACCACAATGTGCTTTCAGAGCCTGTCAATGATCACTCATTCACTGCCGCAGCGGGCCGATTAAAAAACGCCGCTCCACACATGCAGCGTATGTCGGCATTTAAACGGTGACAGGCGAGGGATTAGCAGGAGCATTTAGCTGCGATTAGAAAGCACCTTGTAGCCGCTCTCTCCGAGGGGTTGGGTAAAGGTGAGGGGTGTCATGCATGGCAGCCGAAGGGAATTTATAGATCCAGACGCATTGTACCTGCCAGCTGTGCAGCGATCACTCCGCCCGATCCTACAAATGCAGACATAACAAGCTCCCTGAGTGATGGGATACAAACCTTTGGACTGGCCTCCAGAGAGCTTAACCTTAACCAAACACTGCAGTGACACACACACACACACGCACGCACACACATACATCAAACCATACACATACTGAGATACGTCATGAGTTTCCTGACCGCACCACACGCCTCTGGAGGATCAAAACACCTTACTGGATTCAATGCAGGGGAATTATAATGTACAGTACGGAGGCCGACAGGGGACACATACATTTCTATTGGGAGAAAGGAGCTCCAGATTCAGACACGATGCAGATCAAATGTTCCAAAACACATGATCTTCAGCAACTTGACAACACCGGGACGCTCGGTGACGTTCAGTCAGTCGTCTCATAACGAAAGTGTTTGGCAGTTTATCTGAAATGACTAGGTTAGCTCCGTTAGCTAGCTAGCTTACGGCAGATCTGCAGTGACGTCAGAAGGAGTCATGTGATCACATTGTTAAAATAAGACCTTCAAACATTTAGGTAAGTTTCCAAGAGAGACAGTTGTCCAGCTTTGTGATCCTGAGCGTCACCAAGCGTCCCAGCTGTGTGCGTCACTCTTTAGTGTCCCCTGGTCTACCTGCTGTGTGCGTCACTTTTTACTGTCCCCTGGTCTCCCAGCTGTGTGCGTCACTCTTTAGTGTCCCCTGGTCTCCCAGCTGTGTGCGTCACTCTTTACTGTCCCCTGGTCTCCAGCTGTGTGCGTCACTCTTTAGTGTCCCCTGGTCTCCCAGCTGTGTGCGTCACTCTTTAGTGTCCCCTGGTCTCCCAGCTGTGTGCGTCACTCTTTAGTGTCCCCTGGTCTCCCAGCTGTGTGCGTCACTCTTTAGTGTCCCCTGGTCTCCCAGCTGTGTGCGTCACTCTTTACTGTCCCCTGGTCTCCAGCTGTGTGCGTCACTCTTTAGTGTCCCCTGGTCTCCCAGCTGTGTGCGTCACTCTTTAGTGTCCCCAGGTCTCCCAGCTGTGTGCGTCACTCTTTAGTGTCCCCTGGTCTCCCAGCTGTGTGCGTCACTCTTTACTGTCCCCTGGTCTCCAGCTGTGTGCGTCACTCTTTAGTGTCCCCTGGTCTCCCAGCTGTGTGCGTCACTCTTTAGTGTTCCCTGGTCTCCCAGCTGTGTGCGTCACTCTTTAGTGTCCCCTGGTCTCCAGCTGTGTGCGTCACTCTTTAGTGTCCCCTGGTCTCCCAGCTGTGTGCGTCACTCTTTAGTGTCCCCTGGTCTCCCAGCTGTGTGCGTCACTCTTTAGTGTCCCCTGGTCTCCGTTGTGTTTGAGCTTCTTCAGCGTTTGGTTCCTGCAGCTTTCAGTAGACGCTGCCACGTCTCCTCGAGTTGCTGAAGACGTTTCTTCACGTGTTTTGATTTGTGTTTTTATATCTGCATCCTTTCTGAAACTCGTTTCTCCTGATGGAAATGATTCGGGCGTTTGCACCTGTCGGCCTCGGTAGAACAACGGTTAAAAAGTCTCAAAACGTATTAAATTAAACAAACGTCGGTTCGTGAGAGTCGAGCATCGGAAGTGTCCTTAAGACTACTTTTCAAAAGCGTTTTTGAAAGACTATTCCCGTTTCTTGCAGATCTCTTGAATGCAGGGCATGTTTGAACATTTCACCAAGGGGGGGGGGCTCCGCTATTTTGTCACGAGTATTTTTTAAAGGTTTCTTTCATGGCCACATTGAATGAAGCCATGTGTACAATTAAGGCGCAGAAGCTTCAGCAAATGTGAAGTCGGAGGAGCTGGACAAACCCTGACTGTGTGCAACGGAGACACCTGGGCAAACACTGATCTGTCATCAGCTATGGAAACCCGCAGCACAAAAGAAAATGCCTGAAATTAATTTAGCACTCGGCATTCATCTTCTGTTGTGAAGCTTAAGACCTCATCTAAGCTCGCGAGGGGCTCACAGGGCTTCATGTAAGAATCTTGGCTCATGGGTGAAGCCAAACACTGTTAAGACGTGACATGTTGACTGTGTAGTGAAGTATGTGTATCCTGTTAATTCAGACAGTTGGTAATACCCGGGATCTACGAGGCGCTCAGATGTACTTCTGTGTGTGTCCTGCTCCTCTGATCTCGGTTACTCAGCTCTGCTCCACAATGCCAGACCTCTTAAAGGACGTGCAGGATAATTGGCTCCCACACACAGCTTCAAACGGAGTGTATTCCACATTATGTCGGGCATCGCAGCGACGACTTCTGAGGGCCGTGCATGATGACATGACGAGGTGACGCATCGCTCAGACCTGCAGCAAATATGCACGGCGTCTGGAATGCAAACCGTCCATATGGCATGGATGTTGGACATGATCGTGGAGACGGTGCCGCAAAGTAAATTGTTGTTTTGCATTTATTTTTTTGCGTACATCTGACAGCTAATTGATATCTTACAATTAAAACACATTGCGTTATCATGCGTTATCATGCCACCCTGACCAACACATGAATGCATGAGTATTCCCATTTTATGAATGATTAAATCGATGATGATGTTCTGTTATGGATCAATATACCTATAATAGTGACAAGTGGAACACCTGTCATTGCAACAGAGGGTGTTGTGCATTATCCTGCAGGTAAAAGTACCTCCTCGAAATATTCTCAGCAACAATTTCCTGTAAATCTGCTCGAACGAGAGGATGAATTCCTGTAAATCTCATTTGTAAAATCCATCGTGAAGCAGACATCCCAAATATATCGAACATCTGCAAAATATCTTTTAGCTTTGTGTTTTTTTTTACAATAACATCTCGCCTTTTGTAATGATTCTCCTCCACTTTATGTGCAGCTGTGAGTCGTCGCTGTACTGCAGGTATATGGCTGCTATAGATTGCCACAAAGCGTCGCACACAAGCAGTAACCTGAGTGCCATTTCCATGGAAACACCATGCTGCTGGTCTGCAATCACTGCGGCTGTCACAAAGCCTTTCAGACAGTCAAACGAAGAGAGACCTTGAGAGGGAGACGGGGTGGGAGACAGACGAGACGTCCTGATCTCAGCCGTACGTGACATGAAGTAGTGGAGTACAAATACTGCGTTACTGTACTCAAGTACATGTTTCTGGTATCAGTACTTTACTCCAATACTTATTTTTCTGACCACTTTCTACTTCTCACATGTTGAACACAAATACCTGTACTTTCTACTTCTCTCATGTTGAACTCAAATACCTGTACTTTCTACTTCTCACATGTTGAACCCAAATACCTGTACTTTCTACTTCTCACATGTTGAACACAAATACCTGTACTTTCTACTTCTTACATGTTGAACTCAAATACCTGTACTTTCTACTTCTCACATGTTGAACTCAAATACCTGTACTTTCTACTTCTCACATGTTGAACTCAAATACCTGTACTTTCTACTTCTCACATGTTGAGTACAAATACCTGTACTTTCTACTTCTCACATGTTGAACTCAAATACCTGTACTTTCTACTTCTCACATGTTGAACACAAATACCTGTACTTTCTACTTCTCACATGTTGAACTCAAATACCTGTACTTTCTACTTCTCACATGTTGAACCCAAATACCTGTACTTTCTACTTCTTACATGTTGAACACAAATACCTGTACTTTCTACTTCTTACATGTTGAACTCAAATACCTGCACTTTCTACTTCTTACATGTTCAACACAAATACCTGTACTTTCTACTTCTTACATGTTGAACTCAAATACCTGCACTTTCTACTTCTTACATGTTCAACACAAATACCTGTACTTTCTACTTCTTACATGTTGAACACAAATACCTGTACTTTCTACTTCTCACATGTTGAACTCAAATACCTGTACTTTCTACTTCTTACATGTTGAACTCAAATACCTGTACTTTCTACTTCTTACATGTTGAACTCAAATACCTGTACTTTCTACTTCTTACATGTTGAACTCAAATACCTGTACTTTCTACTTCTTACATGTTGAACTCAAATACCTGCACTTTCTACTTCTTACATGTTCAACCCAAATACCTGTACTTTCTACTTCTTACATGTTGAATACAAATACCTGTACTTTCTACTTCTCACATGTTGAACTCAAATACCTGTACTTTCTACTTCTTACATGTTGAACTCAAATACCTGTACTTTCTACTTCTTACATGTTGAACCCAAATACCTGTACTTTCTACTTCTCACATGTTGAACTCAAATACCTGTACTTTCTACTTCTTACATGTTGAACTCAAACACCTGTACTTTCTACTTCTCTCATGTTGAACTCAAATACCTGTACTTTCTACTTCTTACATGTTGAACCCAAATACCTGTACTTTCTACTTCTCACATGTTGAACACAAATACCTGTACTTTCTACTTCTCTCATGTTGAACCCAAATACCTGTACTTTCTACTTCTCTCATGTTGAACCCAAATACCTGTACTTTCTACTTCTCTCATGTTGAACCCAAATACCTGTACTTTCTACTTCTCACATGTTGAACTCAAATACCTGTACTTTCTACTTCTCTCATGTTGAACCCAAATACCTGTACTTTCTACTTCTCACATGTTGAACTCAAATACCTGTACTTTCTACTTCTTACATGTTGAACCCAAATACCTGTACTTTCTACTTCTCACATGTTGAACACAAATACCTGTACTTTCTACTTCTTACATGTTGAACTCAAATACCTGTACTTTCTACTTCTTACATGTTGAACTCAAATACCTGTACTTTCTACTTCTCTCATGTTGAACACAAATACCTGTACTTTCTACTTCTCTCATGTTGAACCCAAATACCTGTACTTTCTACTTCTCACATGTTGAACTCAAATACCTGTACTTTCTACTTCTTACATGTTGAACCCAAATACCTGTACTTTCTACTTCTCACATGTTGAACACAAATACCTGTACTTTCTACTTCTTACATGTTGAACTCAAATACCTGTACTTTCTACTTCTTACATGTTGAACTCAAATACCTGTACTTTCTACTTCTCTCATGTTGAACTCAAATACCTGTACTTTCTACTTCTCACATGTTGAACTCAAATACCTGTACTTTCTACTTCTTACATGTTGAACACAAATATCTGTACTTTCTACTTCTTACATGTTGAACTCAAATACCTGTACTTTCTACTTCTCTCATGTTGAACTCAAATACCTGTACTTTCTACTTCTCTCATGTTGAACACAAATACCTGTACTTTCTACTTCTCACATGTTGAACTCAAATACCTGTACTTTCTACTTCTCACATGTTGAACTCAAATACCGGTACTTTCTACTTCTTACATGTTGAACCCAAATACCTGTACTTTCTACTTCTTACATGTTGAACTCAAATACCTGTACTTTCTACTTCTCTCATTTCCCAAACAGCTGGTTCCTTTAGTCTGAATGTGTGTTGGTGCGTGATCATTATTCTTTAGAGTCACTGCGTGCCTATTGGTTGGAACACGATCCGTGTATCCATCACTTCCTGGTCTTCTCTAAAGAAGAGGGACCAATGGAAACGTTGTCATGTTGCCGTTGGTCACCATGGAAACATTCATTAGCTAAAATTAAGACATTATTGTTCTATGAATATAAAGGGAGGTCAGGTACTCTTTAAAGCAGCTGCTAGCTATGGGTACTTTTTACTGAAGTACACTTCAAAGCCTCTTTACTTTGACTTGAGTAAAGAAGTTTAGTCAGTACTTCTACTTTCACCAGAGTATTTTTAAACACGAGTATCTGTACTTCTACTTGAGTAAAGCATGTGTGTACCATCTCTCTCGCCTAATTCCCTGTCAGAGTTATCCGTCCCACATCCATGTTGTTATTCTTCACAGCACTCGCTCAGATCAGCCACTTGAGAGGGAGTTAGTGGGTTTACTTGAATGGCAGGAGAATCTGGCAAACATGCATCGCCAGGTCGAGCTAAGAAAATATTTTCTTTGTTTAGTTTTTTGCCGTGCATTGCATCACATGCTATAGAGCTGCATTATCAGTGATGCATGGACCTGGGTTTTACCTGAACCGCTCAATTAAAAGGTTCTGATTAGTCAAAAGGGTTTAGGAAGAGCTTTAACAAAGAAAACATGAGTGCAGAAATCCTTTAAAGTGTCTATTCTGAGTTCAATCTGCGGTTTTAACTCATCTCCTCCCAAAAGTCATTGGATTTAAGCAATATTATAGTCTTAAAAAATAAGAAAAAGTGTTTACAAATAATACTTGTAGAATTGCCTATACCTTATAGCTTTGACATTTTAAAAAATAAATAAAAATTCAGGATATTTTTAACACAAACTGGACGAATTGCTTTTGAAAGATATGGACTAAAAATGAAATAAAAAGGCCAACACATATTGAAATGAAATCTAAATAAATGAAATGAAACCTAATTGAATAAATAATGGCTTCGTCAACGCATCACAACATCCAAACACAATTATTAATTCCCATAAAACTGCCCCCCTCCATTAGCCCTAATACCCGCCCTCTCCGTGGATTGATAGGAAACTAATTGAGTCATTCATAATTCAGTTTACAAATCCCTCCCAGGTTTCCCTCAGAGGATGAACACATACTTTGTGCGTCTCGCTGCAGGCTTCCATTCAGCCTCAGGTTAGCCACCAGGGCAGATTAAGCCCCCCCCCCTCCTCAAAATCATGCAGTAACACCAGCATAAAGCCCATGTTGGGTTGTGCCTGTTGAATGGTGGCTTATGGCAGCTAAAGACCTCTAGAGGGGGAATCCTGAGGGGATTACTCTCACGTTCTCCATGAAGTGGGAAATCAAAACAGTCTCGAGCGTCTGGGGATGATCTCAAACATCCAGCATCCCCCCCCCACACACACACACACACACACACATTTGCAAACATATTGGACACTCCCTTCTCTTTCACCCGTTGGGTTTTCTGATACCCAAGTATCTGCTCTGAGAGGATTAGTGCTAATGAAACCATGGCTGAGTAGCTCTTGGAGGATTTTTGATACAAAAGAGGCCTGAATTACTTTCCAAATTCTTTACTCTCTGGTTAAGAACAGTATGATTTCTGCATGTCACCCTGCCGCCCCCTCCTCCCCTCTGTGCAGGGTTTCCATAAAGAGGGTGCTTAGTGGCTCTCGTCGCAGCGTAACACATCGTCATGGCATTAATCTGCTGTGAGGCCTGCATCCTCTTTCTCACAGCGACTCAGAGCGGGATTACACCGCCGCTCAGCGCGCTTTCGCATAAATGGATCGTTGCACAAACTCGAAAGTAGGCGGTGAACGGTCGAGGGTCATCATGCATTTCTTAATTATCGTAGAGATGCACCGATACGGTCAGAAGATTCATTCTATCTTCAGGACCAACGATATGTCGATCAATGAATCAATACGATTGCCTACAGATGAGTTCTGAGATTAGAGTCTGAAATATTTTGTGTTCTTCCTTTTCTGTCTTTTGGAGAAAGATGTTTTTGGTTTCTTCGATTCAATTCAGAAATCTGAGAAAAAGGTCAAAATTATCCAAATGTTCTGAGATTCTGTTTTCCCAAAGCTTTCTAAATAAAGTCAGAATTTTGAGACGTAAACATTTTCAGACTTGAAAGTCAGTATTCTGAATCTCAAAGAAATGTAAGATGGCCCTAATCCTCTTCCGTAGTTTTCTGATGCTGGCGTTGAAAACCATATCTCCTAAAATAGATTCTTGTGGCCTTTAGTTTCTCTCTTTCAGGGAAACCGTCATGTCGAGGAAGAGACATCCACAAAGACGGCAGAAGAATAAGATTAAACCCAAACAGAAATGTGTATGTTGTGCTTTGGGTAGGGGTGGGCGATATATATCGTCGTGACGATATTAGGTCTCCACGATATACTTTTTCAGAAATATCGTATCTATCGTGTTAAAAAAACTATTTCAAAAATAAACTTTTCCCTTCAGTTATGCTCAAGTCTTTGATCGCACTTCAAGCCTAAATTTACATTTTAATTGTTTGGCACTGACTTTTCCTCATTGATGTTTTATGTTTTACTTCGTTATGTTTTACCCTCCTTTTCATGTGTATTGATGTTCACTGCTCGTGCTACCTCAGACAGTTCATGTTTATACTGAGAAACTGTGCCTTGAAGCCGTATCAGCTTGTAGGTGCTTGTACTGTTAAGTAACTTGAAAAATAACCATAATAACCGACATGAAAAAATATCGTGATACTGCTTGAAAAATATTGTGATAATATATTTTTCAATATCGCCCACCCCTGGCTTTGGGTCTGTCTCCCCTGTCCTTTCACTTGTATATGCTCGTTATGCTATACGTCTTATATTACGTCGTTATTTTACGCTTGCATTCTGTGATTTCTCAGCATTAGCAGTCACATATTCATCCAGACAAGTCATGAGCAGCCAGTGTTCACACAGCAGAGCTCCATTCACAGAGCTGTCCTCCCACACCGTCACATCTTCAAAGAAGGGTTTTCACAGTAAGCAAGTTATCTTTTAGCATTTACACTCGCCGTGAGTCATGCGCAAACGCCCTCTCAATCCGCTTTGTGGCAACACAAGCATAAACAGCTGTTACTGCTGAGGAGACGGCTGGATTTGTGTTTGACAAACACTCGGAGACATTCGTCAACGACTTCTGGTCAGAGAACGAAGTCCCTGTGAATCTGACCTTATGCACGAAAGCTCGGAGGGAAATGTAGGTCAAAAGCTAATGATGTGGTCTGGCCAGTGGGGCTTATATTAGGATATTTCACAAGGACTACCTCTGCCTGCACATGCTTGCTCAAGCCCATGTGACCGCTTCTCAGACGCTTGTTTGTTTGGGATACAGTCACACCTCACCGACTTAATGACCTTCAGAAAGCCAAAGTCCAAATGTCAGCTGTCACGACGCTTTTGTGGACTTCAATCAAAGAACGACGCTCGGGTTTTTTTGTCAAATATCCCGTATGGAGGGTCTCTGGGCCACCTGTTGAGAGACGGGGGGTAACTAAGGTATCCACCAATCTTCCCACAATGCATCTGCAGCCAGGAAGTACAGTTTCAGGACTTAAAGGTTGCATTCCTGGAGTCGTTGGACTGTGATCTGCAGGAATGCTGCTCTTGTTTCAGATTAATGTTTAACACGCTGTCGGGTGAACGCTGCACACAGTCTGCTGTTATCAGGTTCATAACGACGTGTGTATGGGATGTTGTCTCAGGTGATTGATGCTCAGGTGCGTCTGTCAGGGCGATGGCGATATTTCAATTGTTAACGTTGATTTGTTTCCTATTACGCCTCTTGTAGCACTTTGGGATTACGTTTAGCTTTACAAATAACATTTATTATTATTATTAAATTACGACGTCATGATTCAATCAAAACGGACCAAGCAGTTTAATTCTTTCACAAAAAGCCTACACATATGCAGAATGTAAGGCAAGGCAAGGCAAGTTTATTTATATTGCACTTTTCAACGCAAGGCAATTCAAAGTGCTTTACAAAAAATGAAAGACATTAAGTCATTAAAAAGAAAAGCTAATAAAATAAACATTAAAAGGAAAAATACATGGATAAAAGTAGTAGTATTACTAATGTTCCTCTATGGTTTTACAGATGTCCTAAAAATACAAGACACTTACTGTATGCATCGAATACTAACACAGTTAATTCATCAATCGACCAATCTAAAGACTCTATTAATGCCGTATTATAATATGACCATATTAGACATAAAATGATGTCATTTATGTCAACATAATTAGATATTTCTTAGCTCAATCCAGATGCTCGATAAAAGATTGATTCATTTGAATACTAAAACGCTTCAATGTGTAACTAAATATCACTGTTTTAAAAGCTGGTGATTGGTTAGAGCTGCCGTCAAGTGAATGCATGCCATTAGAAACGACTCAAAAAACACATTTAAGCACTTCGAGATTTGTCTTGGCAGATGAGAAGCGCTATATCAATTAAATATATTATTATTATTATTACTTAGCGTGTTCTTCTGGAGAAATGAACACACGGAAGATGCGTGTTTTCGTCTCCCTGATATCGACCCTGCAGAGCCGAGGTAACCTTTTCTTTACATCACGAGCGAACCTGGACCCTCCACACATCGCTATAGCAACAACAGCCATCGAGATATGAACAATGTGACGGAGCGGGCGGAGGAGAGATGAGAAACTTCAGCCGTAATGAAGACGTATCGCGTGTCTCCTGCAGTTCAGCTGCACATCATTCACAGCGCCATCTTTTTGGACTCCTCTTCCTCCTCAGAGTTCTCCCCGTCCAGAGGGGATCGAGTCTCAAGAGTTGATCAAATGCATGTTTTACTAAAGAGACATTTACCTGATGCATGACGGGTTCATATCATGAATGTCATCGTATAACAACACACACAATCGCCCCCTCACACACTTATGTACATCTGTAGCACAGATACCAGTGTATGCACGCATGCAAGATACTTCAGAGAAAACATGTTGTTGCCTGTATTTGCTATTGTGCTGGCGAACATACTGGAGCATTACATCCTCTGCTTTATTCCTACTTAATATGTAACACACAGCTTTGACGAAAAGATACACGTACAAAATATTGTTATTTATCTGATGCATGTCCCGCCGAATATGCAGTGATCATGCAAGATACTTCAGAGAAACCAATGACTGTTTACACCAGGGGGTCAAACCCAAACACACAGGGGGCCAACGTTAATAAGTGGGTGCTAGTGGAGGGCCGGACTGGTTCAATGCTTACTGCAGAACGTATTGAAATGAACTTATTGCACATATTAAACCTGGAACTAACAAAGCTTAAACTATTGCTATAGAAACAACATTAAATAATCAGCTGCATTCATTTCTCACGGCTCTATCTGCAGCTTCTCCAGAGTCACTTCTTATGAGTACATTTCCCCACATGCCGACAACAGCTTCAACAAAACTATTCCCCTCACAGAGAAATCAAACCGCCCTGTTGTCCTGAGAGAGAAAGTGCAGAAGGAAGCATCCATTGAAGTCAGTGTGCTGCTCTCAGATGCTAGCTCAGATACTTGGCGTCTCATCTGCAAGGTCATCAACGTTTGGCTCTGAGCGGAGGAGACCCTCAGGATGGAGGGAAGGTGCAATATACCGGCGGGCCAGATCTAATAGGAATTAGAAATTATCCTGCGGGCCGAAATTAAATCCACCAAGGCCCTGATTTGGCCCCCGGGCCTCGAGTTTGACATCCAACCCCTCATATTGTCGTGCTATAGCATTAAACATACTGTAGCATTACATCCTGTGCTTTACTTATACCTTAAATGCAACAAAAACACAGATTTGACGGCGAGACACGCAATAAGAACAGACGACAGTCATCCTGCTGCTACAGGACTTTCACGACATTCAAAACATCGAAGGAACACGGTGGATTTTACTTTAAAACAAAGAAGGGAAAGTAGCTAGCTCTGCTTTACGCAACAAAAACACACCTTTGACTGAGAGACACACAAGCGGCAGACATCCTGCAGCAAGGAGGACACCGTCTTGTGGGTAAAGAATGTGGAGGGTCTCAAGACGCTGGTCAAACATAACTCCCTCGCGGCGATCATTGCACTGATTGGGTGACAAAGATGAAAAAGGCCTTTTCAATAACTCAGACTAATGTCGGAGCGGCTGTTGCCCCGGGTGCGTGTGAAATGCTTGGCGCGGACAAAGTAAACCGCGGCCGGTGCCCATGCTCTATTGTCCCCAAAGCCTCCTAAAGAGGTCTCTTCACAGGTCCAGCACACACACTCTCCAGACTCTTGGCATATCTCTGAAGATCCTCCTTTTGTGCGAGGAAACACATTACTCCCTCAAGGAGAGGAGCAGGGGAAACAAGGCAGCGCTGGTGAAAAGGCTTAAGTATCTCGCCCCCCACCACCAGATGATAATTGGGACCGAAACACTTTTTTTTCTGCTCCGAGCTTAATTCAGTGAGTAAATTGCAACATGGGGAAAGCATGAATGGGGCCCAAGCTGTGTGGTGACTCAGCCCCAGAGACGCTAAGAGTCGCTCTTTGTGGGCGCCTACAAAAGGGAAATGTTCTGTTAATGAGCATTGTTATATAAGTAAGTGTGCTTTGCTTCAAAGTTCAAACTATGGGATTGAACGCTCCTCCCGAGGGGGAATATTGCGGCAAATATCACACGAGCGTTGGGAAAGCAAAGTGTCGGTGTGACTGCATCGATCGGCCGATTCTCACAGCGGTGTAATTCCTTGCAGCGGGGGAAACAACGCGCAGCGCTAACCAGCTTATGCTGAATTATTTCCCTCAAAAAAAAAGGCAAAGCAGATTACAACGCAACGAGGAATTCAAGAAATGCCTCTCTGCGAGGATCAGCAGCCGCCTGAGTGTTTGCTTCACTGTCATACAGAGAGAGGGGGCAGGAAGTAAAGGACTTTGAGATTACAAAGCAGCCTTATTAGTATGTCACTGATTAGCCACAAATCTGCATTGTTTGACTGTTGATGCGTTCATTTCTAAATCGAGGCGTAAATGTAACATTAGCTGTAAAAGTACTGAAAGTAAGTAAGTCAGTAAAACCTCAAAACGTAAAACACGTGGGTAGAGATTGCAACTTGTAAGGTTATACTTGATTTAAAACATGTCAAGATGAGTTGCTCAGCATAACAGCAAAATATTACCCAGTTTAAGGCCAGATAAAATGCATAGGCCTCCATTGGACTCCTTCGTTTACTTCCAGAACTTAGTGACATCACTATGAAACACTCACGCTCCTATTGGCCAACGCATTGTACACGATAGGCTAAGGGGCGGGACATGCCTAAACATGGTTAACCAATCTATAAGTACGGATACACACCTGAACATCGGCAGGAGAGGACTCTTTAAAGTAGAGACACTACATACTGATATACACCTGAACATCAGCAGGAGAGGACTCTTTAAAGTAGAGACACTACATACTGATATACACCTGAACATCAGCAGGAGAGGACTCTTTAAAGTAGAGACGCTACATACTGATATCCACCTGAACATCAGCAGGAGAGGACTCTTTAAAGTAGAGACACTACATACTGATATACACCTGAACATCAGCAGGAGAGGACTCTTTAAAGTAGAGACACTACATACTGATATCCACCTGAACATCAGCAGGAGAGGACTCTTTAAAGTAGAGACACTACATACTGATATACACCTGAACATCAGCAGGAGAGGACTCTTTAAAGTAGAGACACTACATACTGATATACACCTGAACATCAGCAGGAGAGGACTCTTTAAAGTAGAGTACATACTGAGTAGCATGAAGCCAAAGTAAGCAGGGTGAATTATGAATGAACAGCCTCCCCGCAGGTTGTGCTTTCACCAGGAAACAGGTTGGAAATAAAAACAGAAAAGTATAGCTCCAGGCAATCCCAGGTGATAATTTTCCAAATTGCTAGTCTCCTCTTTCTTCTGTCTCACCGTACGAGTTCAAATCCCTCACTCAGACAGACGACTCTCTCATTACCGCTCGATACGTACGCATGATGTGAAACAGGTACACAGCAGCGAGTCAGAAGTAAAATCTGAAAATCTAAAATGCTCCGTTTTAGTTGAACACACACAGTTAAGCTCACACACACTATCTCACGAGCGTAGAGGTTCACCTGCCGAATTAGGAAACGCTGATTACGTAATCCCGTTACATGTAATCCGTCCCCTTCTGAAGTGCTGATCTGGGGTCCTTATTTGAAAAGAAGCTTGTGCCTGCTCAGAATTCTACGGAAACTCAGCTAAATGCTCCCGTGATTAAACGCCATCGTGTTCCAAACCACATCAAGGATCCTCTCTGAAACAGTCTGGAGCTCAAAGGCTTTCTGTCTCGCCGGTTACACCACAAGGTGAGTTCCTTTCTACTTCCTGCTTCTTCACACACATGCTCTCCAGTACAGGTTAGCTCCGAGTGTTACGGCCCGTCCACACACGGGCATGACAAAATCTTTCAAAGCTTCACCCATTCACTTGAATGGGGTGACGTAGAAGATTTTTAATCTTCGCCGAACTGCATTGTGGGGAGCGGAGCGTGGCTTTGCATCATGAGCATCAAAAGTTGAGCAATGTTCAACTTTTGATGCTCCCGATGCTTTCGAAGCTGGCATCAGCCAATCAAATCCCGTTTATGCAAATCCCGCCAGTACAAGCGCTAGCCAATCAAACCGCGTGCAAGCAGGGAGAACCAGACCGCAGTTCATTTCCTCATATTCCAAACGAGAAGTTACGGTAGCAAATCACCCGGTTCTTTACGACCAGAACTATTACCGGGATACAAACCGTAGGAACCAGCATGGAGGGAGGTGGCAGAGACGGTGGGTGAAACTGGTAGGGTTTTGCCTGTTTGGGGATTTTATATCCAGTTTACTTCGTTTTAACATTGCTATTGCTTGTATTGTATGTGATTGGTTGTTGGTCGCCTTGGGCGCGTGAAATCGCCACGCTTCAGACACGCCCAGCATCCAGATTTCTCAAGATTTTTTTCATGCCTGTGTGTAGACGGGCCGCTAGCGATGCTAATGTAAACACAGACCATATTACGTCCAAAACAGTCGGGCATTGTTTCCGATAGCAACGTCTCTGATTGGCCCGTGGGTCCACATTTCAGATGTTACGTCATATCGGACGCAAATCTGGATCAGCTCCGTTGTTCCCCGATTTTAGAGATTTGGGTACGGAGGAAAAGAGAGAGGGTTTTATGTTCTGACACCCTGGGGACACTTTGTGCTTTGTGCACGATAGGAGAACTTTAAAGTACGACACATTTCCCAGATCTAGAATCCCTGGGAGTTTTCCTGGCGTGGTTTCTGGATATTCAACTCTGGTAGTGAAACCCAGGGCACATAAAGGATGATAATCTCCTTGGAATTCCTCTGCATCTTCTTTATAGAGGCCAGGCCAGTGATGGACAGTGGGGTTGAAAGGTCAACGGGACCAGTTTGCTGAGGCCCATCTGTCGGCTCCTGCTCTATTTACGCACCATCTCAGGAGTGAAAGGCGAGCGTCTCAAGAGCGATCCTGTTCTCATAACACCACCACGCTTCATGCTGCTGGAGGAGACACTGGGAAGCTCTTGGTGGTGGTTTGAGTCCAGTTTAGAGCAGAGATGGCAGAAGTACACATCCTTTACTCAAGTAGAAGTACAGATACTCGTGTTTAAAAATACTCTAAAGTAAAAGTACTGACTAAACTTCTTTACTTAAAAGTAAAGAAGTTTGGGCTTCGAAAGTAAAAAGTACCCATAGCTAGCAGCTGCTTTAAAGAGTACCTGACCTCCCTTTATATTAATAGAACAATAATGTCGTTGTTAGCTAATGAATGTTTCCATGGTGACCAACGGCAACATGACAACGTTTCCATTGGTCCCTCTTTTTAGAGAAGACCAGGAAGTGATGGATACACGGATCGTGTTCCAACCAATAGGCACGCAGTGACTCTACAGAATAATGATCACGCACCAACACACATTCAGACTAAAGGAACCAGCTGTTTGGGAAATGAGAGAAGTAGAAAGTACAGGTATTTGAGTTCAACATGTAAGAAGTAGAAAGTACAGGTACTTGAGTTCAACATGTAAGAAGTAGAAAGTACAGGTATTTGAGTTCAACATGTGAGAAGTAGAAAGTACAGGTATTTGGGTTCAACATGTGAGAAGTAGAAAGTACAGGTATTTGAGTTCAACATGTGAGAAGTAGAAAGTACAGGTATTTGTGTTCAACATGTAAGAAGTAGAAAGTACAGGTATTTGAGTTCAACATGTGAGAAATAGAAAGTACAGGTATTTGAGTTCAACATGTAAGAAGTAGAAAGTACAGGTATTTGAGTTCAACATGTAAGAAGTAGAAAGTACAGGTATTTGAGTTCAACATGTAAGAAGTAGAAAGTACAGGTATTTGGGTTCAACATGTGAGAAGTAGAAAGTACAGGTATTTGGGTTCAACATGTAAGAAGTAGAAAGTACAGGTATTTGAGTTCAACATGTAAGAAGTAGAAAGTACAAGTATTTGGGTTCAACATGTAAGAAGTAGAAAGTACAGGTATTTGAGTTCAACATGAGAGAAGTAGAAAGTACAGGTATTTGAGTTCAACATGAGAGAAGTAGAAAGTACAGGTATTTGAGTTCAACATGTGAGAAGTAGAAAGTACAGGTATTTGAGTTCAACATGTAAGAAGTAGAAAGTACAGGTATTTGGGTTCAACATGAGAGAAGTAGAAAGTACAGGTATTTGAGTTCAACATGTGAGAAGTAGAAAGTACAGGTATTTGAGTTCAACATGTGAGAAGTAGAAAGTACAGGTATTTGGGTTCAACATGAGAGAAGTAGAAAGTACAGGTATTTGAGTTCAACATGTAAGAAGTAGAAAGTACAGGTATTTGTGTTCTAAATGTAATAAGTAGAAAGTACAGGTATTTGAGTTCAACATGTAAGAAGTAGAAAGTACAGGTATTTGAGTTCAACATGTGAGAAGTAGAAAGTACAGGTATTTGAGTTCAACATGTAAGAAGTAGAAAGTACAGGTATTTGAGTTCAACATGTAAGAAGTAGAAAGTACAGGTATTTGGGTTCAACATGTGAGAAGTAGAAAGTACAGGTATTTGAGTTCAACATGTAAGAAGTAGAAAGTACAGGTATTTGAGTTCAACATGTGAGAAGTAGAAAGTACAGGTATTTGGGTTCAACATGTAAGAAGTAGAAAGTACAGGTATTTGAGTTCAACATGTAAGAAGTAGAAAGTACAAGTATTTGGGTTCAACATGTGAGAAGTAGAAAGTACAGGTATTTGGGTTCAACATGTAAGAAGTAGAAAGTACAGGTATTTGGGTTCAACATGTAAGAAGTAGAAAGTACAGGTATTTGAGTTCAACATGTAAGAAGTAGAAAGTACAGGTATTTGAGTTCAACATGTAAGAAGTAAAAGTAAAAAGTTGTCAGAAAAATAGTAGTGGAGTAAAGTACTGATAACATAAAAAAGTACAGTAACAAAGTATTTGTACTCCACTACTTCTCACCTCTGGTTGGGAAGCAGTTTTACTTGTACTTAAATACAAGTTTGAGGCACTTACACTTGTTTTTTTCCATGTTATGCTATGGTAAATCCTGTACTTTTTACTCGTAACAGAGTCTTCCTACACTCTGATACTTCTACTTTTACTTAAGTACAAGATCTGAGTAATTCTCCCACCTCTTCCCCGTACTATTCATCATCTGCTGGTCCGAAAAGACCTCAAGAAACAGAAAATACTTCGACTCAAGAGGGCCTTCACTTTGGCGCTTTCATTCTGCAGATTTGGAGACACTAGAAACACATAAAAGCCTTGCATTTGTTCCCTGTGAAAGGATATTTATAGCCAAATCATGTCAGAACAGGGGTATTTATAGACCACTTTAAGTATCATATTTGACACATCTCACACATGACAGAGATAAAAATAAACACAAAACGTTCATGCCAAGAAGCTTCATTACAAATATCACCTGCAAAATGGGATTAAAATATAATGCTGTTGTTGCAATTAGAGAGCAGGTTTCCCATTAGTGCTGCAGAAAGCTGTATCAATCTTTCAAAAGTGGATACAAGCACCAAAATGTCCATATCTATCCCTCTGGGGCATTTATTCAAAGGAAGAAGCCGCTTGAATCTTCAACATTGGCCCATTTTCCAAGATGGTCGCCATTTACAGCCAATAAAATTGTATTTTAACCACTTGATGAATTTAGTTGATTCTTGTTTTGATTTACGTGTTTTTGACTATGAGGAAGTCACATTTACGATTAAGAAACTTCTCAAGGGCTTCATTGGCGTCTAATTTGGATTTCTGAGTGGCTAAAGGAGTTTATTTACCAATTTCAGTACCTGTATCCACCTTTAAAAGATTGCCCTGGTCTATTCAATTATCCGCAGCACTACATTAGCCTTATATCACTTTGTTTATTTCTGTTTTCTTTGCCACACATCAAAGTTAAGCCGTATATTCCCAACTCGGAAAGAAAGAATGTCTTTACTTTCACACCTGGAGGCTTGCCGGGTTTAAAATACTCCAAGTGCGTGCCTCATACCTGCTTTTATGACTCGACACAGTGAGTCGTTTCATTCACAAAATCTATGATTATACACTTTAATAACACCGTGCCACTCGATGAGAGAAAGTATGACTGACTGAATATCAAATATATAGAAAATGAGATGGCTATCTCATCCATTTGAAACCATGATACTGTGTTTAGAGTGCATTTTGCCTTAACTTGTAAAAATTACAGCCCTGGCTATGTATTTAAGAGAAGCTGACTACAGTCGGAAAGCAATATATGAAGTGCCCATGACCACATTAAACAGCACTTTAATATTCCACTTCAAAGCAGCAGAGCAAGAGCACCTTCTGCAAAAACAATAATTTTAAACATCATTATAAATATTAGTTAAAATTAAAATCTGACTTTTGTGGGGATTGCATGTTTACTCGTTGTAATTAGGGGTTTGTATGTGTGAGAAAAAGTCCGGCCACGTCTTAAAAAGTGAATAATTTATCATGTTGTATATGCAAGTGCACTTTGCATCTGCCATGCAATCATTGAAATACATAACTTTACACTTTCTTGTTGATAATTAGATGAGACGGTCGATACCACTCTCATTCATGTTGGCTCAAAATGCAAGGAAGTAGCCCTTAGCTTAGCATAACATGTAGGGGAAACAGTTGTTCGTGCTCTGTTCCTTACATTAATCACAGGAGATTAGAGCTTTAGTTAATAGGTGTTGGTGTTAGATCAGTCACCCCAGTGGCATGAACCCTCCGAATGGGAAACAATGAGGGTACATCTTTGGAGATAACCTCACTCGGTGTTGGAGTTGTGTAAACTGGGGAAATTCCTATTGTTGGCAGATGTAACATCACGCCTGGAAAGACCTTTAGGCGTTTTCTGTGCAAGTCCTGGCTGCACGAGACACAGCCCGAGGACCTCAGACAAACCCAGGTACAGAAAGAAAGTCAGCACACAGGTGGAAACATTAACTGTCTTGTCAACTCATGAGAAAATGCACAATTATGTCACCTTTTGTGGTAAATAGCTACCATAAAATAATAATGCGACAAATAGGAACATCAAAGTTCTCCTTGACTTGCTTTGTGTGGGCGTGTGCAGACAAGCCCGCGTGAACATTCAATAAATCTTACATTGAAGGAGGGAAACCCTTAACAGATTGATTAACTGCTGACAGCTTTATGACAAAATTACTATTGTTGCACTCGGAGCACTCATCATTAGTTAAATCAATGGTAAGGCCTGATCATTTATACCACACCGCACTCCTAGTGTCTCTGTCAGCCCTTTCATTTGGTCCCAGTCTATCACCAGTCACACACAGGCTCTGCTAATAGACAGCCGTTATGACAGTAGCTGTCATGTGACACCTAATAGCCTTTAGTGTACTTATATGAAATATTTTTTAAAGCAGTTTTTATGGTGTTTTTTTTAACTGTAAATGTTTCTGTTCTGCTTTTATAATTTAGGTACATTTATTTTCATCCTAGCTAAAGCCACTTACAGAGTTAAACAACTATTCTGCAACACACATTAAAATACAGTGTTATAATAACACTATAATAGAATATAATAGAAGTTGGTGGCCTATAATGCAGAAGAGCTTTACTTTAGCTTTTACTTGATATTTGTTTACAAATGTGTGGCACTTAAACACCAACGAATTGTCCACTTGGTATTAAAGGTGGGGTAGGTAAGTTTGAGAAACCGGCTCGAGATCGCTAGAATTTGAAAATACACAACCGGAGCAAATCTGCCACTTCCTTACAGAGCCCCTCCCCCAACACACACGAACGCGCACATGACCAATGAGGGCACGAGGTAAGTGTGTGCCCCGATGGAAGGCTGACAGGCAGGTAGGCGCCCGGCTAAACGGATTGGTTGTACTTTTTACAGCACGGGTGTCAAACTCAATTTCATCACGGGCCACGTTAGAATTATGGTTGCACTCAAAGGGCCGGTGGTAACTTTAAGGTTATATAAATATACATGGATAAATATATAAAATAATGTATTATTTCCTTTGCGTTGGATTATTATCGGATAGGGTGATAACTTCATTATTAACTACGTCTAAAAGCAGAAGTCTTGGGCAAATAATTGCAAGTCTCTTCAGTGTGCACGGCACAAATGAGATGCATTGTGGGACATGTAGTTTATGGGCAACGTGCTTCTGTAAAGCGGAACCTTATAATAAACGTATTATGTTCTTTGCAAGCTCTTGTGGGGCCGCATAAAATGAAGTGGCGGGCCGGATTTGGCCCCCGGGCCTTGAGTTTGACACCCCTGTTTTACAGTATTACGGCTTCTACAGATGACATTTTTGTATGGATTTGTTGTCAAAGCACTTCAGATATTCATTGCTATCGGGACGTTAAGAGCATTCCATGGAATATAACAAAAAGTGTATCTCGAGCCGGTTTCTGAAACTTACCTACCCCACCTTTAAGGTCCATGAAATGATTTCAAAATGTCAATTATTATCACTTTCCCAATGTAATTAAGGCAAACAATTATAACAGTTTCCCACACATCTAGCTAGCTGGAAAATATTAGCATTATTTTTGTTTGTGTTTTGGGCTAACAGTGTTGGGCAGGTTATTTAATTAATTCCTTGTTGAAAAAGTAATCACACTACTTTATTAATCACTTAACAGAAAAGGTTATTAGGGACATTACTTTCATCCACGAACAACTAGCTTAGCCCCAGTATACCGTGCTGGCTCTTTAGCAGCTAAATGCTAACAGCTAACTGTGTCTGTTGTTTGGTGCTGGGAGGTGAGTTAAGCAGAGTTTATTTAACTAAAACAACTGCTGCCTGAACGAATTACATGTTGAAAAAGTAATTACACTGCTTTATTAATCACTTGACAGAATAGGTTATAAGTTACTTTTTCAGCCATGAACAGATAGCTTAGCCCCAGTACTGTGCTGGCTCTTTAGCAGCTAATTGCTAACTTTGCCTGTTGTTTGATGCTGGGAGGTTAGCTTACCAGCGTTTTTTTCAATTAAATCCACAGCTGCCTGCATAAATTACTTGGTGAGAAAGTATTTACTTTACTCTTATACTTACTCAACAGAAAAACTAACAAGTGCTTGTTAAGAATAGCTTAGCTTCCACAGTACTGTGCAATTATCATTATCTGGATCTTTGGCAGAACAAGCTAGAAACGAACTCTGTCTGCTTTTGGAGCTGGGAGGTTAGCTTAGCATCATTTCTTTAGTTTTTTTTTACTAAAACAAGTGCTGCCTGTTGCAGCTGAAAATAGGTCAGGAGAAACTCAACAATAACAA
Organism: Champsocephalus esox; assembly: GCA_036324585.1. Classification (NCBI taxonomy): domain Eukaryota; kingdom Metazoa; phylum Chordata; class Actinopteri; order Perciformes; family Channichthyidae; genus Champsocephalus; species Champsocephalus esox. The sequence goes on along the minus strand of CM070496.1, from coordinate 17,507,374 downwards.
TAAAGTAGTGGACTGTAAAACAAAAAAGAAGCTCTGTAAAGCTGTGCGGAGTATGGTGATAATTCTCCTGTTTGGTTTCCGTCATTAACTAATCCTTTTGTTTTTAGGTATTTATGCTGGATTTATGTTACATCATAAGTATTATTCAGCTGTAACCGTCCAGGTGGAAACTCAGTGTGCTGTTTCCTGTCTTAGCACACGGCAACAAAGTGGAAATTAAGTGGAAAAACACCACAAACAATACCAACTTGTCTGAGTGAAATGATTAGGCTAAATCACATTTGTTTGGGTAAAGCCGCTTAGAGCGAGAAGCATGCATCGCCAGCAGTGAAATAACACGGAGTGTGAGGAGCTTAAGAAATACCAAAAGTCTGACAAAACAACAGACTGTCGGGTGGCCTCATTCTGTCAGAGTTCAAGTTAATTAAAGGTACATTTAGTCATCAGGTCAATGGGTTTGTCGCATTAGTGTGCGAGAAAATAGAAATACTGAAGTAACAGAATAAAGACAAATACAGGCACAACAAATGAGTAGCAGCAATACAAAAAAAGTGACACAACCTCTGTAATGAAGGCTCAGGTGAATACTCGGAGTTCCTCATAGAGATACCTAGCAACAAGAAACTCACTGCACACCTGTACAGCTCTAAAATAAGTCGTACTGCTGAGTTTTCTGACAACTTCTTCAAGACCGGCTCACTGTGCCGGCGCTCACTCGACACGTTTAGCCCCTTTCAAGACTAAGGGCAATCTAATATGCCCTTAGTCTGGGGTCAGCCTCCTTCTTCCCTCACTTCTAGCAGTTAGTAACTTCATCTCTCTTTCACAAAAGGTGTGTCTGTTTACAAAAAACGCGACACTTACCACGTCGGCGGGTACAAAGCCCGAGTCGAGTGATCCGGAAAGATGAAAGACTGGAAGTGCAAATGTGTCTCGTCGAGGTTTTCCAGACGGACAGGTGGAGGAGAAGCAGGCGCGTCACTTTTACACGACTCTATTCCTGGAATAACTGCTTTTGTGTGTTTTAAGGGATATTAAAATGTATGTATTTAGACATTAGGATGTTGGTTCAAACACGATACGGTTCATTAACGCAAAGAAATCACCTTCTCAGTAAAGACGTTCAGATTATGCCTCAGAAATAACAATAAGAAGTTTTACTAGACGATATTACTATGCGCCAACCGATGTGTTCAATCAAAGTCTGAGCTGAGTCATAACTATTTGTATGCTTTCACTGTCTGTCCATGGCCTTTATGTGCCTTGTGTTTATTCTTATGTGTGCGTCGTGTAATATTATATTTTATTATTATGTTATGTTCATTGTGAGGCACTTTGGCAAACCCTCTGTTTTTAAACTGTGCTATACAAATGAAGTGGATTGGATTGGATTGAAAGTCAAAGTTAACTTTATTGTCCATTCCTCTGTATGTGTGATACAGACAAGGAGATCCCAAAGAATACAAATAAAGAATATATACATATACTGTATACATACACACCTGTACGCCCACTTATATATCTATACATGTAAACCTGTAAAATCTCATTTGTTGTTATTTCTTGTAATTGTAAAAAGTAATTTCTTTCTGATTGTTTTGTAAAAAAAAGACAAACATGTCGCCATGACGATGACCTAATGTTTTCTAAGAAAAATATATGTTAGAGGGGGGAGGACCAGAAACGTTTTTTAAGCTTCTTCTTGCCCCTGCTGAACATGAACAGAGACTATCTGAACATTATTTGTTTTTGTTGTTGTTATAATTATTAATCTGAGTGAAAAAAAGGAGAATATATATTTATTATTGTTATATATTTGTTTTGTTTCTGACATGTTCAATAAATTGACTAAACTAAACTAAACATACACACGCATTAAGAGGTACACAGAAAAACAGTAAATATTTAAAAAATAACGGTCAGGGTTGTGAATCTAAACGGATGAATATATTACAATATAATTCACATATGTCATAATTAGGCACAACCTTATATATAACCTTATAGACACAGATTTGGGTTGTTTGTCTTAGATGATTTCATTGATTTGTATATAAGAAAAATACATTCTCAAAAGGGCAGGTGCCAGGATAGCAAAGAAGTCCAGGCAGTGAGGATGGGGGGGTTAAACCCGGGCCAATGTGGGCTAACTTCACTCGGTTTGATACACTTTGATATGCACACTCCACCTGAGCGCAGACTGTGAGTGTGAAGGGCGATGAGCAGGGACTTGTCAGGCGCTTTATGGGATGCGGCGTTTGTTTATTAATCACTAGGTTCTGTGATGTGTCTCTCATCGCTCCAACAGGTATAATTAAGCTTTAAAGGGCATGGGAGTCTTGATGTGTCTGCAATTCATTTTGTTTTATCTCCTTGTTCCTTTTGAAGTCACTGCTGCGTGGGTAAAGGTTTGAGTGTGTGTGTGTGTGTGTGTGTGTGTGTACATCTGTACGGTCAGAATGCTTCTTAATAAAGAATAAGTCTGTGGTTCCTATGTTGCACGACCTTCAAAATGTCTGCTTACACGCCAGCTTGCTTCGCGTGACACGTCTTGTTTAGCTGTTTCCAGGAGTGACAGTTCAAAGGTTGTCAGTTTCTGATGGCCAGGTTTCGTGCCGCTTGTACCACGTCTTGGGTTCCCAGCATGCAGCTGCAAACGGTCTGTTTTCCAGCGCAGACATGTGACGAACGTGGCGGGGAAACAAAAATAAACACGCAGTCGTCTCGCCGTGACTGACGTGGGGCTGCTGACCCATCGAGAGGTCAAGCGAATTGGAAAATACATCAGAGAATTGTTTGAATGTCACGAGTCCTTCCCCACTTCATCTCGCCTCTCTGAAATTGATTTGAGGTGTCAAACGGGACATGTTGAGTGTAGGAATGTAAACAAGGCAGCGCTGCACTTGATCTCCTCTCTCTGCAACAGAAACATCCCACCGTTGCATATTCCATCGCCTACAAGTTGTGTCTGAAAAGTTTGATAAGGCTATCAAAACATCTGTAAGCGATTGTCCGTGGTTCTTTTTTGATGTGCTTCTGCTTGATTCTGTTCCATGCGACTCTCTGTCAACAGCTGGCAGAGGTGTGAAGAGATGGGAAGCTCACCTGTTTACTTTGGCAGCGCAGAGCGAGGGCAAACAGCCAGCTTCCTGTCACTGCTGCACACTGGATCCTCCCGTTGTGTCCCCTCACATGTGAGTGAAGCCATTCCACTCATGCACAGACGTTACCTGGCATTGCACTCACACTGACGAGCAAGGGTCAGGGGAGCTTACATAAATTAAGGGAGGCATTTCTCCGATATAAATCACATCCGAGTGGATTGTGTCGCTGACTTTGTTTGAGCGTCTCGACTTGCATTAAAGCTGCAGAAAGACACTTTTTCTATATCTTCAGTCGGGTTTGATATCGGTTTTCTTGTCTATATGTGTTCCAATGCCTCTGTCTGTGACTCAAATCATAGTTTTCCCACATTCCTTATCGTTGCCTGTTTACGACGTGTCTCTCAGAGTCCCACCTGAATGGAACATGGGAAATCCAATTAAGGGAACACACTCTAACTTCTACTTTAATTAACGGGTTTACGTCGTTAGTATGGAGTTATTTGATATGTTCCATTAACGCCGAGACCCTAAGCCAGGGGTGTCAAACGCAAGGCCCGGGGGCCAAATTATGAAGTTATTACCCTATCCGATAATAAACCAATGCACAGGCAATAATGTAATATAATACATTATTTTATATTAAATATTTATATTTTTATTCTTATATATAAAACCGGCCCTTTGAGTGCAACCACGATGCTGATGTGGCCCGAGTTGAAATTGAGTTTGACACCCCTGCCCTAAGCATTTATCAGATAGTCATAGGAGTAGCTTCGCCGAGACAGACGTTGGAAACAAAAACATCTGTGGCTGCACCTTTGGCTCATTGAGTAACAGGTAAATAAGTGTTGCTACTTTACCTTTCATCGCGCACTAAAATTACAACAAGAAAACCAAGAGACTGAGCTTGTTTGGCACAATCTCAACGGGCTTTGAAGTGTGCTGAATGCTGAATGACTTGCCCTCTGAACGGCGGAGCAACATGTGTCATTTAGACGGCACAGATTTGATGTTTTTCTTTTAATGATCGGCTTCGCTTTCCACCATCAAATTGTTTGGGTTTGTTTTACAAGAGGAGATGTTTGACAGCTTAATGCAAAACGACACGAGATATTGTCTGGTTGCCATGCGTGTGTGATAAGGCGAAGCTTTCAAGTATATGTTATAGTCGCTGTTGTTGTTAAGCAAAGGAAACTGGAGTAAATATGTAAAAATGTGTTCGTCATTTTCTGGCTTAGTTCCCTGAATGACACCCCTCGTATTAGCCCCTCCCACTTCCTGCTTTCCTTTAACCAATCAGGGTGCAGTATTGTTATGGATCTGCCTCTCCAAAGTTCATTTTGCACACCATCCCTATAAAGAAAGTGCTATCAAGGACAACAAATAACTTCTTTCTTTTGGGACTTCTTTCTGCAGACTCCTTAGCAACGTTCTGCTCTCCTTAGTAACGGTATGCTCTCCTTAGCAACGGTCTGTTATCGAAATATAACAACCTCTGGAATGTCCAAATTGACCAATCAGCATTGAGTATTCAACTAAGCTGTGTAGCAATTTACAAAAGCAGTTTCTGTAGTATAAGTATGTACTTTAGGACATACATTATAGAACGTACCACCGGAAAAACAATATGTAATGTTTGTTACCCAACATGTTTAAAGTAGCCTCTGTTTGTTTTGGTCCCTTTTTTTTAAACTCTTATTTAAAGCGGTGGGAAATGTTGTGCATTGACGGGCTAAATATGGTTCTTCCCACCATGTTCCCACCCCTCTTCCCCTAAATATGGACTCATCCGTTGTAGTACATCTAGAGGAGGAGACAGCGGAGTCCTGTGCAGACGCGGAAAGTCCCCAATCATGTGGTAATTCTAGAGAGTGGTTGTGATATTTATTCTTTTTGCCCAAAGAACTTGGCATTTATGAGACTCACCACAAACACATTCCCCACAGCTCAGGCAAACTTCATGCTCTTTGCACTCGTTTCAATCGGAGGACATAGCAGCTGGGGCTGATTTACGGACTTTGAAAGGAAGTCTCCAGAAGCCCTGCGTATTTAATTCTGGTGCCCCTTTAAGGAAATAAAATAAAACAAGGTAATTACGTTTACAGTAGCTCCGCTTTGATATATGTGTGTGATTCTCCACAGCCTTATCTTATAAATACGGTCAAACAGTGTCCAAGTAGTCCTGATGGATGTGGAAATGACATCAGGGAAATGTCAAGTCAAGTTGTCAATCAGGCATCTTTTATGTCACACGTCTCAACGCTCGACCGACTGCTCCTAAAAGGTGTGATTTGACTCCGCTGGATGTGCATTGTATGTAATCAGCATGCGGTCAGAATGTAAGGCTGAAAGGCGCAGCGGGGTGGCTGGGTTTCAGAGCTCAGGCCTTCACAGGGCACAATTTATGGTCATTATGGTGGTCTATTTCGAGCTAGTGATGGATTCTGCTCCATTATTGTCCATTATGGAGAAAGATGGCCGCACAACCCTGCCAGAAGCTGTCGGTCCCGCTGCAGCCATTTGAAGGTGATTTGTCTTAGCATCCATGATGAAAATATACGGACATTTCGTATTTTTTAGTATGATTCTTGTATTTGTACACACAGTAAAGCGAGGTTAGCTTAGGGTTAGCTTAGGATGGTGACTGGGAGCAGTGGGAACTATAGCCAAAAACATTCTTGAAGCTCCTTTGCATACTGTATCTCTTAATGGAGATGTTTTGGACCGTTGTAGCCCGTTTGCAGATGTCAGCAACCGGGAAAAATACAAAATAAATATCATTTTACGGAAGTCTAATCACTTAACTCGTCCCGATGCATCTCACGATATCCATTCCAGGATCCTTGAGGGTGTTTTAGGACCATACGCTGTCTGTTTGCTAATTATCCAACCGTGTTGCCAACCTGGTGCTGACCCAGACATAAGCCAGCCCTCCATAGTCTCAATATATTTATGTTTGAATAATGGTGAAGGATGGGGAAATAGGAGGGCTTTATTCCTGGCACGGTGACGCTGCAGTGGCTGTCGCCTCAGCACAAAGTGAAGGGAAGAGTCCCAGCCAGTTTCACAGCAGACTCCCTTCTGAATGCCAGCATAGCCCCCCAGTGGATATTAATCAAAACGCTCGATCAATAACTTCTCAAGTGCTAATAAGCACTGGCACGTTTCGTGATATGTGAGCCCCTCCATCATTTCAACCAGCCGGAGATTTATGGGAAATCCATTGTTAGGTCCAAAGTATGAGGTAATGTAGCACTTAGTAAATGAAGTAAAACCAAAAGCCCGGGGTGATTTGTATTTCATTTACAAAGGACATGTCTAATCATTAGGAGCTCCATCTCTCTAAGAAGCAACCAAACGGCGGTAATGATGGCTGTGTTCTTTTATAGCTTACTTACTCAGCAATGACGCAGGAGATAACGGAGAACAGTGAAGCTCCTCCTCTGGTTCACTCCCAGAATGCCTTTGGGGGACTCCTATCCGCCGCGCAGTGATTAAAGTCATGTTAAGGAAGCATTACGGGTCAGGTCATAACATAATTAGATTTCTTTCCCCCTCCACCGTCTCTCCTATCAAAGTGATTTGTCTCCTGGTCATCTCACTGGCTGACATAATTGTTAATTAACTATTATGGGCTGCCCTCTCTCATCTATATCTCACGGCGATTACTCATTTGACAACAATGCGATATATCACAGTGCGTGATGTATGGAAAACACACCCGTTTGGTATGAACCCATGAAAGTGTGGCGCGTTTACCCCCAGCTTTATTTACTCAGTTATTGATCACCGTCATGTTGGTCTCGCGTGGTATTTCCTGCGATGAATCAGTGGTTTAGTTCATCTCTGTTAGCATTAGCACACATCTTCACAAGTCGTGGTTTCACTTAATCACCTTCTGGTAAGAAAAGAACAAATATACAAGCTTAAACTAAAGTTATGAGTTATAGCATCTAGCATAGCATCTATTTCCAGCTGGAAGGACAGATAACCAAGTTACAGAGAAAAACAATGGCTTTATACAGGGAAGAGACACAGGTATAGTACAGTAAGTATAGTCTGTTAATTACAACCCTAACATCTATATTGTAATTGCCTGACAATGGTCAAGGCGACACCCTTCTGTCTGAGAACATTTAGTAGTTAGGAAACCTGTATACAGTGGGGCAAAAACGTATTTAGTCAGCCACCAATTGTGCAAGTTCTCCCACTTAAAAAGATGAGAGGCCTGTAAGTTTCATCCTAGGTATACTTCAACTCTGAGAGACAGAATGAGAAAGAAAAAAAATCCAGAAAATCACATTGTCTGATTTTTAAAGAATTGATTTGTAAATGATGGTGGAAAATAAGTATTTGGTCAATAACAAAAGTTCATCTCAATACTTTGTTATATACCCTTTGTTGGCAATGACAGAGGTCAAACGTTTTCTGTAGTCTCCACAAGGTGTTCACTGTTGCTGGTACTTTGGCCCGTTCCTCCATGCAGATCTCCTCTAGAGCACTGATGTTTTGGGGCTGTCGCTGGGCAACACAGACTTTCAACTCCCTCCAAAGATTCTCTATGGGATCTGGAGACTGGCTAGGCCGCTCCAGGACCTTGAAATGCTTCTTACGAAGCCACTCCTTCGTTGCCCGGGCGGTGTGTTTGGGATCATTGTCATGCTGAAAGACCCAGCCACGTTTCATCTTCAATGCCCTTGCTGATGGAAGGAGGTTGTCACTCAAAATCTCCCGATACATGGCCCCATTCATTCTTTCCTTCACACGGATCAGTCGTCCTGGTCCCTTTGCAGAAAGCCCCAAAGCATGATGGTCCCAGCCCCGTGTTTCACAGCAGGTGTTCTTTGGATGCCACTCGGCATTCTTTCTCCTCCAAACACGTCTAGTTGAGTTTTTACCAAAAAGTTCTATTTTGGTTTCATCTGACCATATGACATTCTCCCAATCCTCTTCTGGATCCTCTAAATGCTCTCTGGCAGACTTCAGACGGGCCTGGACATGTACTGGCTTAAGCAGGGGGACACGTCTGGCACTGCAGGGTTTGAGTCCCTGGCGGCGTAGTGTGTTACTGATGGGAGCCTTTGTTACTCTGGGCCCAGCTCTCTGCAGGTCATGGACTCGGTCCCCCCGTGTGGTTCTGGATTTTTTCTCACCGGTCTTGTGATCATTTTGACCCCACGGGGTGAGGTCTTGCGTGGAGCCCCAGATCGCGGGAGATTATCAGTGGTCTTGTATGTCTTCCATTTTCTAATAATTGCTCCCACAGTCGATTTCTTCACACCAAGCTGCTCACCTGTTGCAGATGCAGTCTTCCCAGCCCGGTACAGGTCTACCATGTTGTTTCTGGTGTCCTTTGGCAGCTCTTTGGTCTTGGCCATAGTGGAGTTTGGAGTGTGACGGTTTGAGGTCGTGGACAGGTGTCTTTTATACTGATAACAAGTTCAAACAGATTCCATTAATACAGTTAACGAGTGGAGGACAGAGGAGGCTCTTAGAGAAGAAGGTACAGGTCTGTGAGAGCCAGACATCTTGTTTCTTTGGAGGAGACCAAATACTTAATTTACCAATTCATTCATTACAAATCCTACGATGTGATTTCCTGGATTCTCTCCCCCCCCTGTCTCTCAGAGTTGAAGTGTAGGACGAACATTACAGGCCTCTCTCATCTTTTTAAGTGGGAGAACTTGCACCATTGGGTGGCTGACTAAATACTTTTTTACCCCTCTATATATATTGTATTATTATAAATTCCCATGACAGTCGTCAGCTCTTTGCACGTCAAGCGGAGTTGTCTTTTCAGAAATACCACAGCTCAGGGAAAGAGGTCCAGGGGGAAGGGGGGAAGAAAGTTAAATAAAAAGCTCTTTAAAATGGTATTCATAAAGAAAACGACCAACAATGTACCTGTTGAAAATTAAAGCGCACAGCGAAATCCCGTCTGATGACAGTTGGAAGAATGCCGGCTTTATGGGAGGAACGTCTGCCGTATCTTTTAAGCGTGATTATTTACTTAAAATAACAAAACAAAGCCTGAGTCTGGCGATGGGACGACGGGGCCTTTGATTCAGCTCCGAGCTTGAATTCTTAGCTAATAAATTGTTCCACGCCTTTGTCTGGGGCATTAGCGGCAGTGGTCTGCGTTTTTCTTGCCCTAATCTCAAGAATGCAGCAGCCTCTTGAGAAGCTCAGGAGTTTTCAGGGGTTTCCTCCTCTTCTTCACTTTTTGTTTTCTTAGAACGCGCTCTGGATTGACAGGCCTCACCGTTAGCCTTCTCCTCGGACATCTGCTTTTCACCGACTCTCCCTGAACACATCGAGGCTGCAAAGCATTTTAAAAGACTCACACACACACACACACGCGCGCGCACACACACACACACACACACACACACACACACACACACACACACACACACACACAGAGAGGTGGGAGAATTACTCAGATCTAGTACTTGAGTAAAAGCAAGGCAAGGCAATTTATTTGTATAGCACAATTCATACAGTAATGCAATTCAAAGTGCTTTACAGGATCAAACAATCCATTGAGAAGGAATGCAAAACACACACAAATAATTAATTAAGAGAAAGAAAACCATGTTTAACAGTTCGAAAATTAGAATATTTAAATTCGAAAGGCCATATTAAAAAGACAGTACTAGTAGTAGAAGTACTCAGATCTAGTACTTGAGTAAAAGTAGAAGTACTCAGATCTCGTACTTGAGTAAAAGTAGAAGTACTCAGATCTTGTACTTGAGTAAAAGTAGAAGTACTCAGATCTTGTACTTGAGTAAAAGTAGAAGTACTCAGATCTTGTACTTGAGTAAAAGTAGAAGTACTCAGGTCTTGTACTTGAGTAAAAGTAGAAGTACTCAGATCTTGTACTTGAGTAAAAGTAGAAGTACTCAGATCTTGTACTTGAGTAAAAGTAGAAGTACTCAGATCTTGTACTTGAGTAAAAGTAGAAGTACTCAGATCTCGTACTTGAGTAAAAGTAGAAGTACTCAGGTCTTGTACTTGAGTAAAAGTAGAAGTACTCAGATCTAGTACTTGAGTACAAGTAGAAGTACTCAGGTCTTGTACTTGAATAAAAGTAGAAGTACTCAGGTCTTGTACTTGAGTAAAAGTAGAAGTACTCAGATCTTGTTCTTGAGTAAAAGTAGAAGTACTCAGATCTTGTTCTTGAGTAAAAGTAGAAGTACTCAGATCTTGTACTTGAGTAAAGTAGAAGTACCAGAGTGTAGGGATACTCTGTCACAGTAAAAATCCTGTATTCAAAATGTCCCTCAAGTGAAAGTAGAAAGTATTCTCATCTAAATATAGTGAAAGACAGTGAAAGTAGTCGTTGTGCAGATTTGTCCATCTCAGAATAAGATATATTTATGTTTTATAATGATTGATCATGAAAGTGTTCTCAAAGCTGGTGGAGGTGCAGCTAGTCTGAAGTACTTTGTAGACTGCAGGGTAGCTGGTGGAGGTGCAGCTAGTCTGAAGTACTTTGTAGACTGCAGGGTAGCTGGTGAAGGTGCAGCTAGTCTGAAGTACTTGGTAGACTGCAGGGTAGCTGGTGGAGGAGCAGCTAGTCTGAAGTACTTTGCAGACTGCAGGGTAGCTGGTGGAGGAGCAGCTAGTCTGAAAGTACTTTGTAGACTGCAGGGTAGCTGGTGAAGGTGCAGCTAGTCTGAAGTACTTTGTAGACTGCAGGGTAGCTGGTGGAGGTGCAGCTAGTCTGAAGTACTTTGTAGACTGCAGGGTAGCTGGTGGATTCACTCCAGGTGGAACTAAAGTCTGATTTAACACTTGATTAGATTTCACATCATTCATCCACATCTGTAAAGGTATTAAATACATAGTTGAGTAGAAATACACCCACCCAACGCTGTGTGTGTGAAATACCGCAGGCTTTTCATCACAGAAAGCGTGTGTGTGTGTGTGTGTGTGTGTGTGTGTGTGTGTGTATGGTTTTCCATGTGACCTGGGAGGGATCCTGAGCTCACGGCACAGGTATGAGCAGCTTAGCTTTGTGACGACAGCTCCTGACTCACCTGCACAATCACCTCCTCTCTGACAACTCCCTGACAATAAAATAATCATTAGGGGAGATCGAGACGTGGATTTCAAAGAGCTGGATTGTCTCTGCACGGTGACAGAGGGGATAGACGTCACACATTTTGTATATCTAAAACTATCAACAAGTATTTAGATCCTATACCTCAATTAAAACAGTTACAATTAAAACTCCTGCATCTTTCTTTGGTGAAATTACATGTTTTCTGCTAAGCATGCAAATAAAAATACAATTATTTGACTAAAAGGTAATATTTTCTTATCCCAATTGGAGTGGAGTAACAGTATAAAGTAAAATAGGATGAAATTATTCAAATAATGTATTTAAGGATGAAGGAAGTGTGTGTTTGCAGTGTACATTATCTCATGTGTTTTGCATGGTCTCGCGCACTTGACTAACATGTAAGCCATTACATAAAAATGATGTGTTAAACATTACAAAAATATATATATAACTAATTCACAAGCCTTTAGAAATATATCTCACCTAAGAAATGAAAAGCACATAATTATTTAAATACATAAAACACATTACAATGACTTTTAAATAACAACCAACCAGCTGACACGGCTCAGCCAATCAGAGGCATCGATGAGGCTCCATTTGGGGGGAGGAGGCGGGCCTTGACTGGTTACCTGGCAACCACTAACACTGTGTTGATAGGATGGCAATGCGGAAGGTTTGGATTTTTAAACTGTTTTTCACCACAGTTAGCTTAATTGTTTATTCATAATACAAGGAGAGACATGTTGATATATGTTCAGGTTTACTCTCTTTGTGTTCATTAAGTCTTTTTCTTACACATATCTGGCTTTATATGGTCGAAGTGTTTGAAAGACGACGTTCTCTTTATCCATGACGTAATCACGCAGAGCTACGTTGATTCGAAAGTGGTTTGCTTTGTTTTGCGCGTGCTGCTAACGAGTTAGCCATTAGCAAGCACCTGTGTGAGTTTACCCGCACACCGTTTCGTGTTACACTGAAAACAAGCAACGCACTTTCTTATAAATGCATAAAGGTGAGGCTTATTGTTAAAGCACTTGTTGCTACAATAGTTATTTGTATTTGACAATTAGAATTTTATATTCCTAGCATTTTATATTCCTCATACTATGTGGTCACACAGCAGGTTTCACAATGTTTAGCTAATTCTGAGCTAAATACTAATTGTGTATTTAATACGCAAAGGTTAGAAAGTTGTGCTAAGTCCCATGTAAACTGTTACTTGAGTACAAATAGTAATACCACACTGTAAAAACAGTCAATTTCAAGTCAAAGTACTTCCTTGAGAGTGGTATTTAAGTATGATCAGAAACATTTAATTAAAGTATTCAGAATATGCAGAAAAAACATAAATATTTAAAAGCAAAAGCAGAAAATCTTCACATTTTTAAGAAACTGTAGCTTTGAGTTAACCCACTCGTAGTTTTAGTGACTTAAATATAATGTTGGATGGTTTAATCTACTCCAAATACTCATATTGTAAAAGTATTTCCTAAGTATTGTCTGTAAATATGAGTAAATACATCCGTAAATATAATTTTAGTGGGGTAAAAAGTACAACATTGGCTTCCAAAATGTAGTAGAGAAGAAGAATAATGTAGTATAAAATGAAAATACTCTGGTAATGTACAAGTACCTCAAATGTGTACTTAAGTGCAGTACTTTCCTCCTCTGAAACGCAGTAATTATAAGCATTGTTATTATTATATTGGACTTAAAAATCTCACTGTACATTTCACATTCATATATTCAGTTTAATATTTAATTCATCCATCCCTCACATACTTGTGTATTTGTTATTGTTCATTTGTAAATTCAACATGTATATTTTCTACTTTTGTGTTTATTTGTAGTCTTTTTAATTTGTATTGTATAATGTCTACTTTTATGCTGCTGCAGCACAAACACTTCCCACATTGTGATCAATAAAGTACTTCTTATCTTACCTCTCTTATTAATATCCTTTTTTCACAGGGCTTTCCATTCAAACCAGGCAACAAGCTGGAACATTGGCTTTCAAAATGTCGTAGAGTAGAAGTATAAACATGAAAATACTGGGGTAAAGTACAAGTACCTCAAATGTGTACTTAAGTGCAGTACTTCCTGTCAGGGAATAATTCGCTCTGCATGTCCTCCTCCTCCTCCTTCGCCCTCTGACGCAGCTGACCGACCTTGAGCAGCCGCATCTCCCCTAAGGAGGGGCTGCTCAAGCAAGTTGTTGTTGTCACCAGTTTGTGAGCGGGCAGCTCTCGGTCAGAGATAGTTGTTGTTGTGGGACACCTGGAGCATCCTTCTCGGGGTGGAGATGACCTCGAGCCATAAGCGACAACACGGTGATTCAGTGTCCGCAGCTGTTTAGTCTCTCCAGTGAAGAATGTTGATTATGTCTCTCTGAGTCCTGACTCCATCAGAGCTCCAGCTCTCCTCGTGTCTCTGAGTCCTGACTCCATCAGAGCTCCAGCTCTCCTCGTGTCTCTGAGTCCTGACTCCATCAGAGCTCCAGCTCTCCTCGTGTCTCTGAGTCCTGACTCCATCAGAGCTCCAGCTCTCCTCGTGTCTCTGAGTCCTGACTCCATCAGAGCTCCAGCTCTCCTCGTGTCTCTGAGTCCTGACTCCATCAGAGCTCCAGCTCTCCTCGTGTCTCTGAGTCCTGACTCCATCAGAGCTCCAGCTCTCCTCGTGTCTCTGAGTCCTGACTCCATCAGAGCTCCAGCTCTCCTCGAGTCTCTGAGTCCTGACTCCATCAGAGCTCCAGCTCTCCTCGAGTCTCTGAGTCCCGACTCCATCAGAGCTCCAGCTCTCCTCGTGTCTCTTTGAGTCCTGACTCCATCAGAGCTCCAGCTCTCCTCGTGTCTCTGAGTCCCTGACTCCATCAGAGCTCCAGCTCTCCTCGTGTCTTTGAGTCCCTGACTGCATCAGAGCTCCAGCTCTCCTCGTGTCTCTGAGTCCTGACTCCATCAGAGCTCCAGCTCTCCTCGTGTCTCTGAGTCCTGACTCCATCAGAGCTCCAGCTCTCCTCGTGTCTCTCTGAGTCCTGACTCCATCAGAGCTCCAGCTCTCCTCGTGTCTCTGAGTCCTGACTCCATCAGAGGTCCAGCTCTCCTCGTGTCTCTGAGTCCTGACTCCATCAGAGCTCCAGCTCTCCTCGTCTCTCTGAGTCCTGACTCCATCAGAGCTCCAGCTCTCCTCGAGTCTCTGAGTCCTGACTCCATCAGAGCTCCAGCTCTCCTCGAGTCTCTGAGTCCTGACTCCATCAGAGCTCCAGCTCTCCTCGTGTCTCTGAGTCCTGACTCCATCAGAGCTCCAGCTCTCCTCGTGTCTCTGAGTCCTGACTCCATCAGAGCTCCAGCTCTCCTCGTGTCTCTGAGTCCTGACTCCATCAGAGCTCCAGCTCTCCTCGTGTCTCTGAGTCCTGACTCCATCAGAGCTCCAGCTCTCCTCGTGTCTCTGAGTCCTGACTCCATCAGAGCTCCAGCTCTCCTCGTGTCTCTGAGTCCTGACTCATATCCTATGTTCACAGGGTTTGGCGTCTAAAGCGAGCAACAAGCTGGTGATCACCTCGGCTGCGTTCCAAGACCACATCACTCGCAGCCTGCTGTTTCCACATTTCTCCCCTAAAGACCCTTTGTGGAAGTGCAAATGGAAATCAACTCGAAAAAGAGTGGAAGTCAACGGCCTGCAGACCCCAGATCAGCAGGAGGAGACAGAATATGTGCTGGACTCGGCTCCACCGCCTTTAACGCTAGGTAAAATGCATAAATCACAAGTTTATTACACATACAAGGAATTTGATTTGGTATCTGGTGGTGGAATACTTCCTTTCTCATGATTATGCAGTGTATAAAATCTATGCTCCGTTTAGTTTTTACTTGTAATCCTCAATTTCTGGAAGTGTGACATAATCTGATCTGTTTTATTGAACTGTAAGGGAATACAGCTACTTCTTTATGAATCCTGTCTTTTAAAGGGGACCTATCGTGCTGTCTGTTATACATCCCCATGTGTCCTCTAAAAACGGGGAACCACGGAGCTGATCCAGATTTGCGTCCGATATGACGTAACATCTGAAATGTGGACCCACGGGCCAATCAGAAACGTTGCTATCAGAAACAAAGCCCGTCTGTTTTGGACGTAATATGGTCGGTGTTTACGTTAGCATCGCTAACTCTCAGAGCTAACCTGCGCTGGAGAGCATGTGTGTGAAGAAGCAGGAAGTAGAAAGGAACTCACCTCGTGGTGTAACCGGCAAGAGAGAAAGCCTTTGAGCTCCAGACTGTTCCAGATCCTTGATAATCCATGATATGGCGTTTCATCACGGCAGCATTTAGTTTAGACGGTAGCTGCCGGGTCCCGCATAAGCTCCGCCCCCTCCTCTTTAAAGCTTTGTCCCCAAATCAGCACTTTAGAAACAGGAAGTGAAACAGAGGGATATAAGGCATGGCTAGATATTTTTTATATATTTTTATAGATCTGAGATGCTGTTGCCTACAAATAGCACGAGATGACCTTTAAGTCGTTATCCTTGTTTGAAACCAGTGCTTTTCTGTTCTGCAGCTCAGAAGTTGGGTTTGGTGGCCTCCCCTGCAGAGAGGCTGACGGAGGAGGACTGGACTCGGGTCAAAATGAGATCTGTTCATCACGGAGACTCGGCTCAACCCTGTTCAATCTGCAGGGAGGAGTTTCACCTCCATCCTCAGGTATCCAACACGGCAGAGACCGGCGCTGCGTTCACTTCGGTTAAATGGATTCCTTGCGACTAGTCCCTCCCACCAGGGAAGCAAGGAGAGACGCAAGGAAGCCACGAGAAGCAGGGCAATGAGTTTCAAGAGCAATAATAATAATTCATTTATTTTATATAGGCGCCTTTCAAGGCTCTCAAGGTCGCCGTAGCAACACATACAAAACAAGATACACAATACATAACACCAGAATAAGAGACATCAACAAGACAATGCCGTTTATAAATCAATCGAGTAACCAAATAAATCAAACAGAGGATGTGTGATGGATAAGGATCAGGGTGGATATGCGAGTGTGAAGAGATGTGTTTTGAGGCGTGATTTGAAAATGGGGAGAGTCGGTGTTGCGGATATCAGGTGGGAGGGAGTTCCAGGGGCGGGGTGCAGAGCGGCTGAAGGCTCCAGACCCCATGCTGGTTAAACGGAGAGGGGGTGCAGAGCGGCTGAGGGAAGCAGAAGATGGGACGTCGTTTCCTCCGTAGCGTCACGTGAAGCCACGTCCGTTTGTGACGACGCCGCACAGCTGATCGTCTGACAGCAGCCAGATCAGTGCATGCGCTGCGTCGTCCAATCAGTGAGCGGTACACAGTAAGGGGGCGGGGCGAGTGTCTGAGGATTTCACCGGAGGATGGTCTGGTGGTTCCTCGATCCTCGCTCCTCCGGCAGAAATAAGGCCACTGGGACGCTACTCAAGACGGCGCTGACAAATCAACTTCCGGTGAGAGCGAGGAGTGAGGAGTGAGGAGTGAGGAGCGAGGAAATGAGAACTAAGAGAAGTGAAACGCACCCTGGGAACACTCATTAAGCACAAAGAAGGACACGTTGACATCAAATCAAAGTTTATCGATATGTGAATATGCACAGCGTCTGGAATGCAAGTGATTGATATGGCATGGATTTTGGATATGATCGTGGAGATGGTTCCACAAAGTAAATCGTTATTTTGCACAAATTATAAAATACATGATAAATACAAATAAAATGAGATCAAGTACAACCGAAAGACAGTCAAAGCGATCCCTCTTAAACGTAGGGTAACCAGCTCTAACTATAGGCTGTATTAAAAGGGAACGTCTTCAACACACTGATATGACACTACCATCTCACAACAACGACAACAACAACAACAACAACAACAAGTTAAATACAATTCTAAATAACAGTTGTAACAGTCATTAAATCAAAAACAAAAGAATAAATTAAAACATTTAAAAAAATACAAAGACCAAGAAGAAGAATAAATAATAATAATAATAATAATAATAATAATAATAATAATGCAGTTTTTCATGGACACTTTACATGCATTAAAAACAACATAAAAACAACACTTAAAATATATAAAACACAACAATAAGGTTGATTTGAGATTGGAAAGAAGACACACACACACACACACACACACACACACACCCCCACACACACACAAACCCCCGCCCCCCTGCAGTTCCTGTATGGTCTAATCTGTGTAGACAACTGTACAAATTTACCCATACTGCCCTGGAGCTCAACTGTGACGCGATGATGTAGCAATCAGTGAGTTACTGTGAGGGTCTTTCAGGCTTTTTACACCTTTCCGATCCCCCTTTTAAGATGCCAATCTCCCGAAGAATGCGGAGACTAGAATAGGCCGCCTCACAAAGCACAGTTGCCATAGACGCACGTGTAAATATTAGTCGAGGCACACAGAAAAAAGTTAATTAGAGCCTGCTAACAAGGAGAAAGTGACGGGAGGGACTCTGTGCTCCTTTGTGTCGAACGGTTGTGTTGCATTCAAGCACTGATGCTGGGACCGTTAGAAGCAGCACCTGTGTGCCCTGATGGGACCGTTAGAAGCAGCACCCGTGTGCCCTGATGGGACCGTGAGCACCTGTCCCTGAGACGTGAAGCAGCACCTGTGTGCCCTGATGGGACCGTTAGAAGCAGCACCTGTGTGCCCTGATGGGACCGTTAGAAGCAGCACCTGTGTGCCCTGATGGGACCGTTAGAAGCAGCACCTGTGTGCCCTGATGGGACCGTTAGAAGCAGCACCTGTGTGCCCTGATGCTGGGACCGTTAGAAGCAGCACCTGTGTGCCCTGATGGGACCGTTAGAAGCAGCACCTGTGTGCCCTGATGGGACCGTTAGAAGCAGCACCTGTATGCCCTGATGGGACCGTTAGAAGCAGCACCTGTGTGCCCTGATGGGACCGTTAGAAGCAGCACCTGTGTGCCCTGATGCTGGGACCGTTAGAAGCAGCACCTGTGTGCCCTGATGGGACAGTTAGAAGCAGCACCTGTGTGCCCTGATGGGACCGTTAGAAGCAGCACCTGTGTGCCCTGATGGGACCGTTAGAAGCAGCACCTGTGTGCCCTGATGGGACCGTTAGAAGCAGCACCTGTGTGCCCTGATGGGACAGTTAGAAGCAGCACCTGTGTGCCCTGATGGGACGTTAGAAGCAGCACCTGTGTGCCCTGATGGGACCGTTAGAAGCAGCACCTGTGTGCCCTGATGGGACCGTTAGAAGCAGCACCTGTGTGCCCTGATGGGACCGTTAGAAGCAGCACCTGTGTGCCCTGATGGGACAGTTAGAAGCAGCACCTGTGTGCCCTGATGGGACAGTTAGAAGCAGCACCTGTGTGCCCTGATGGGACAGTTAGAAGCAGCACCTGTGTGCCCTGATGGGACCGTTAGAAGCAGCACCTGTGTGCCCTGATGGGACGTTAGAAGCAGCACCTGTGTGCCCTGATGGGACCGTTAGAAGCAGCACCTGTGTGCCCTGATGGGACCGTTAGAAGCAGCACCTGTGTGCCCTGATGGGACCGTAGAAGCAGCACCTGTGTGCCCTGATGGGACCGTTAGAAGCAGCACCTGTGTGCCCTGATGGGACCGTTAGAAGCAGCACCTGGATTCCTGGTGTTACGATACCAGTCAGGTGTTTCTGTGGGGTTTAAATGTTACCATGCATTTCTGTTGCAAGCTTTCATATTTAACAGTGTGTGGGACGGTCGTTTTATTTCACAGGAGATGATTGGAAGACACAAAGAAGGACACAACAACAAGTTTAAATCAAATCAAAGATTATTTATATGGCCTAAAATCACAAAACACGTGGGCGTTACGGATGAACACACACAGAGGACAGTGTTAGCTCATAATGAACATGATAAGACATGATACACATCAGAGGAAAGACCACAAGACAGTCAAAACAATACATTAAAATGTAGGAAAAACGTAGGGAAAGTCTTCAACACACTGACATTCCCATCCCACAACATCAACAACAACAACAACAAGTTAAATACAGTAATACATAACTGTAATAATGCTTATTGGATAAAAAAGAAATACAAAGAAAAGAAAATATCACACACACACACACACACACACACACACACACACACACACACACACACACACACACACACACACACACACACACACACACACACACACACACACCCCCCTCCCCCCTGCAGTATGTTCTAATCCAAACCATTACATGTAGGACTCTCTCAGGAGGACAGACGTTGGGTAACCAGCTCTAACTATATGCTTTATTAAGAGCAGCATGTCTGCAGACTGAAACCATCTGCAGGATGCTCTGCAGGATGCTCTGCAGGATGCTCTGCAGGATTTGAAAAGGGAATGTTGCCCTGCAGTGTTTCCATTTCTCCGTCGCCTGTAGTCGCTGCTGTGAGAATCTCTCTGTGGTCTAATGGCTCCTGGAAATGGCCCTCTGCAGGG
Organism: Champsocephalus esox; assembly: GCA_036324585.1. Classification (NCBI taxonomy): domain Eukaryota; kingdom Metazoa; phylum Chordata; class Actinopteri; order Perciformes; family Channichthyidae; genus Champsocephalus; species Champsocephalus esox. The sequence goes on along the minus strand of CM070496.1, from coordinate 17,487,734 downwards.
GGCCCTTCCTCTGGTGATGGAGTGTGTTGCTCAGGCCAAAGACAATGGGAAATCAATATGCAGCGGCCTCTAGAGATCTGAGCGAACTGGTTTGTGTGCCGAGCTCTCAGACCACGGACACCCTCTCTCAGGTGGAATACACTCCGAGCCTCCTGCTGAATCCTCTATAACACTTAAAAGGCAGATACACACATTCTCATACGTGCATGGACACACACATTTAGCATGGCTTAAGGCGCCCATACACACGCAGCGTGAGCACAGGCTGCATACACCGTAAGAGCTTTTCCTCCCAAGCACTTTGAGAAGAACACAGCGTCGTCCTCCGGGGACGCCTCAACCCACATAGTCAGTCAACCTGTGAAGCTGTGGATTGGTTTTCATTGCATGCACGACACGGTTCGCTGACCGACGCATGTGATTGTGCCGTAACCGAATTTAATTGTCCAAACTACGACCTTCTTAAATATATGTACACATATATGACAGTATTTAAGCCTTTTTCAAATGCATTTCAAGCCCAATCCCCCTCGTTAGAAGCGACCTGAGGCTTCTGTTGTAGGGAATGAGCTACGGACCACACAGCATCAATGCAGGCTGTTTATATCTATATATATTATATTTTGTTCTTGCACATATCCCATATTCTATTGACATGTTTATAGACTTGTTTCACTGCTTTTTCTTTTGTACTTTCTGATATACGTTGCCTTGTTGGAGGAGCTCAGGTCAGAAGAACTTCATTGAGTTTTGTTTGAGAAACTGGGATCGATGGTCGGCAAACAAATATCTTAATAATTGATTAATCATTAAGGAAAGTGCTATTTAAAGTCTCTAAGATGGAAGACATGCGCTGTTCGCTGGGTTTTAGATCACAGCACAGAGAATACCTTTGGATTTGAGTCTGAGGAATCCACATTGAGAGGATGTGAGGAACTGGGATCGATAGTAGAAATAACAAAACAGAGAATTATCTGAATAATTGATTAATCGTGAAGGAAATAGCCACCATTTTGTATTTAGTGATATACGTTGCCTTGTTGGAGGAGCTCCGGTCAGAAGAACGTCATCGCCATGACTACCCTTTAGCTCAAGTGCATGTGATGATAAATCCTTTGAATGTTTGAGTCTTGCTTGTCTCCCTCAGGTGTTGCTGTCCTGTTCGCATGTTTACCATCGAGCGTGTCTGCGGGCCGTCGAGACGCTGTCTGGGAGGAAGTGCTGCCCGATGTGCAGAAACGATCAGTACCAAACCCGAGTGATCCGCGACGCAGCGCACCTGTTCAGACACCAGTGTGCCACCAGGTGCAGCCAGACGCACGCATGCTTTCAAAACCCGGGTTTTACATCGTGTCGGAAGAAATCTTTAATCTAAGACGAAATATCTTTAAATATTGAGTCGTGATCAAATTCAAAAGTGGGTTAATAGATGTTTTCACTCCTGTGCATTCTCTGCCTTTTAATTCTATTTTCAGATCTTTAAATTCTTGTATTCCGGGTTCAATGGCGTCCCCTTAACGTATCTTTAAGTCGATCAGATCGTAGACTAAACGCATGCTGTTGAATATATCTGTTGGGGGACGTGGGGCGACTCCAGGGTTGAGCTTTTAATTATTAAAGAATAATAGTTTTAAGGTGCGATCATTGGAATTGGCAGTGCAAGCAGCTGATGGCTTCACAGACGAAGCACTGTCTGGAACAGTCCGGGGACTTTTAGCAGCATTTGAAGTCTTTGTAAATATCTCTGCAGGATTCAAGCATGCTGGCGGGGCCGTGTTGCCCGAAGACGTTACAGAGAGCTGAGGAAATCCGTCTGTCCAAAAGACAAGCGGCTGCGACGACAATTCTTCGAAGCAAAGGTGAGTTTATACTTCAAAATTCTTCGGAGGACAATTAAGAATCAGGTCGTGTTGTAGTAGCATCCTTGAGTTGAGTGTTTCTACATATCGCGCTTTCTCAGAGCGCTTGGCGGTTGGTCGAAAACAGCCTCAAACAAACGCCTTCAGAGTCGAGACGTGGGCTTCAGGGACACACACACACACACACACACACACACACACACACACACACCACACACACACACACACACACACACACACACACACACACACACACACACACACACACACACACACACACACACACCTTCACCTGCTCTCACCCCCTGCAGCTCCTTTGATGCTTTGCTGTTTGTCTGCTAATGTGGAGAGAGTTTTGTGTTTTAGTCAAACACTGAGGACATTCCTGGGTCAACACAAAGGCCTGATGTCCCTTCATCCATCCGTGTGTGTGCGCGTGTGTGTGCGTGTGTGTGTGTTACTAGGGACAGGGTGCAGAGGTGACCAGGATGTTTGGCGACCTGACGCAGGTCGTCATCTCAGGCTTTTGTCCTCCCGTCTCGTTTGGAGGCGATAACTCACGCATATTGACGGAGGGATTATTCAGAAGTGGACTCGGGGTCTCGGAGGCCGTGGTGCCTTCACTGAGCTCTCAGAAAAAGGGAACATTGCCACCTAGTGAACCTCCCCTAACCGAGGCCACGGAGGACCGGAGACCAGGCGGGTCAACACGTCTTTAACGCAGAAATCAGCTGTTCGGGGAAATAGAGATTTCTCTCTTTAAATCAGCCGTAGCTCCAGCACCGCTTATACAGACGTGATGCATCGGTCTGAGTGTCCTCCCGTCCCCTGTCAGTGTCCCTCGTCAGGGGTCTGAGTGTCCTCCCGTCCCCTGTCAGTGTCCCTCATCAGGGGTCTGAGTGTCCTCCCGTCCCCTGTCAGTGTCCCTCGTCAGGGGTCTGAGTGTCCTCCCGTCCCCTGTCAGTGTCCCTCATCAGGGGTCTGAGTGTCCTCCCGTCCCCTGTCAGTGTCCCTCATCAGGGGTCTGAGTGTCCTCCCGTCCCCTGTCAGTGTCCCTCGTCAGGGGTCTGAGTGTCCTCCCGTCCCCTGTCAGTGTCCCTCGTCAGGTACGATACGATGATACTTCGATGCTCAGATCAAGTCTGAAATGTTGCATCACAGCAGCTCCATGTGTAACGTCAACAAACAAACATCAACACACACGAGAAACAAACAACAAACATGTAACAGCAGGATCAGTGAGAGATGCTCAAAGAGCCTTCAGCGTGCTTTTGATGTAGACCTGAGTACTTCTACTTTTACTCAAGATATCTGAGTACTTCTACTTTTACTCAAGATACTGAGTACTTCTACTTTTACTCAAGAATCTGAGTACTTCTACTTTTACTCAAGATATCTGAGTACTTCTACTTTTACTCAAGATCTGAGTACTTCTACTTTTACTCAAGATATCTGAGTACTTCTACTTTTACTCAAGATATCTGAGTACTTCTACTTTTACTCAAGATCTGAGTACTTCTACTTTTACTCAAGACCTGAGTACTTCTACTTTTACTCAAGATCTGAGTACTTCTACTTTTACTCAAGTACAAGATCAGAGTACTTCCACTTTTACTCAAGATCAGAGTACTTCTACTTTTACTCAAGTACAAGATCTGAGTACTTCTACTTTTACTCAAGAACAAGATCAGAGTACTTCTACTTTTACTCAAGTACAAGATCTGAGTACTTCTACTTTTACTCAAGAACAAGATCTGAGTACTTCTACTTTTACTCAAGATCTGAGTACTTCTACTTTTACTCAAGATCTGAGTACTTCTACTTTTACTCAAGTACAAGATCAGAGTACTTCTACTTTTACTCAAGATCTGAGTACTTCTACTTTTACTCAAGATCTGAGTACTTCTACTTTTACTCAAGTACAAGATCAGAGTACTTCTACTTTTACTCAAGATCAGAGTACTTCTACTTTTACTCAAGATCTGAGTACTTCTACTTTTACTCAAGTACAAGATCAGAGTACTTCTACTTTTACTCAAGATCAGAGTACTTCTACTTTTACTCAAGTACAAGATCAGAGTACTTCTACTTTTACTCAAGATCAGAGTACTTCTACTTTTACTCAAGATCAGAGTACTTCTACTTTTACTCAAGATCTGAGTACTTCTACTTTTACTCAAGTACAAGATCAGAGTACTTCTACTTTTACTCAAGATCAGAGTACTTCTACTTTTACTCAAGTACAAGATCAGAGTACTTCTACTTTTACTCAAGATCAGAGTACTTCTACTTTTACTCAAGATCAGAGTACTTCTTTTACTCAAGATCAGAGTACTACTTTTACTCAAGTACAAGATCAGAGTACTTCTACTTTTACTCAAGATCAGAGTACTTCTACTTTTACTCAAGTACAAGATCAGAGTACTTCTACTTTTACTCAAGATCAGAGTACTTTACTTTTACTCAAGATCAGAGTACTTCTACTTTTACAGTACAAGATCAGAGTACTTCTACTTTTACTCAAGATCAGAGTACTTCTACTTTTACTCAAGTACAAGATCAGAGTACTTCTACTTTTACTCAAGATCAGAGTACTTCTACTTTTACTCAAGTACAAGATCAGAGTACTTCTACTTTTACTCAAGATCAGAGTACTTCTACTTTTACTCAAGATCAGAGTACTTCTACTTTTACTCAAGTACAAGATCAGAGTACTTCTACTTTTACTCAAGATCTGAGTACTTCTACTTTTACTCAAGTACAAGACACGATACGATAGAATAATACTTTAATGGTCAGATCAAGTAAAAACACATTTTGATACTTCAGATGAAGTAGTTTTGATCGCCTTCTTCCTCCTGATGTTTTAATCGTGCTGATAAATAGTTTAATGGAGTCAGCGCGTTTCTTTTGATGGATTCGACATTTCCCTAAAAATACAATTAATTGCACAAAAAAGCCAAAATGTGCATCGATCCCATCATCGCTGAAGTGCTACGAGGGTCCTGGAGGCGAACCGTTTGTTTCCTAGTCAAACAGAAAAGACAGATATAAAGGACGACAAAGTATCCATCACGTGTACACAGACTATTGTATTTACTTGCACTATAGTATCTGTGTTATTGTGGGAGGAGCCTGGGACCTCAGAATTCATCGACATACTCGTTGAAAACAGCCGTGTCCGAGTGGGATCCGCTCCTCGATGGGACTCGGAGCTGCCGGGTGGTCATGAGATGGTCTCCTATCTGTTGTCACGCCGAGGAGGATCTGCTGACAGCTCCGACTGACTTCATGCTCAACACGAGACGTATTTGCTTAGCTGACTGTAAAGCAAACGGGCGTGTCAGCGCTGGACCTGAGAGACGGAGACTCCTCTTCTCTTTCAGCGTTTCCCCAGGAGGCCATGCAGCAGGGGCGTCCACATGTCTTTAGCTGAGGCCACAGACAGGAAGAAGTACGGAGGGCCGGGCCGCTCACGAGAGGGGAGGTGTCCTGCCTCGTAAGTTAAGTTAGAAGTCAGCAAAATCAATCAAATGTAGGTCAATTAAGCTTGATACATAGAAAGAAATGGCCATCCTCTCACAGCTCTCCAGAGTTTCATCTTGTTTCAGAAAGAGTTGGTCGCTCGTTCCTTAAAACAGAAGCCTCAGATCGCTTCTAATGACGGGATTGGGCTTGAAATGTATTTGGAAAAGACTTATTAACACATACTGTCATATATTTATACATATAGTATAGTTTGGACACCCTACCCTAAAGCGTCTCTGCACAGCAGGCCACCGTTGCTCCTGGAAAACCCCACATGACTGAAACGCTATCAGCTGATCCCGACGCCCAGCTTTCAGGTTCTGCTGAGTCAACACGTGAAGAGGGTCAGAGTGATGGATCACGTGAGATAACGCCGCCTCTCCTGCCCCGATCTCGTCTCCCTCTCAAGGCAAAGTCCACCGCTGTTTGCCCCGAGCGTGGACAAGTCCTCCAGCCTCATAAAAGCCCTCCATCCTCACGGCCAACAGCGGCTTCATTAGTGATAAAAGCCTCGCTGACGGGACAGAGGAAACGGGTGCTAAAGCTAATGCTAATCTAAGTAGCATGGTTACAAGACGTTACATGAAGTGCCTTGCAATGATGATTACGAGAGATTCTAGCCTTTGCAGACCATTTACATGCATTGAAACACACTACAGGATTGCCATAGTTTTACGGTGTGTCTGATCTGTACATTGGATTTGTAAATCGCCCAATCATTGATGATGTTTTACATATAAATAAATGCATATGCAGGTGTTACGGTCGCCTGGCAACAGCCGCTGCACGTTGGAGAGGACAAATGAAAGAATGGAGACGTTTTTTTAAATGGAGACATATGTCAGAAAGTGACCTGACGGAAGACAGACGTTTTGACGAGACATCAAAAAACATGTCCTAGGTTTTCAAATGTATATTTTATAATCATTTAGTGGTTGGTTAATATTACATTTGTGTGTCGCGTCCAGAAATGACATGATATGGTTATATTGAATCTTTTATGTATTGCTCCAGCTGGGTCCATTAATCCTCCATGTTAGTTTATTGATCCGGCCGTTTAACAACTGCTCCCGTCCGCCTGCCTCAGCCGTCACCACGCACAAACAATTAAGCACGTCTCCTTGTGAGCGCCCGCGTTGTGCCGCTAACATGTTCCTTTCTCTCCGATTAGTTGCAGGAGTTGAATGACAGCTTTGTCCGACACTGTCGCACCGACACGGAGGCTTTCCTGAGTGAAATCAACCGCTCGCTGTCGTCCAGCCGGCGAGTGTTCGAGCAGCTGAAGAGAAAACACGACGTCTCTGAACCTCAGGAGGACGTCTGGGACAACATCCACAGCCAGGTCAGCATCGTAGGGTCTCCAGCACTGTTAGCACAAGTTGTACTGATTAGCATATAGCACACGTGGACAACCGTTAAACAATGGCTTTATGAGTGGTTTTGGAGGATGCTGAGTCCATCTCTGACATGTAAAGGATCAACAATGGCCTTAAAATACTATTACTCGAGTCGTTATACGCAGACGTGCCCAGGCAGACAATTGTTAAAAAAATGGCAGATTTGGACAATTTAGGAGTGGTTTTGATTATTCTTGGGTTGATTTGGAAGACTTAGTCGACTGGATCATTTAGATTGCCTTTTTATTTGAAGAAAAGTTGTCCACAGTCGAAGTTATTATTTATATCTTGTGCTTTCACCAAAATCCGCCCACAGTCGGTTAAATCTGACATATCCTAGGGTCCCCAGAACGTAGACGCTGATGGATGCTAACCTGGGTAATTTTCACAATTAGCATAAGTTGCGTTAATTAGCAATAAAGCCTATACTGTACGGACAGCAGTTAAACAGTGATTTTGGGGGTTATCGAGGACGCTAAATCCATTTCTGACCTCATCACAATTTAAAATGTCAGTTTAAACCATATTTTACTCTCTTTTGATGAATCCTGGGTCGTACTGGAAGATGGAGGAGACTCTGGATCATTTAGATCAGACAGGTTGCCTTTTATTTAAGGGAAAGTTGTCCACAGTAAAGGATCTCGTGCTCTCTGTATCCAATGGTCGCAACACCACCAAAATCAGCCCACAGAGTACAAACATGACCTTTCTGGTTTAAACTGGTATTTCTGATCCTCAAAACGTCAGAAATGGACTCGACTATTGTCTGCATGGGTACGTCTGTGTATTACGAAAGACAGTCATATGTGTACTCCAACTGAAGTAAGGGATGTTGCTGGTCTTCATGGCGTGTTAACGCTCGCATGTGGACGCCGTCGTCCCAGCTGCTTGCATAGAAAGGGCTCTCATCCAGAGGCGATCATTCACTTCTCCGAATGAAAGGCTAACGGTCCTCCGTGTTTACCGACAACGTGAGAATGCACGGCAGGCTTTTCACCGCCCTGCCTGCTGCGGAGGAATTGAAAAGACATTAAGATTTGCTCTTCCTTCCATTGTTGGCTTTTCATGCAGCCATTTTCCAAAGAAGAGAGGGGGGGGTGTGGGGTGGTGTGCAAAGAAGATGTTTCTTTATCTGGCGTGAAAGGGGCGAGCAGGAGTGGCCCTGAGAATCAAACGGTGAATGTGCTTTCAACACATCACCTTTTCCACAACCTCCGAACAGAGCGGCTCGTTAGGAAGCGTTTAACAGACCCCACATGTCTCTACTTTAAAGAGTCCTCTCCTGCTGATGTTCAGGTGTATATCAGTATGTAGTGTCTCTACTTTAAAAAGTCCTCTCCTGCTGATGTTCAGGTGTATATCAGTATGTAGTGTCTCTACTTTAAAGAGTCCTCTCCTGCTGATGTTCAGGTGTATATCAGTATGTAGTGTCTCTACTTTAAAGAGTCCTCTCCTGCTGATGTTCAGGTGTATATCAGTATGTAGTGTCTCTACTTTAAAGAGTCCTCTCCTGCTGATGTTCAGGTGTATATCAGTAAGTAGTGTCTCTACTTTAAAGAGTCCTCTCCTGCTGATGTTCAGGTGTATATCAGTATGAAGTGCCTCTACTTTAAAGAGTCCTCTCCTGCTGATGTTCAGGTGTATATCAGTATGTAGTGTCTCTACTTTAAAGAGTCCTCTCCTCTGATGTATTTAACGTCCCTTCTCCACCAGGTGATCCAGAGAGGTGTGAAGGACTGCCCGATCTGCCTGACTGCATTGAGCATCGCTCCAGAAGCAGGTTCCTCCAGCCAATCACAGTGCAGACACACTGTGATGCTGTCCTGCTCACACCTCTTCCATCAGATCTGTCTGGAGGCCTTTGAGTCCTTCTCCACAGAAAGCAGACCTTCCTGTCCGCTCTGCAGATCCGCCTACTGCAAGAAACTCACCTGAGCAGGTACACAATCACACAAAACTGCACAGAATCTCATAGTGAACGACACAGTTAAAGGAATACTTTCTACCAGAGATGTTAAAGTACACTCATCCTGTACTCAAGTAGAAGTACAGATACTCGTGTTTAAAAATACTCAAGTAGAAGTACTGACTAAACTGCTTTACTCAAGTCAAAGTAAAGAGGCTTTGAAGTGTACAGGAACCAGCCTGTTTGGAAAATGTGAGAAGTAGAAAGTACAGGTATTTGTGTTCAACATGTGAGAAGTAGAAAGTACAGGTATTTGGGTTCAACATGTAGAGAAGTAGAAAGTACAGGTATTTGTGTTCAACATGAGAGAAGTAGAAAGTACAGGTATTTGAGTTCAACATGTAAGAAGTAGAAAGTACAGGTATTTGGGTTCAACATGTAAGAAGTAGAAAGTACAGGTATTTGAGTTCAACATGTAAGAAGTAGAAAGTACAGGTATTTGAGTTCAACATGTGAGAAGTAGAAAGTACAGGTATTTGAGTTCAACATGAGAGAAGTAGAAAGTACAGGTATTTGAGTTCAACATGTGAGAAGTAGAAAGTACAGGTATTTGAGTTCAACATGTAAGAAGTAGAAAGTACAGGTATTTGAGTTCAACATGTGAGAAGTAGAAAGTACAGGTATTTGTGTTCAAAATGTGAGAAAGTAGAAAGTACAGGTATTTGGGTTCAACATGTAAGAAGTAGAAAGTACAGGTATTTGTGTTCAACATGAGAGAAGTAGAAAGTACAGGTATTTGAGTTCAACATGTAAGAAGTAGAAAGTACAGGTATTTGAGTTCAACATGTAAGAAGTAGAAAGTACAGGTATTTGAGTTCAACATGAGAGAAGTAGAAAGTACAGGTATTTGGGTTCAACATGTAAGAAGTAGAAAGTACAGGTATTTGAGTTCAACATGAGAGAAGTAGAAAGTACAGGTATTTGAGTTCAACATGTAAGAAGTAGAAAGTACAGGTATTTGAGTTCAACATGTGAGAAGTAGAAAGTACAGGTATTTGTGTTCAACATGAGAGAAGTAGAAAGTACAGGTATTTGAGTTCAACATGAGAGAAGTAGAAAGTACAGGTATTTGAGTTCAACATGAGAGAAGTAGAAAGTACAGGTATTTGAGTTCAACATGTAAGAAGTAGAAAGTACAGGTATTTGAGTTCAACATGTGAGAAGTAGAAAGTACAGGTATTTGTGTTCAACATGAGAGAAGTAGAAAGTACAGGTATTTGAGTTCAACATGTAAGAAGTAGAAAGTACAGGTATTTGAGTTCAACATGTGAGAAGTAGAAAGTACAGGTATTTGAGTTCAACATGAGAGAAGTAGAAAGTACAGGTATTTGAGTTCAACATGAAGAAGTAGAAAGTACAGGTATTTGAGTTCAACATGTGAAAAGTAGAAAGTACAGGTATTTGGGTTCAACATGTAAGAAGTAGAAAGTACAGGTATTTGTGTTCAACATGAGAGAAGTAGAAAGTACAGGTATTTGAGTTCAACATGAGAGAAGTAGAAAGTACAGGTATTTGAGTTCAAAATGTGAGAAGTAGAAAGTACAGGTATTTGGGTTCAACATGTAAGAAGTAGAAAGTACAGGTATTTGTGTTCAACATGTAAGAAGTAGAAAGTACAGGTATTTGGGTTCAACATGTAAGAAGTAGAAAGTACAGGTATTTGAGTTCAACATGTGAGAAGTAGAAAGTACAGGTATTTGAGTTCAACATGTGAGAAGTAGAAAGTACAGGTATTTGGTTCAACAGTAGAAGTAGAAAGTACAGGTATTTGTGTTCAACATGAGAGAAGTAGAAAGTACAGGTATTTGAGTTCAACATGTGAGAAGTAGAAAGTACAGGTATTTGAGTCAAATGTAGAAGTAGAAAGTACAGGTATTTGTGTTCAACATGTAAGAAGTAGAAAGTACAGGTATTTGTATTCAACATGAGAGAAGTAGAAAGTACAGGTATTTGAGTTCAACATGTAAGAAGTAGAAAGTACAGGTATTTGTGTTCAACATGAGAGAAGTAGAAAGTACAGGTATTTGAGTTCAACATGAGAGAAGTAGAAAGTACAGGTATTTGAGTTCAAACATGTGAAAAGTAGAAAGTACAGGTATTTGGGTTCAACATGTAAGAAGTAGAAAGTACAGGTATTTGTGTTCAACATGTAAGAAGTAGAAAGTACAGGTATTTGAGTTCAACATGTGAGAAGTAGAAAGTACAGGTATTTGAGTTCAACATGTGAGAAGTAGAAAGTACAGGTATTTGAGTCAACAGTAGAAGTAGAAAGTACAGGTATTTGTGTTCAACATGTGAGAAGTAGAAAGTACAGGTATTTGTATTCAACATGAGAGAAGTAGAAAGTACAGGTATTTGAGTTCAACATGAGAGAAGTAGAAAGTACAGGTATTTGGGTTCAACATGTAAGAAGTAGAAAGTACAGGTATTTGAGTTCAACATGAGAGAAGTAGAAAGTACAGGTATTTGGGTTCAACATGAGAGAAGTAGAAAGTACAGGTATTTGAGTTCAACATGTAAGAAGTAAAAAGTGGTCAGAAAAATAAGTAGTGGAGTAAAGTACTGATAACAGAAACATGTACTCAAGTACAGTAACGAAGTATTTGTACTCCACTACTTCCCACCTCTGCTTCACACGCACGCACACAAACATAACGAAACACCATCAGCGCATTATATTTAATTAGTTTAAAGCAGAAATAAATGTAATCGTGATAACTTTAACTTGAGGTATACGCTGTAATCTAGAACAACGGCAGCCAATAGGAATCCTTTCTGCAGCGTCACAGGAAGTCATTGCGTCCTGTGTCCGGTCGGTGTCTCTACTTATATACGATTATGCATTCGTGTCATTATTCCAAACGTGGTTAACTCATCCGTTAGTACCGATGTCAAGAGTGTCGTAACGAAGAATGAAAACGTCTTTCTCAAAGCATTTTTCTACTTTTATTTGCAAACACACAGAAACATCAACAAATAACTAAAAGTACAGTCGAGAAACTGAGAAAGAAATCGTAAATACATTCACAGAACATGTACAGAAACTGACATGCAGAGCCCCACAGACAGCCGCTGCCCCCCGACTCTGCGCCCCACAGACAGCCGCTGCCCCCCGACTCTGCGCCCCACAGACAGCCGCTGCCCCCCGACTCTGCGCCCCACAGACAGCCGCTGCCCCCCGACTCGACTCTGCGCCCCACAGACAGCCGCTGCCCCCCGACTCTGCGCCCCACAGACAGCCGCTGCCCCCCGACTCTGCGCCCCACAGACAGCCGCTGCCCCCCGACTCTGCGCCCCACAGACAGCCGCTGCCCCCCGACTCTGCGCCCCACAGACAGCCGCTGCCCCCCCGACTCTGCGCCCCACAGACAGCCGCTGCCCCCCGACTGCGCCCCACAGACGCCGCTGCCCCCCGACTCTGCCCCCACAGACAGCCGCTGCCCCCCGACTCTGCGCCCCACAGACAGCCGCTGCCCCCCGGACTCTGCGCCCCACAGACAGCCGCTGCCCCCCGACTCTGCGCCCCACAGACAGCCGCTGCCCCCCGACTCTGCGCCCCACAGACAGCCGCTGCCCCCCGACTCTGCGCCCCACAGACAGCTGCCCCCCGACTGCGCCCCACAGACAGCCGCTGCCCCCCGACTCTGCGCCCCACAGACAGCCGCTGCCCCCCGACTCTGCCCCCACAGACAGCGCTGCCCCCGATCTGCGCCCCACAGACAGCCGCTGCACGCCCCCCGACTCTGCGCCCCACAGACAGCCGCTGCCCCCCGACTCTGCGCCCCACAGACAGCCGCTGCCCCCCGACTCTGCACCCCACAGACAGCCGCTGCCCCCCCGACTCTGCGCCCCACAGACAGCCGCTGCCCCCCGACTCTGCGCCCCACAGACAGCCGCTGCCCCCCGACTCTGCGCCCACGATGAGAGGATAGAGGACGACCCTCGCCGTGGTTATGGGGCGATGTTTGATGCGACACTTCCTGGAGAAAAAACTACTATTTTTTGTCGAAAATTAGATTTTTCCCATTGAAATATCTTCCCTTTCTTCTTCGCCAGATCGCTTTGGGCCATTTCACGCAGGATCCACGTGTCGTCATAACGTCCATGAGATAACAAATGAAATGACACACAGCATACTAAAGGAATCAAGCAATGAATGCCGAGTGTTTTTGGTAAATCTGCGCTTTTAAATATCACGGTTTCACTCGGGAACGTTGCCCTTGGATTGGATTACACTTCCGTTTTGAATCCAGTGCTTGTGATACTGGCAGACAGCTGTGAGGAGAAACTTTCCCCGTCTCTCAAACCCATTTTCTTCCTTTTAACGTCACTCTAAAAACAAGCATTGGATCACTCACTCCACCTGCAAGTGCCTCTGGGTAATGCCTGCAAACTGGAGCCTCTCATTGGATAAGAGCTACTGTGACCACATTCATATGCAGACAAGCTGTGTGTGTTCAGCAGGCTTAAACTCTTAAGGGGATCACAGTGGAGCTGTCGAGAGACAATGTGCACATCAGTACATAAACAGCAACAACAACAACAACAACAACAACAACAGGAGGAAAGGACCCTAACGGGAAGCCTGCCAGACGCTTTAAGGCATTTCCGGTGGACAGAAAACGTCACAGTTGAGATTCTGCAGCCGTTAAATCGGGCGCCGAGGCTTTCTGTACACGCTCTGTACGAGACACCGTTCCAGGCTCGCATCGGATTCAAGGGTTTCATAAAAAATATGTTCAACGAAATACAGATTGCTCAGTGAGTCCGCCCTCAGGAGCAACGAGAACAGGTGTGAGGCTCAGCGTGACGTGGACACGCAACATTTACAACAAAGGAAAAACGTAAGGATTTTTTAATTGAAACATTTTTGGGGGAGAGAAAAACGACATTTCTTATCCTGTGCAGAATAACATTTTCCAGGCTCGTAACGCTTCTCTGCTCGTTGGGAGTGGAGTTCTGCTATCCCGTACGTTTTCTTCGATTCATGCTTTGTTATTTTCACATTTTGAGCTTTCAACAAGTACAACGGACGCCTGCTCTCGCCTGTGTCTGCTCGCAGAACGCCAGACCCCGCTCTCGCAGGTTAACGGGCGTGCCCACACTACAACGTGAGTCTAGTTGAAACGTGGGAGCATGGAGGAGCCTTTCGCTTTGCTTTTGTCCAGTGCCGTAGAGAGGAGGTTGTTTACGTTAAACCGGGGTGTTTTTAAAGTCACGATCGCAGTGGAGGTCAGCGTCAAGGTCACTGCAGTGATGCCAGTCTTATTTCCCCCGTGGTCTTCGCCCAGTTTCACGTCCGAGACGCGGAAAAAAGGAATGTCACGAAGCTAGAATTGCTCTCCCGTTTTCAGGCATCCGTCAGACGTCCAAATCTCCCTCTCTCTGTGTGTGTGTGTGTGTGTGTGTGTGTGTTGTCCCTTCTTCACAGGGTTTTTCTGATGCCCGTTGGCCGAGAGCTTCCCGGACTCGGGGTCCGTGGGGCTGTTTGACAGTTGCAGTTTATCCAGACCTGGGCAGGGGGAGATAAGGGAGAGAAGTCTCATTAAAGAGCAGACCCTCACTTGGACGGAGGTATTGAAGTGCGTCGGTCTGGCATCTCCTAACCCCATCCCGTCCCCACAAGCCTTCGAGCCCCCTCCTCGGTCCCATGTCAGTCCCGCAGCACTTTCCACCTCGCTGCAATGTCTTCCCTTTTGTTACCCGAGGATTTGCAGCGAGAGAAATAAACACGACCTTTGTGCAAAGCCACCGTAGCCTCGTGTTTAAAACCTCTGAGCATTGTAGGATTGGTTGTGTGTCTGTAATACAGATTGTACTGTTTATCACCAGGTAGGTTGAGACGTACGAGGAATTTGACTTGACGTCGTGGTGCAGACATAAAAGTAAAAACTACAACAGTGAAATATAGCAGTGTTTACATTGAAGTCGAATGGTATACAATATGTGCACAGGGTCGATGATGTGAGGTGGGAATACTCAGTAAGTTGAATCTACCCAAGGCCTTCAGGAGCTCCTCCCGTACGGCCGAGGTGAACTTCCTCACGAGACAGAGCGTCGTCACCACGGCGAACAGCATGTTGTACGAAAGCACGATGTAGAAGTTTCCCAGCCAGTTAAACCTCCCGAAGTCTCCGAGGAGATCGAACCTGGTGATTCCTGAGGGGCACAGACAGAGAGGACATTTCAGGATGCTGCGGTTTCTTCGGGTCTTAAACCCGAAGCTGCTGCAAAGAACGCAACATGAGGTGCGTTCAGACAACTGCCTGACCGCACGACCCCGTCACTTCCATGTATAGAAAACGTTTTCCATTTGCCGCCGAGATAAGGTGGTAGGAAATATAAAAGCTTAACTCAAAATCTGTTGAGATTTCACGTATGAATATTGGTTATTTCTCGTCGTGTTAATAGTTCGTTAGTTTGCGATTTCGAAGACACGCAAGGTATCTTATACGATGTAGAAGAAAAGCCAGACGTGATGCTTGTTGTTTTTTATTTATGGCCTGCTAATGTCGGTGTTTCGGCGCTTTCTTCCCAGTAATGCCGTTATCCAATCAAGCTTTCAATAACCTACGTCTACGATCTACGCTTTCACTGACGTCAGGCGTGACCGCATCGGAGTCAGATTTATGCACCACAAGTTTTATTACAGTCGTCTGGAGAAACGAGAGTCTCCTCCTCCTCCTCCTCCTCCTCCTCCTCCTCCTCCTCCTCCTCCTCCTCCTCCTCCTCCTCCTCCTCCTCCTCCTCCTCCTCCTCCTCCTCCTCCTCCCAGCCTCTGTCGTCTATTAGATTGCCGATCGATTCGGCGTCTGCGGAGACGTATTTACAGCCGCAGCGAGCCGTTTGCAAGCATCAAGGACCTTTAACCAGATTGCCTGTGAAGAGACAGCGCAGAGATGACGGAGAACCCGTCGGTGCGGCTCTGAGCTGCGTCTGAGGAAATCTAATGCAGCTGCCCACGAGTCTCCTGCAGCTCCATAGGCTTCTGTGCATGTTTTGTGTGCATGTAAATGGATCAGTTCACTGTCATGTAACATGTTTGCTCCTATTGTCCCAGTGGAGGCGCGACATACTGACACACACCTGAACCTGCTGATCGGCTGCAATCTGCCACCCCCCCTCGACCTGCAGGCCTCCGGGACCCTGAGACCTGCAGGCCTCCGGGACCCTGAGGCAGGCAGATAGTGGCCGACCCCTCCCACCTGGAGACAAGCTGTCCAGCCCCCTCCCCTCTGGCGCTCCATCGGGACCAGAACCTCTCGCCACCTGAACAGTTTCTTCCCCTCCGCTACCGGACTCTTGAACAAGGCCCGCCCCCCGGCCCCCCCCCTCACACTTCACCTCTCCACATCAGACTGTTCATACTCCTTTCTGCACATATTCTGACTTCATAGTTTATATTCTAAAATTAATCATAGCATTCTATTTCCATGTAAATTACTGCTTTATAACTATATTTTATTACGGTGTAAAATATTTTGTAGTTTTGTATTAGATTTCTTGTATTTTATGTCTGCGCCATGACATCACAACCTACCTGGCGATAAACCAGTTTCTGACTCTGTGCTGGAGACGAGAAGACTTTTAAAAACACTTTTAATCAAAGTCTAACGCACTTTAATCCGTGACGCGTTCAGTCGCTCCACCTCAAAACTGCTTTTCCATTTCGAAACATTGTCGCCGCGTGAAATCTGGAAGTAAAGACGTTCGTCAGTCAGACCTTAAGAATGCTTGCTTTTGTTGGTGTAGAGTTGTCCTTCCTTCACACACACACACACGCGCACACACACACGCGCACACACACACGCGCACACACACACGCGCACACACACACACACACACACACACACACACACACACACACACACACACACACACACACTTATTCCTTTTATCTATTCAGCGCCACAAAGCAGAACCTGTTGATATTTCTGTAAAGCTCCCAATGAGTCACTGTATGCTCGCTACAGCCCTTTTCGTGTGTGTGTGTGTGTGTGTGTGTGTGTGTGTGTGTGTGTGAGACCAACAGCGTAGTGCTATTTGAACAGCTGTGCTCTGCACTCTGCATGTTTATTAGAGCCATTGTGATGCTGCTGCTGCTGCTGTCATGCTACCCCTTCACCCTGCACTCCTCTCTCGGTCACTATGGGAAACTATAGGAGAATTCAGCCGGCTAACCGCTGCAGGGGGAGGGGCGTGTACTCCGTCTGGGGGGTTTCAAATCGCTCCAAATTAACTTAAACCCACATCTCTCTTAAAGAACATTATTTGGCATTTTTGGAAATACTGGTTTTCTTTTTGTCTTACTTGTATTTTTCCGCTAAATAGGAAGTTACAGCTGGTTAGCTTAGCTTCACACATAGAAGTCCGTCCGTCCGTCCGTCCGTCCGTCTGTCCGTCTGTCCGTCTGTCCGTCTGTCCGTCTGTCTCTCTGTCTGTCTGTCCGTCTGTCTGTCTCTCTCTCTCTCCCCCGTCTGTCTGTCTCTCTCTCTCTCTCCCCGTCTGTCTGTCTGTCTCTCTCTCCGTCTCTCTGTCTGTCTCTCTGTCTGTCCGTCTGTCTGTCTGTCTGTCTCTCTGTCTGTCTGTCTGTCTCTCTCTCTCCCCGTCTGTCTGTCTCTCTCTCTCTCCCCGTCTGTCTGTCTGTCTCTCTCTCCGTCTCTCTGTCTGTCTCTCTGTCTGTCTGTCTCTCTCTCCGTCTGTCTGTCTGTCTCGGTCTGTCTGTCTCTCTGTCCGTCTGTCCGTCCGTCCGCCTGTCTGTCCGTCCGTCTGTCTGTCTCTCTCTCTGTCTGTCTCTCTCTCCCTCCGTCTGTCTGTCTTTGTGTCTCTCTGTCTGTCCGTCTGTCTGTTTGTCCGTCCGTCCGTCCGCCGCCCGTCCGTCTCTCTCTCTCTCCCCCGTCTGTCTGTCTCTCTCTCTCCCCGTCTGTCTCTCCGTCTGTCTGTCTCTCCCCCGTCTGTCTGTCTCTCTCTCCGTCTGTCTGTCTGTCTGTCTGTCTCCTCTCCGTCTGTCTGTCTCTCCGTCCGTCCGTCCGTCGTCCGCCCGCTCTCCCGTCGTCCGTCCCTCTCTGTCTGTCTCTCTCCCCCCGTCTGTCTGTCTTTGTGTCTCGTCTGTCCGTCTGTCGTCCGTCCGTCCGTCCGTCCGCCCGCCCGTCCGTCCGTCCGTCCGTCTCTCTCTCTCTCTGTCTGTCGTCTGTCTGTCTGTCTCTCTCTCTCCCCGTCTGTCTGTCTCTCTCTCTCCCCGTCTGTCTGTCTCTCTCCGTCTGTCTGTCTCTCTCTCTCCCCGTCTGTCTGTCTCTCTCTCCCGTCTGTCTGTCTCTCTCTCCGTCTGTCTGTCTGTCTGTCTCTCTCTCCGTCTGTCTGTCTCTCCGTCCGTCCGTGTGTGTGTGTGTGTGTGTACTCACCCAGAGTTCTGGACATCACGGGCAGGGCTGAGCTCAGGACCAAAATGGACACACAGCAACCGATGATCTACAAATAAGAAGGGATTGTAAGCGGTCCCATATATCATAGAGTTAGAGACGCTGGAGGACCCGCTGCAGCGCACGCACACACTGCACTTGATGTTAAATTGGTTCCACATATTGTACAATTAGTAGCTCTGAAGCTGCTCATTACCCGGTCCCCCTGTTGTCCTTTCAAGCCCTTTCACTGCAGCGTCACGGCTAGTTAACAAGCCCCACCACTCCTGCACTCATTACCACGTGAATGGGTGCCGCTGTGGGCCGAACACAGCACGCATCCTCCACCGAAACCCCCCCCCCAAAATGAAAACCCCTCCCTCTGATGTACAAGAAAGGGCCTTGCACTTTGCCAGTGTTTGCACAACCCACAAACAAATATTGGACAGATCAACTAAAGCCATTGAGACGAAACCCAGCAGGGGTCTGCAGCGAGAGGGAGGAAATGGAGGAAACGCAGGGGGTCCCAAACACATTTTTTTAAGGTGCAATCTTGCCCCCACTTCACCCCCAACATCCTTACCGTTGTCATGGTTGTGTCGTCGTTCCTGGGAGTGAGGCTCTGGAAGACGCGCAGGCTGTAGAAGCCGACGACGGAGGACACCATCAAGTAGCTGCGGAGGAATTCAATCAAGGAGCAGAAACACTTCAGACGGCTTTTTAAAGACCCCTCCTCGCGTCCGGGCGACATCAGACCGCGACTTTAATCAATCGTGAATATCGTGTTTCACATGTGATCGCTCAAAGGCCTTCTGATACCCTCCGTGTTGACCCTGGAGTACAGGTGGAGGCGTGCACATAGCTACAGTTCAGATGTGACGATGAAAAACCTAAGCATTTATTTTGTGTCGTGTGAATTAAAGATACTTTTGGGGGCGAGGAAATCGACATTTCTGCTTAATAACATTTGGGAATTCAGGGTCGTAATGCTTCTCTGCTCCTTGGGAACGGAGGAGAAAGTCCCATTAGAGTATATTGGATAAAGTCCAGTGTCCTTGTATATTCTTCCAGTTCAGTCTGAGCCCTCGCTTCCAGCTTGAAGGTAAAAGCTGGAGATGATGAATAGTTATCGTGTTAATTTAAGAGCAGTTAAACACCAAAGTAAGGGAGGGGGGGGGGTTAAGGATCTCAAACCTACACCTTTCAGCGGTGATAAAAGGTCTTCCGGGAGATGTCCGGCTGCACTATGTCCAGAGTAAACAAAGCTGTTGCTCTTGGCCATGGACCATAGACAAAGAGGGGAGGGGGGGAGAGGGAGGGGTCAGAGGAAGGATACAACATGAGGATGATCTCCAGCACCGCCTGGGCCAAGCCGAACGTGGAGAGAGACGTGTTCCCGATGCCTCGATCCTGGAGATGGAAACACAACAACGGGGACATTTACGTTGTTACAGCTGATGAGTATACTGCAGATGGAGAGTAGTATGCACACGAACAGCTGATGAGTATACTGCAGATGGAGAGTAGTATGCACACGAACAGCTGATGAGTATACTGCAGATGGACTGAGAGCAGGGGTGTCAAACTCAATTTCATCGCGGGCCACATTCGCATAAAGGTTGCACTCAAAGGGCCGGTTGTAACTATATAAATATATATATATACAATATTGTATTTTATATTACATTATTGCCTCTGATTATTATCGGATAGGATAATAATTTAGTAATTAACTCTGTCTGAAAGCAGAAGTCTCTTCAGTGCGCATGTCACAAAATGAGATGCATTGTGGGACATGTAGTTTATGGGCAACCTGCTTCTGTAATGCGGCATGTAACCGTATTATATTGTTTGCAAGCTCTTGCGGGGCCACATAAAATGAAGTCGCGGGCCGGATTTGGCCCCCGGGCCTTGAGTTTGACACCCCTGACGTAGAGAGTAGCATGCACAGGAACAGCTGATGAGTAAACCCTGCGATGTGAGGATCTCCCCACTTGAGGGGAAGAAGCCAGATTGAAATTGGCGAAGTGATGAATGGAGCGCGCCGTCGATCGGACAATAATGTGAACAGGTACGCCAAAAACAACAAAACAAATACTTCAGTACGACACTCCTCCCTCTGAAGCCCGCGGGCATTTCAGTGCCGGAGAGACACATCTACATACCGAGCACCGGACCGATGTTTGCTTTCAGGCTGAACTATAAATCAGACGAGACACGCTCACTTTCAGCAGACACGGAGATGTGTGGAAGATTACCGGCGCTGGATATTCTGCTTCCTCTGATCCGGGTCGTGTGCACAGTATGTTCATGTGGAGTTTGTTTGTTCAGCAATGCACTTCAAACACGCAAGGTGCTACTGCAACCCGTCTGCGCGTCTGTCGGCAGAGCGTCTGTACGCAGAGCGTGTGTAGGCAGAGCGTCTGTAGGCAGAGCGTCTGTAGGCGGAGCGTCTGTAGGCGGAGCGTCTGTAGGCGGAGCGTATGTACGCGGAGCGTCTGTAGGCGGAGCGTATGTACGCGAGCGTCTGTAGGCGGAGCGTCTGTAGGCGGAGCGTCTGTAGGCGGAGCGTCTGTAGGCGAGAGCGTCCGTACGCAGAGCGTCCGTAGGCAGAGCGTCCGTACGCAGAGCGTCCGTAGGCAGAGCGTCCGTAGCAGAGCGTCCGTACGCAGAGCGTCCGTAGGCAGAGCGTCCGTACGCAGAGCGTCCGTAGCAGAGCGTCCGTAGGCAGAGCGTCTGTACGCAGAGCGTCTGTAGGCAGAGCGTCCGTACGCAGAGCGTCCGTACGCAGAGCGTCCGTAGGCAGAGCGTCCGTAGGCAGAGCGTCCGTACGCAGAGCGTCTGTAGGCAGAGCGTCTGTACGCAGAGCGTCTGTACGCAGAGCGCATGTAGGCAGAGCGCTGTACGCAGAGCGTCTGTAGGCAGAGCGTATGTAGGCAGAGCGTCTGTACGCAGAGCGTATGTACGCAGAGCGTCCGTAGGCAGAGCGTCCGTACGCAGAGCGTCTGTACGCAGAGCGTCTGTACGCAGAGCGTCTGTACGCAGAGCGTCTGTAGGCAGAGCGTCTGTACGCAGAGCGTCTGTACGCAGAGCGTCTGTAGGCAGAGCGTCTGTAGGCAGAGCGTCTGTACGCAGAGCGTCCGTAGGCAGAGCGTCCGTACGCAGAGCGTATGTACGCAGAGCGTCTGTAGGCAGAGCGTCTGTACGCAGAGCGTCTGTACGCAGAGCGCATGTAGGCAGAGCGCCTGTACGCAGAGCGCCTGTAGGCAGAGCGTATGTACGCAGAGCGTCTGTACGCAGAGCGTATGTAGGCAGAGCGTCTGTAGGCAGAGCGTCTGTAGGCAGAGCGTCTGTACGCAGAGCGTCTGTACGCAGAGCGTCTGTAGGCAGAGCGTCTGTACGCAGAGCGTCTGTAGGCAGAGCGTCTGTAGGCGAGAGTCTGTACGCAGAGCGTCTGTACGCAGAGCGTCTGTAGGCAGAGCGTCTGTACGCAGAGCGTCTGTACGCAGAGCGTCTGTAGGCAGAGCGTCTGTAGGCAGAGCGTATGTACGCAGAGCGTATGTACGCAGAGCGTCTGTACGCAGAGCGTCTGTACGCAGAGCGTCTGTAGGCAGAGCGTCCGTAGGCAGAGCGTCCGTAGGCAGAGCGTCTGTACGCAGAGCGTCTGTAGGCAGAGCGTCTGTAGGCAGAGCGTCTGTAGGCAGAGCGTATGTACGCAGAGCGTCCGTAGGCAGAGCGTCCGTACGCAGAGCGTCCGTACGCAGAGCGTCCGTACGCAGAGCGTCCGTAGGCAGAGCGTCCGTAGGCAGAGCGTCCGTACGCAGAGCGTCCGTAGGCAGAGCGTCCGTAGGCAGAGCGTCCGTAGGCAGAGCGTCCGTAGGCAGAGCGTCCGTAGGCAGAGCGTCTGTAGGCAGAGAGTATGTACGCAGAGCGTCCGTAGGCAGAGCGTCCGTAGGCAGAGCGTCCGTAGAGCGTCTGTAGGCAGAGCGTCTGTAGGCAGAGCGTATATACGCAGAGCGTCTGTACGCAGAGCGTCCGTACGCAGAGCGTCCGTAGGCAGAGCGTCTGTAGGCAGAGCGTCTGTAGGCAGAGCGTATATACGCAGAGCGTCCGTACGCAGAGCGTCCGTAGGCAGAGCGTCCGTACGCAGAGCGTCTGTACGCAGAGTCCCAGATTCCTCACATATTTAAGTTTTTATGGCGCTTGTTTTTTACCCACTTTATCTTAATGTGTGCCGGGAGAGCAAAGGGAAGCCTGTAGGTCGCTTCACGCCTTTTCCTGCAACTGTCATATCTCTCCCTCTCTCTCCCTCCTCTCTCTCTCCTCCCTCTCTCTCTCTCTCCCTCTCTCCCTCTCTCTCTCTCTCTCCCTCCCTCCTCTCTCTCCCTCCCCCGCTGTTAATCACGTCGCAGCTTCAAGAATGGAAATGGTTTCAATTTTAGCATTTGGGATAGGGAGGTAACATTCCCATTAAAACAACTACTTAGCAAAGCATTTGTGGGATCTCTCTCTCTCTCTCTCTCTCTCTCTCTCTCTCTCTCTCTCTCTCTCTCTCTCTCTCTCTCTCTCTCTCTCTCTCTCTCTCTCTCTCTCTCTCTCTCTCTCTCTCTCTCTCTCTCTCTCTCTCTCTCTCTCTCTCTCTCTCTCTCTCTCTCTCTCTCTCTCTCTCTCTCTCTCTCTCCTTAAAACAGCATATTTGCTCCTCATCTCCATCCCTGCTCTTCCTCCTCCTCCTCCTCCTCCTCCTCATCCTCTTCAAAGGCAAACATTGACAGGGCACTTCCATCCCCCCCCCAAAACAATCAGAAGCCTCATTTGACTTTCCCACAGTCTGAGAGCTTCGCCAGCACCGCCTCAGAGTGAGCGCGCTGCAGGGTTAACGGGGTGGAACGATGGATATCAAATCAGTATCGATTGGTTTCTTAGAGGACACACAACCGTGGCGTTGCTGTGGGATCAGAGGTGTGGCACCCATCCAGATACAAACCGTTTAGCGAGCCACACGCTGTCAGGGATGACAGCTCCGTGTAATTTGGGGGATTTTCTGCGACGCGTCGGGCCAAAAAAAACATCTCAACGAAATAATTGGAATGTGGAGGGCAGCTCTGTCAGATGCCCGCGAGACGCAGGATGACACGAAGGGGGGATGGGATACATTACGTTGCCCTCTCTCAGACAAGAATGCAACCACACACACAGCCAGTCACACACACACACACACACGCGAGATAAGGAGAGCTTAAACACATGGCATGTTAGGTCAGAGATGAGAATCTGTGAGAGCCGCTAGACGTCGTTCACCTGGAGGGAAAGCAGCGTATTATTTACCCGCTGTGGACTCGAGACGCTTTGAGTCTGTGAAATGACTTTCAATGAGCTCCCAAAACAGTTCAGGCCCGATTCACATCTGCTCGGCCCTTTTCTTCCAGCGTGCATCGGAGCGTTTCCGGAATTTGATTTATGTCTCCGGCGCGAACATGGCAGGTCTGATAGGAGCGCTCCTCTGCAATTTATACACTGGGCGTGTCTTGGTGTGTGTGTGTGTGTGTGTGTGTGTGTGTGTGGCCTAGCATTACTATACTTGTGGGGACCTAAATCTGTTTACATAGTCACGTGTGGGGACTGGCCTCCCTTATGGGGACATATTGGAGGTCCCCATAAGGGGGATCATTAATTGTTGGTTAGGGTAAGGGTTGGTTATGGTTAAGGTTAGGATAAGTCTCCAGGAAATGCATGTATGCATGTAAGTCCATGTAATGTCCCCTGAAGTGATGTATACATGGTGTGTGTGTGTGTGTGTGTGTGTGTGTGTGTGTGTGTGTGTGTGTGTGTGTTAGACAGCAGGCTTACCGTGGATCCTTTGGGCATGGCAGTCTCATCCACGAGGAGGTAGAGGATGTTAAACACCACCAAAAGGACTGAAATAGTCTGCACACAGAGAGGAGGATCAGGATTTACACACATGATTTAAAAACATTGATTGAATCCACAAAGTAGAGATTCACATGTTCTGACGTTTAACACGAACTTTTTGAAAGTAACCCTCTCTCCACACTACGATCTAATGCAGGCGGATATTCAGCGTTGTCCTAACCAGCCATTAAACAAAAGTAGTTTCCACACCCAGACCGGGAGCTGTGAGAATCCGCCATGTGCAAACAGAGCGAGGTGGTGATAGGCCGAGGTGGAGGAAACAGACGGCACGTCGTGGAGTAGAAGTATGAAAGGGCATGAAGTGCAAAGACTCAAGTACAGTACAGGCTCTGTCGGGGACTGACCAGAGCTTGCTGGGGTACCAGACCAGAGAAATGGTGCATGTAAAGGGGAACCATAAAGCCCATGCCCTTCTTAACCAGTTAATATTTGAAATGTATTTTAAATGATCCCACAACAGTGAAGTAGTGTCTGCAGTTTATATAGCTCATGAGAAATGTTCCCAAAAGAAGAATATAACCCCAAAACTCCATTCTTATATTCGCTATTACACTTTTTAAAGCATTTTTAAAGTCTGAACACCCTGCTGCTTTTGTAACTAAATACTTTCCCAAATTGGGATCAATAAAGTACCTACCTACCTACCTACCTCTCTACTTATCTATCCCTACCTTCCTACCTACCTCTCTCTCTCTCTATCTATCTACTTATATATCTATCTATCTCTACCTACCTACCTACCATATCTACCTACCTACCTACCTATATCTCTACCTACCTACCTACCTACCTACCTACCTCTCTCTCTCTATCTACTTATATATCTATCTATCCTACTACCTACCTACCTACCTATATCTCTACCTACCTACCTACCTATATCTCTACCTACCTACCTACCTACCTACCTACCTATATCTCTACCTACCTACCTACCTACCTACCTACCCACCCACCTATATCTCTACCTACCTACCTACCTATATCTCTACCTATCTACCTACATCTCTACCTACCTATATCTCTACCTACCTACTACCTACCTACCTATATCACTACCTACCTACCTACATCTCTACCTACTACCTACATCTCTACCTACCTATATCTCTACCTACCTATCTACTACCTACCTATCTACCTACCTACCTATATCACTACCTACCTACCTACATCTCTACCTACCTATATCTCTACCTACTACCTACCTATATCACTACCTACCTACCTACCTACCTACATCTCTACCTACCTACCTATATCTCTATCTACTACCTACCCACCTATATCTCTACCTACCTACCTACCTATATCTCTACCTACCTATATCTCTACCTACATACCTACCTACCTATCCATCCTCTACCTCTCTATCACTCTCTCTCTCTATCTATCTACTCTACTTATATATCTATCTCTACCTACCTACCTACCTATATCTCTACCTACCTACCTACATCTCTACCTACCTACCTACCTACTATCTCTACCTACCTACCTACCTACCTACCTACCTACCTATATCTCTACCTACCTACATCTCTACCTACCTACCTATATCTCTACCTACTATATCTCTACCTACCTACCTACCTATATCTCTACCTACCTATATCTCTACCTACCTACCTACCTACCTACCTACCTACCTACCTACCCACCTACCCACCCACATCTCTACCTACCTACCTACCTATATCTCTACCTACCTACCTATATCTCTACCTACCTACCTACTACCTACCTACCCATCTACCTACCTACCTACTATATCTCTACCGACCTACCTACCTACCTACCTACCTATATCTCTACCTACCTACCTACCTATATCTCTACCTACTTATATCTCTACCTACCTACCTACCTACCACCTACCTACCTACCTACCCACCCACATCTCTACCTACCTACCTACCTACCTATATCTCTACCTACCTACCTATATCTCTACCTACCTACCTACGTACCTACCTACCCATCTACCTACCTACCTACCTATATCTCTACCGACCTACCTACCTACCTACCTATATCTCTACCTACCTACCTACCTATATCTATCTCTACCTACCTACCTACCTACCTACCTACCTATATCTCTACCTACCTACCTACCTACCTACCTATATCTCTACCTACCTACCTACCTACCTACCTACATCTCTACCTACCTACCTACCTATATCTACTCTACCTACCTACCTACCTACCTACCTACCTACCTACCTACCTTTCTACCTATCCATCTATCTACCTACCCACCCACCCACCCACCTCCCCCTCCCTCCCTCCCTCCCTCCATCTATCTATCTATCTATCTATCGATCTATCAACAACTGTTTAATTAATCCCACAACAGTGAAGGCGTGTATTGAGTATATAGCTGCTGTAAAATAGTCAAAAAAAGAACAACACAATACCAACATCTCCTCCAGTCCACTCTTAATCCAAAACTATAATCCACATTACGTCTAAAGCATCTTCCTTCAACACCTAGTGCAGCCCCCACGGCCCCTCGACTGAATACAGACGACCTGACAAGTAATCAAACACGTATGTGAGTGCAGTACGTGGTTACTCACGGTTCCTGCCAGCAGGATCAGCATCACTATGGGATACAACAAGTTCTTCTCCCAGCCCGAGGCCTTCTTTCTTCTCTCTGAGGAGAAGAGTCAACAATGCAGGTTATTAGTCTGAAGAAATATAGAACCCACTCTTTAATTACAAGACGGAGACACAAACCACGTTCCACCTCGTGGGTGATTAAGATACTCATCAAAGACAAATCCTGACGCGTCCTTGGGCTTTATTTACAGCGAGGTTTGGTAAAACATATCGTGAGTGTGTGTAGAAGACACGATCTCACCTCTCATCACGAGCACCCCCCCTCCAGGTGATATACATTTCATAACCTGCAGAAATACCACTCTTCCTCTTTAGTCGCACTCGTCATCGCCTTAATTAGCGCAGACAACAATAAATCCTGGATGAAAAGAAATGCAGCCAAATTAATCCTGTGATTTATATGTTGGTCAGAGGGTGTGTGTGTGTGTGTGTGTGTGTGTGTGTGTGTGCGTGTGTGTGTGTGTGTGCATGTCTATGTGGGGGTGTCTGTGTGCATCTAGTGTGTGTGTCTATCTATGTGTGTGTGTGTCTATGTGTGTGTGTCTATATATGTGTGTGCATGTCTATGTGTGTGTCTGTGTCTATGTGTATATATATATATACACGTGTGTATGTATGTGTGCATGTGTGTGTATCTATTGGCGCGTTTCCACTCGGTTTGGTTAGGCCTTGTTAGGCCCGGCTCATTGCGCTTCCATTACAGTTTAGGAACTGGGGCAGTTACTATAGCAACGCAGTGTAGGCGGAGCCGTGACGTCATCTTCAACGAGCCCCCCAAAAAACAACACAGACGTTAGCCGTTAGCCCTCAGAGCTCACAGCTCCTCGTATCTGTTCAGAAACTAGACGGAAGCTAAACCAGTACAAACCACAGACTGCCTGTGTCATGGAGGATACAGTCGCTGCTTTATTTATGTCTGGAGGCCGTTGTTGTGAGTGTGGACGGTCGGAGCATATATAACGTTAGCTTAGCCAAGCTACATTCAGAAAGCACGCATTTTAAAGGGTTGTTCGCCTGCCGTCTGTCTGCAGACTCAAAGCGTTAATTCATGGTTTTTACTAACCGGTATCAGTGTGTTGTTACTTCGGCATCATTTTGAAACGTGTATTACAATTAAATCACGGTCAAATATGTTCATCTGTTGTAGTCGTAGCCCCTTGCCAGCGATTCTCTCTCTAGTTTAGCATGCTCAGCCCGACTCAGCCCGGTTGCTCCTGGCTCTAGAACCACGATGTTATGGGGCCAGAAAGACTGAATTAGGACCCGCTAGCCGGTAATAGGCCAAGTGGAAACGCAACCAAAACCGGGCCCCGCACGGCTCGGCACGCTTAAAGCGAGCTACCCGCTGCAGTGGAAACGCGCCATATGTGTGTGTGTGTGTGTGTGTGTGTGTGTTTTCCACAGCAGGAGAAACACCGTCTCCATCTTCCTCTGATTTCAACAGGTCGTCAGTCATGTGTCACACACACTTCACTTCCATATCTCTTCTTCCCCTGGACGTCCACAGTCTCTCTGCCTTCCAGTCGTTGCCATATTGACTTTCTTTCTCTATTTCCAACCTTGTTAGTCCTCCTTATTCTCAAAGTGCACCCACCCTGCCTCGCCGAGAAGTTTGCCAAGTGCACTTTATATGCACCATCCTTCTAAATTAATGACATCACTAAAAGGCTTGCTACAATATAAAGTTTGCATCTTGTCCAATATCCTAAGTGCCTTTGTGCTCCCACCCCCCCTCTACACCCACAGCTCCTCAAAACGGCTCAGGCCTCATTTATAATATCCTAAAATGGATGGAAAATTATCCGGCAGTTCTGGTCCAAGTCCAAATTAAGAAATTAAGGCAGACGGGGACGGAGAGAGCGGCCGCCTGTCAGCAATATGTAAAAAGCTAACTTCTTGGCATGCGGTCCCGACGGCAATTGAAGGTCTTATAATCCAAATACTTACCCAATTTGTTCTTCAGATTTCTAATATTGTCCAGTTCTTTGTTGAGCTGGTGAGTGAAGCTTCCTCGAGTGTAGGCGTGTGAGCACGTTCCTGCAGAAACAAAAAACAATCAGATTAAAGAGTTCCTGCTGATGTTCAGGTGTATGTCAGTATGTAGTGTCTCTACTTTAAAGAGTCCTCTCCTGATGATGTTCAGGTGTATATCAGTATGTAGCGTCTCTACTTTAAAGAGTCCTCTCCTGCTGATGTTCAGGTGTATATCAGTATGTAGTGTCTCTACTTTAAAGAGTCCTCTCCTGCTGATGTTCAGGTGTATATCAGTATGTAGTGTCTCTACTTTAAAGAGTCCTCTCCTGCTGATGTTCAGGTGTATATCAGTGTAGTGCCTTTACTTTAAAGAGTCCTCTCCTGCTGATGTTCAGGTGTATATCAGTATGTAGTGTCTCTACTTTAAAGAGTCCTCTCCTGCTGATGTTCAGGTGTATATCAGTATGTAGTGTCTCTACTTTAAAGAGTCCTCTCCTGCTGATGTTCAGGTGTATATCAGCATGTAGTGCCTCTACTTTAAAGAGTCCTCTCCTGCTGATGTTCAGGTGTATATCAGTATGTAGTGTCTCTACTTTAAAGAGTCCTCTCCTGCTAATGTTCAGGTGTATGTCAGTATGTGGTGTCTTACTTTAAAGAGTCCTCCCTGCTGATGTTCAGGTGTATATCAGTATGTAGTGTCTCTACTTTAAAGAGTCCTCTCCTGCTGATGTTCAGGTGTATATCAGTGTGTAGTGTCTTTACTTTAAAGAGTCCTCTCCTGCTGATGTTCAGGTGTATATCAGTATGTAGTGTCTCTACTTTAAAGAGTCCTCTCCTGCTGATGTTCAGGTGTATATCAGTATGTAGTGTCTCTACTTTAAAGAGTCCTCTCCTGCTGATGTTCAGGTGTATATCAGTATGTAGTGTCTCTACTTTAAAGAGTCCTCTCCTGCTGATGTTCAGGTGTATATCAGTATGTAGTGTCTCTACTTTAAAGAGTCCTCTCCTGCTGATGTTCAGGTGTATATCAGTATGTAGTGTCTCTACTTTAAAGAGTCCTCTCCTGCTGATGTTCAGGTGTATATCAGTATGTAGTGTCTCTACTTTAAAGAGTCCTCTCCTGCTGATGTTCAGGTGTATATCAGTGTGTAGTGTCTCTACTTTAAAGAGTCCTCTCCTGCTGATGTTCAGGTGTATATCAGTATGTAGTGCCTCTACTTTAAAGAGTCCTCTCCTGCTGATGTTCAGGTGTATATCAGTATGTGTATCTACTTTAAAGAGTCCTCTCCTGCTGATGTTCAGGTATACAGTTTAGGTCTTTACTTTAAAGAGTCTCTCCTGCTGATGTTCAGGTGTATATCAGTATGTAGTGCCTCTACTTAAAGAGTCCTCTCCTGCTGATGTTCAGGTGTGTATCAGTGTGTAGCGCTCTACTTAAAGAGTCCTCTCCTGCTGATGTTCAGGTCTATATCAGTATGTAGTGTCTCTACTTTAAAGAGTCCTCTCCTGCTGATGTTCAGGTGTGTATCAGTGTGTAGCGTCTCTACTTTAAAGAGTCCTCTTTGTGATGTAAAAGCAGAATAGGGCCTCTTTAATTGAATGTATTTACCGGCTAACGAATGTAAAGTGTCGTGTTTTATAACAGATAACAGATAAAAGCGTCGCTCTTGGCTGATGTGTAAACTGTACCAGACTATCAGAATTAACTTTATTAGTGAATCCTTCCGAGCACAAAACAATGTGAACACTGAACAGGTAGAAATAACGTCTTGTGTCAGGATCCGTCTCGCACAAGCCACGACTGGTTGAGAAGACAGCGAGGGATTCTCCAGCAAAACCACAATCCCGGCTCATTTGAGGCTAATTTATCCGACTGTGTTTTCCTTCCAGCTCGTGCACTAGCGCAAAGACTCCCGAGGGCCCGGAGTGAAGGAGTATCCGTTTGCAACCCCTGGGGTGATTGGCAGATCAAGACCAATTAGTTCAGTGTTACAACGTTACTTAAACATACCATCTTTCATCTGAGCTGCAGGAGGGACGGACCAATCACTTTGATCAAATCTCCTGTGCGACACGCCCTGTCTGGATGCCTTTGAGCAGAAAGTGAGCGGCGTGTCCCGGGATCTGAGCAGGGGAAAGTTTCAACCCTCCGAGCGTATGCAGTCACAACAAAACAGGAAATGTCACGGACAGTTCAGCTGTTCTTCTTCTTCTGCAGAAACGAACCCCCGAAGCAGAAACCTGCTCGGCCGCAAACGAGCTCCTCTGAACGAACGCATCCAAGCGCAGATAAATCACTGTTCAGATGATCAGCAGCTTCCTAATCACCATGGCGACCATCGTCAGGATGACAAGGAACAATATCCTCGCTTTTTTTTTAACTGCAGTATCTTCAATGACATCACTGCCTGGCGGGAGTTAAATATATCCTGCTGGCAGCGTCACGTATGGGCTGAGTTACAGCCGGCAGAGATGCTGAGTGAGGCTTCTGGCAGCCAGGAAAGGCCCGGAGTAATTCAACGCATCCTCTCCGACCTTCAGGCGGAGAGGTTACGTCATCCACGCGTATGCTAAACACCATGCGGAGACAACACCGGCACCAAGGTCATCGTGCCGCAGAGCATCTGGGCTCTGTGAGCGGGGTCTGAGAGGGCAGCTGTGTGCCTGCACTGCGGTGTGTGTGTGTGTGTGTGTACAACACTGCACTTTTACACATTGTAGGAGCCATGAAACGTACAAAGTAATGCATTTTGTTTTGTACTAGTTTATATTTGGGTAATGGTTTGTATTAGTGTGTGTGTGTGTGTGTGTATCTATATGTGTGTGTGTGTGTGTGTGTGTGTGTGTGTGTGTGTATCTGTGTGTGTGTGTGTGTATCTATGTGTATATATATGCGTGTGTATCTATGTGTGTGTGTGTGTGTGTATCTATGTGGTGTGTGTGTATCTATGTGTGTGTGTATCTAGTGTGTGTGTGTGTGTGTGTGTATCTATGTGTATGTGTGTGTGTGTATCTATGTGTATCTATGTGTGTGTGTGTATCTATGTGTGTATGTGTATCTGTGTGTGTGTATCTATGTGTGTGTGTATCTATGTGTGTGTGTGTGTGTGTATCTACGTGTATTTATGTGTGTGTGTGTATCTGTGTGTGTATCTATGTTTGTGTACTATGTGTGTGTGTGTGTGTGTGTGTGTGTGTGTATCTATGTGTGTGTGTGTGTGTGTGCGTGTGTGTGTGTCCTCAGCCTCTCAGCGACTCGTCCCGTTCCCATAAATATCTTCTAAGCTGAAATCGCGAGGAAATCCGAAGCAGTATTTAATCGGACGCTTTTCAACTCGTCGTTCGGACGACTTGAGCGATTGGAGGCGCGGACGAGTTGCTTCAGCGTGCGGGATCCATCTCACGACGCCTGTCAGACCTGTAGTATAGGACGTGGCCAGTTACGCACACTGTCCTGAGATGGAACAGAAGAACCGGCATTCTTTTGAAGTCCTTGCTTTTCGGCTTGCATGCAGCATCCCAAATGACCTCTTGGAGTATCTGTAACGTGCTAAAGCTGCAGTTCAAAGGCGTTGTTGAGTCGTGTGTCATTGAGGCATTGCGCAAACAAAATGTATATTAGGTACATCTTACAAGAAAGCAATCAGGCCATTTAAGCCCTACCCTTCTGCTCAGCTTCAGAAATACACAAGCTCCAGCCCAGATGTGTAAACAAACACTGATTTGGGGATTGGGAGGACAGCCTGAGAGAGGACGCAGGTAAAGCATGAAGCTCTCCCGTGGAGTGTGTCCTGTGAACTGCTCCTGAACTGCCGTCTCCTTAACGCAGATCAAAGGCGGCCAGTTCCCCCTCCACTATATTCACGTCAACATCCTTCTGTTCCGACATTTCTGTATTAAAAGTGTGTGTCGCAGCTTTCCAAACGAACACCGCAGATATGTTTTAGAGACGTGTACAGATCAAACGGTGTTGCAGACGATAAGGAACAGATATTTTATCAGTCAGTTCAAAGCCGAGAGGGAACCATACGCCTTAGTGGAAGTCTATGGATGTGTCCGGTGTGGCATTTGAAAACATAATCGTTATCAGATCTCCTTTACCTCCCGGGTTTGAAAGGACGCTCGCACTCTGGATTTACTCGCATCTGTACACTTGGTTGCGTGCTTGAGTTAATATTAAAGTAGCTTTTGGAACTCGGCCCAAATACTTCCTGAGATAATTCCACGTCAAGCGAGGGATCCGGGGGGCTGTGTGTGAAAAGGAAATGCAGGCTGGAAAAATATCACCTTGTTCTGAAACTCTTTTAAACTTTCCCTTTGTCCCCGTGCTCGCTTCCTTCCCAGAAGTCACTCGGAAGCCTCTTTAATGTCCACGGGAACGAGCGAAAAGGTTCTTGTAAAAGATTTAATTTCCATCCTATTACCCCGGCTGACATTCAAACGAGGCGATCGTTTCCAGCAGAGACGGTGACACCCGCGTGGCTTAAATGGATCCTTTAAAACTTCCTCAACATAAAATATGGTCCCTGCCGTGGCGCTCTGCCCTTTAGCACAAAGTTAGACGATGAAAAAAAAAGGTCGCTGTCGAGTGTGTGTGGATGTTTCAGCGTTGTGTGTGTGTGTGGCTGAATTCTCCACGCTAATTGATTCCAGTGTGGCGCGCTCCATCCACCCCCCCCCTCCCCTACAATGTGCCAACACGTCTCCCACAGACATACCGTTTAATCTCCTCTGAAGGGCTTCCTCCTGCAAATGGATGCAGTAAATCTGCTCATCCAGGTCCTCCAGGATCTAAAGGGGAACGGGTTATAATTAGGCCCAAAGTGGGACTGGAGAGATGGCAGACGGGAGGATGAGTTGATGATGTATTTGTAGTCCTGTGTCGCGCGTTTAAATGGCCGCCTGACATCTTTTAGAGCACGAGGATCAAAGCCACTGACAGAATAACCAAAACATATTTAGGACTTACTGTCGGCTTCACGAGTAACTGGCCCATGATGGAGAACATCCGGGACAGTCCCACGGGAGTGCACACTGCACAGGAAACAAAGAGACGCGCTTACATCTTTACCCACGATTAGTATATTGAATTAACACGAGCGCCACGTTAATCAGGAGGTTTTTAAATCATGTATAGTACGAGAGACGTAATGGCTTACTGAGCAGCAGCAGTCCTCCCATCAGAGATATGCAGGAGTACAGGTAGGGCAGGTAAAACTCCCAAAGGTCTAAAAGAAAGGGAAGATTAATTCAATAAAACATTCGGGGTTCACCACAAGCCCTTTCGTCTTTATGCTGAACTAATGAACCTGCAGCTCAATATGTACACGTAATGCACGCCCAAAAGCCCCTCGGCATCACTTACACAGAATATTGTATCGACGTACCGTAAAGCGACTCCATACTGGCTGCATCGTTGTCGATAAGCGCCGATGCCACCCACACGATGCCCAGGATGAGAAGAGCCAGCAGGAAAAGCATCACAAACGTCTCCAGGATGCGCGCCCTGATGCCCTGCGAGAGACGGGAAGGAATATGGTGTTCAGGGCGTCTCCTGAAGTCGCATGGAAGACCCTCTCCATACACGTTAACACCTCATCGCCGCTTTGAGTTTCAACCGGTTACCATGGCGACGCACTTCACCTCACATTGACTATACACAGTATCGATTGTCCTTCCTCCTTATCTTCCAACCGTTTGGACGCAGACTTGCATTTCCCCATAACGATGTTGCTTAGCAACCGGCGGTAACGGACCTTCGCTCGCTATCAAGCAGTGAGCGCGCGATGTCCTGTTCTGATGACGTCAAATCCAACGGGATAAATAAATAATACTACTAATAAATACATAAATACTCACCTCTTCAATCTGGCTTTTACTGTGTGATTGGTTTTGTATTATTTGACTTTAACTGTATATTTATTTGTTGTTCCTTCACTATATATGTAAAGCGTCTTTGAGCACCTGTGAAAGCGCTAACAAATTAAATCTATTATTATTATTATAATAAATAAATCACACGACACACCGTCGCCATGACTACATTCAGGCAGACCGTAGAACACAACCTCTCTGGACCGTTCACATACTTACTGAAAACAAGATACAAAACGTAACACCTTGGAGAATGCCGTTTAATATTTTTTAATAGTCTTGATTTTCGCTAAATTGATTTATCAACTTTTAATACTTCTTAAGACCCCCTGATATTAGACACAGCTAAAACTCCAGGAATCAGCCGCATAACAACGTGATCAAAAACACGTGAAACTGCAGTTATTGCCCTGAGCTGGGACGTTGTATTCAAAGTCAACTTTGTTGTCAGTCTTCCAGTCGTACACAGTGTTTTGTGATTTCACAGAAGAACCGGTAGTATTTGTAATTCTTTGCTGCTTCGTAATATATCTTGGAAAATGACCCGTTTTGTCTTTTGGAATATCTGTATCCGATACACACAGACATATAAAAGCACAAAAATCAATATATACACAACAACAGTCACTTCAATGTCTTTGGGAAAAGTACATTAGTGCAAGACGGCGTAAAAAGTCTCAATAAATAATGATGATTTAATGGCACGGCTCTCAAGTCGGCCACTACTTCAGTCGCCAGGTAGATGTGGCACCGTTGCAGCAACTAAATCATATTTCCTGGGATGGTAATAGCGTATTTTGGACAATTTCCCACGACGCACTGGTCTGTCGCTGGATCTGAGTTTCTGCATTTAATAAAAAAACATTTTACGAGACACGTCCATCCTGCCTCGCTCATATTAAACGCCATCATTTCCATTCACAGCACACAAACATGACACGAACGCTCCCACGGATCCCTGCTCTCGTATTATTCGCCCGTACTGCAGCTCCATGTCTATAAAGCCACTCTAACTAGGTGAAATGAAAAGGAGTCGAGCGTGCGGGGGTTCAGCTACTGTCTGCGATCGAGAGCAGGCCTCCCATCTGGGTCGAATCAAGAAGGTTTTTGGGGTAATTTGGGTTTTCCGGGTCACAAACCGCTGAGTGGTTAATAAAGCCCTCTTCTACCTGTTCACACAGTTTCCTCCCCCCCTGCTGGAGTGAGATGCATGGGCGTTTTGCTTCCACAGCTCGGCGACCAGGCGCGGGATAACAAGGCAGCGCCGCTTTACATTTTTAAATTGGCCACATATGAGCAATTTGTTACCAGCTAACATAACGGCCGTGCGGGTGCTGTTCAGTATTCGCCAACAGGTACGCTCCCTTTGAAAGTCCCCGCTGTTAATCACGTCGCAGCTTCGAGGATGGAAATGGTTTCAGTTCTGCAGATTAAAACGGACAACTCGGGCTTAAGAGGGGGGGAGGGGGGGGTGACTGTCCCACCTGTCCGTTAGCATTTGGGATGGGAGGTAACATTCCCATTAAAACCACTATTTAATAAAGCATGCTGGGATGTGTCTCTCTCTCTCTCTCTCTCTCTCTCTCTCTCTCTCTCTCTCTCTCTCTCTCTCTCTCTCTCTCTCTCTCTCTCTCTCTCTCTCTCTCTCTCTCTCTCTCTCCTCTCTCTCTCTCTCTCTCTCTCTCTCTCTCTCTCTCTCTCTCTCTCTCTCTCTCTCTCTCTCTCTCTCTCTCTCTCCTCTCTCTCTCTCTCTCTCTCTCTCTCTCTCTCTCTCTCTCTCTCTCTCTCTCTCTCTCTCTCTCTCTCTCCAACTCAATATTTCATGCCATATTTAATGCATTAAAGCGGTTCCTATGCAGCCTGTACTGTAAGGGGCTGAAGCTCAGGCTCAGTCTTAATTCCTTGGCACCTTGCAGCTATCCCCTGAGCGATCACTTGCCTCCTTTTTAAGCGATATTGTGGAAAAGCCTCAGTTTTAGTGAGTGAGGAATCTTCTAGCAGCCGGTGGACAGTCTATAGCGCCACAGTGTGGACGAGGTGGAAACTGCAGCCGATGTATAATAACTTTATTTGTTGTTATTGTTCATTTGTGTTTCTCGACTTTTGTCCTTTGTATTATCCATGTCTTTTACGCTGCTGTAACACAAACAGTCACAACAATTGGGATCGATAAAGTACCGTCTTCTCTCATCGATCCACAGGTCAGGGTTATGTAATGTGTTTAAATATCAGAACCAGACACAGTCGGTAACCTAAACGCATAGGAGGAGAAGATACAGATGTGTATAAGTATGTGTATACTGACTCTAAACAGGACTCCTTGTGTGTCTAAATGTATAAATATGTATATAAAATAAAGCCATATACGAAGTTAGACAACACTATGAGAGATACACACATTCAAAAAGATAATAATTTATTGTTACTGGAAAATGTGGAGAAGCTGCAGATCGAGCCGTGAGAAATGAATGCAGCTGATTATTTAATGTTGTTTTTATAGGCAATAGTTTAAGCTTTGTTAGTTCCAGGTTTAAAATGTGCATTAAGTTCATTTCAATACGTTCTGCAGTAAAGCATTGAACCAGTCCGGCCCTCCACTAGCACCCAGTTTTTAATGTTGGCCCCCTGTGTGTTTCAGTTTGACCCCCCTGCTCTAATAGTATAGATATGTATAGATATAGATATGTAAATAAATTAAAGCCATATACGATACAAAACATACAGAATAATTAGGCAACACTATGATAGACACACACATTCGAAAAGTGTGCGAAATAAAGCGATTATTTTACAAAGAAAATATCTATTTTCCCCTTCGCGATGGAGAGAAATAAAGCGAGAGGAATGAAACGTCGGAGAGACGGAGGTTTAGAGGTGAGAGAGGAAGCTTTCAGGGACTCGAACCGTCCCCCCAGCATCTCTTAAGGACGAGGGAGAGCTGAAGAGGAGACGAAGTGACGCTCCAAAAGCTCCTTTCCACCTTAACCAGCCGCCCATATTCCCTTCAGATATCTCCCTCTATCATTTATAAGAAATCATTACCCATTCAGATCATTTAGGGCAAAGGCAAAGCTTGTCACCTTGCGTACTATCACCCACACCCACTGAGAAAGGAAGCATCAGCTATCTATCTATCTATCCATCCATCCATCCATCCATCCATCTATCTATCCATCTATCATCCATCCATCTATCCATCTATCCATCCATCCATCCATCTATCTATCCATCTATTCATCCATCCATCTATCCATCTATCCATCCATCCATCCATCTATCTATCTCTCCATCCATACATCTATCCATCTATCCATCCATCTATCTCTCCATCCATACATCCATCCATCTATGCATCCATCCATCTATCCATCCATCCATCCACCTATCTATCTATCTATGCATCCATCCATCTACCATCTATCTATCTATGCATCCATCCATCTACCTATCTATCTATCTATCCATCCATCCATCCATCCATCCGTCTGTGGATTGTATATATAGGATACAGATATTCCAAAAGACAAGAGGTCATTTCCAAAGGTATATTACATGCCAAAAAAGCAGCGATGACTTAAAAATAATACCGGTTCTTCTGTTAAACCACGAAACACGGTGCATGACAATAAGATCGACAATAAAGTTGACTTTGAATACAGCTCAGTGCAATATCCGCAGTTCCGTGTGTTTTTTATGATGCCGATTCCTGTAGTTGTGTCT
Organism: Champsocephalus esox; assembly: GCA_036324585.1. NCBI lineage: Eukaryota > Metazoa > Chordata > Actinopteri > Perciformes > Channichthyidae > Champsocephalus > Champsocephalus esox. Next base: position 17,449,456 of record CM070496.1, on the reverse strand, counting down.
GTTGATTGCGTATATATACATATTTTGATATATATTGATATTTGGGATTGTGGGAAACGGCATTTTGATCTCTCCGTCTGTACGCGCAAATTGAAAGACTGACAATAAAGTTGGCTTTGAATGCAACCCTCCCAGCCCAGCCGTTTCTTTTATCATCGCATTAAACGGGCATTATGATGCTGATTTGGATCCTTGCGTCCACATGCATGACGGTGCACACGGGACGTTATGTCTGTCTTACGAGAGCAGAATAAAGCCCTCATCACAAAAGGTTAACAAGGGCACTTTGAGAGGTTTAAAAATAGGAGAGTGCGACGGCGCTATCATCTCCGATCAAAGATAGGCCTGTCAGCCGGTGAGAGAAGAGAGAGGATATTTAAAAAAGCAAAAGACCTGCTTCTTGGCATCCAGAGCGCCCGCTGAAAGTTTCTATTCCTGCCTTTCTAAATGTGTAACTACCTCTAAATATAGCAGCTCTGAAATATTCAGCATCCCCTGATCCTCACACCGACATAACTGGATGCCTGCAGCTCCAACGGGACCTCTAAGAAACGGAGTAGTGGCCGAAGAGAGGAAAGAAAGCCACTTCATGTGCAGCAGGAAAACAAAGACAGCAAACATCATAATCTCGATTATCTGGGTCAATGGTTGATATCACGATTATTAAATGCGATTATTCGTTGACTTTGTAAACATCCATTTATTGGGGAAAAAAGATTTGAACAGTATGTTTTGAACAGTTGATAATAATAATAAAAAAATAATCGTTTTAGTTCGATTACGTTGTTTTCGTAATCGTTGCAAGCCCTAACCGTGCATCGATAAGAGCGAGAGATATTGTACCGTGCAATTATCCCTTTGATGTGAAAAATGTCACTTGGAATTGCAGCCACTCCTCTTAAACCATGGATGTGCACCTATTTCTTATTCCATTGCTAATGTGGGTTTAGTACATGTGTAAGTTAGCTTTGCTGCGGGACTAAACGGTTCTGATTCTGGGACAGAACTCGGGAAGTGTTGGATGTCGCGGCGAGAAAACAGAGACAGAAATGGGACAAAGAAAGCGAGTTTTGTGGCGCAGGAGCTTCCTAAATGCAGCCATTAATCGTCGTGAGGTCAAAGGTCGAGCAGAGATCATCCTGCAGACCATCTTTCGGCTCACTGTCAGGGGCGTGTGGAACAAGAGTGGATCATAAGTGAGGGGGGGGGGTGCTTTTGCTCCCCTTCTTAAAGACATGCCAGATGCTGCAGGACCTGATTAGTGAATCCTTCAGCCACGGTGACCGTGTGAGAGACAGAAAGCAGAGGACAAGGGGACACTGTGGCTGTAAAGCTGCACAATCAACTTCCAAAGACGCGTAATAAGACTTCTTAATAAACGAGGCAGCGTGGAAAAAGATCGGGAGCTTTCGTACGGAGCAGGAGAACGGGAAATGAGAAAAATATTGCTGTGAAAACGGGTTTCATGGATGTCCTTCCACCCGTTTCTTTACTCACAATATTATTTATTTATGATTCATTGTTTATTACTTTTTTATTGTCAGTATCAGTATGATTTTTCCAACCGTCTATCTTTGAGGATTTCCCCCCTTTTGTATTCATTTATTTTTGCATTCCTGTCGCTCGTGTTCTCCTTCTGCTGGCTCTGTAGACCCAGCTTGATAACCAAGTGTTCTCCCGTCTGCTTCATCCGATGTTTTATTTGATTTCCTACAGTGAGCGCAGCTTGTTCTCATTACACAGAGGTGTCAGACTGAAAGAGTAAACGAATATAACTCGTACCTTGAGTCACGTAAATGCATTGTAGTGATTCGGGTACTCCGAAAACTGCTTTCAAGATCGGCGAAAGCAACAAAAATAAAAACTGAGTCACAGGATACAAAAAAAAGGGGTAAAAAAAACCCCGTCTTTTTTCTGAAATAAATTCCCAGCTCTAACTAATATGTTACCATGGGAACGCTGGTTGTAACGGGGCAGCTTTAGGGAGACATCGTGACCTTAAAGGAAGGTATGTAAACACCACTTTATATTCCCGAGGCTGGCAAAGGAAGGCCTGGGAAAAATGTCCCGCATGTGCAGAGGAGATTTGAAATAAATATCCAGGCCCCCATTGTGGAGCTCCAACAAAGACGAGTATCTTAGTAACACCGCTCGGCGAGACGTTCCCCCCCCCCTCCCTCCCTCCCCCCTCCACAATAAACACACTTCTCATCATTGGCGGGTTAGGGCTTAGGATGAGATTGATGAGGAGTTTCTTTAACTACCAGATGAAACCTGTTGGCCCTTTGCTGGGTCAGTCGGGGGGTCAGACTCGTTGCAACTCGTTTCAGATCAAACACATTTCAATACTGAGGCTGAGGCTTTTCACTGCACACACAAACATACACATATACATACATATATAATATATATATACGCTTCTGCACACAGAAACATACAATCACGCTGATAAAAGGGAGAGAAGCCGGCTCTAGATCGTAGATATGTTACTCTCCTTGTATGATATATTTAAACCGATGCCTGTTATAGATATCAGGAGGATCTCTTCATTGTAATGCCATCTGCTGGCGAGGAGACGGATGCTGTGAAACATCCAGAGGTGTGAAGTAACCAAGTAGATTTACTCAATTACAATTGTGAGGTACTTGTACTCGCACCGCACTACAGTTCAGAGGTAAATGGCTGCACAACGACTACTTTTACTGTCTTTCACTATATTTTGATGAGAATACTTTTCTACTTTTACCTGAGGAACATTTTGAATGCAGGACTTTTACTGGAACAGAGTATCCCTACACTCTGGTACTTCTACTTTACTCAAGACCAATATCTGAGTACTTCTACTTTTACTCAAGTACAAGATCTGAGTACTTCTACTTTTACTCAAGTACAAGATCTGAGTACTTCTACTGTTACTCAAGACCAAGATCTGAGTACTTCTACTGTTACTCAAGTACAAGATCTGAGTACTTCTACTTTTACTCAAGTACAAGATCTGAGTACTTCTACTGTTACTCAAATACAAGATCTGAGTACTTCTACTTTTACTCAAGAACAAGATATGAGTACTTCTACTTTTACTCAAGTACAAGATCTGAGTACTTCTACTGTTACTCAAGTACAAGATCTGAGTACTTCTACTTTTACTCAAGTACAAGATCTGAGTACTTCTACTGTTACTCAAATACAAGATCTGAGTACTTCTACTTTTACTCAAGAACAAGATCTGAGTACTTCTACTTGTACTCAAGTACAAGATCTGAGTACTTCTACTTTTACTCAAGCACAAGATCTGAGTACTTCTACTTTTACTCAAGTCCAAGATCTGAGTACTTCTACTTTTACTCAAGTACAAGATCTGAGTACTTCTACTTTTACTACAAGATCTGAGTACTTCTACTTTGACTCAAGTCCAAGATCTGAGTACTTCAACTTTTACTCAAGTACAAGATCTGAGTACTTCTACTTTTACTCAAGTACATTACCGAGTACTTCTACTTTTACTACAAGACCTGAGTACTTCTACTGTTACTCAAATACAAGATCTGAGTACTTCTACTTTTACTCAAGAACAAGATCTGAGTACTTCTACTTTTACTCAAAAACAAGATCTGAGTACTTCTACTTTTACTCAAGAACAAGATCTGAGTACTTCTACTTTTACTCAAGAACAAGATCTGAGTACTTCTACTTTTACTCAAAAACAAGATCTGAGTACTTCTACTGTTACTCAAGTACAAGATCTGAGTACTTCTACTTTTACTCAAGTACAAGATCTGAGTACTTCTACTGTTACTCAAATACAAGATCTGAGTACTTCTACTTTTACTCAAGAACAAGATACGAGTACTTCTACTTTTACTCAAGTACAAGATCTGAGTACTTCTACTTTTACTCAAGCACAAGATCTGAGTACTTCTACTTTGACTCAAGTCCAAGATCTGAGTACTTCAACTTTTACTCAAGTACAAGATCTGAGTACTTCTACTTTTACTCAAGTACATTACCGGAGTACTTCTACTTTTACTACAAGACCTGAGTACTTCTACTGTTACTCAAATACAAGATCTGAGTACTTCTACTTTTACTCAAGAACAAGATCTGAGTACTTCTACTTTTACTCAAAACAAGATCTGAGTACTTCTACTTTTACTCAAGAACAAGATCTGAGTACTTCTACTTTTACTCAAAAACAAGATCAGAGTACTTCTACTTTTACTACAAGATCTGAGTACTTCTACTTTTACTCAAGAACAAGATCTGAGTACTTCTACTTGTACTCAAGTACAAGATCTGAGTACTTCTACTTTTACTCAAGCACAAGATCTGAGTACTTCTACTTTTACTCAAGTCCAAGATCTGAGTACTTCTACTTTTACTCAAGTACAAGATCTGAGTACTTCTACTTTTACTACAAGATCTGAGTACTTCTACTTTGACTCAAGTCCAAGATCTGAGTACTTCAACTTTTACTCAAGTACATTACCGGAGTACTTCTACTTTTACTACAAGACCTGAGTACTTCTACTGTTACTCAAATACAAGATCTGAGTACTTCTACTTTTACTCAAGAACAAGATCTGAGTACTTCTACTTTTACTCAAAAACAAGATCTGAGTACTTCTACTTTTACTCAAGAACAAGATCTGAGTACTTCTACTTTTACTCAAGAACAAGATCTGAGTACTTCTACTTTTACTCAAAAACAAGATCAGAGTACTTCTACTTTTACTACAAGATCTGAGTACTTCTACTTTTACTACAAGATCTGAGTACTTCTACTTTTACTCAAAAACAAGATCAGAGTACTTCTACTTTTACTACAAGATCTGAGTACTTCTACTTTAACTCAAGTACAAGACCTGAGTACTTCTACTTTTACTCAAGTACAAGATCTGAGTACTTCTACTTTTACTCAAGTACAAGACCTGAGTACTTCTACTTTTACTCAAGAATGAGATCTGAGTACTTGTACTTTTACTCAAGAACAAGATCTGAGTACTTCTACTTTTACTCAAGAATGAGATCTGAGTACTTCTACTTTTACTCAAGTACAAGATCTGAGTACTTCTACTTTCACTCAAGAACAAGATCTGCGTACTTCTACTTTTACTCAAGTACAAGATCTGAGTACTTCTACTTTCACTCAAGAACAAGATCTGAGTACTTCTACTTTTACTCAAGTACAAGAACTGAGTACTTCTACTTTTACTCAAGTACAAGATCTGAGTACTTCTACTTTTACTCAAGTACAAGAACTGAGTACTTCTACTTTTACTCAAGTACAAGACCTGAGTACTTCAACTTTTACTCAAGAATGAGATCTGAGTACTTGTACTATTACTCAAGAACAAGATCTGAGTACTTGTACTTTTACTCAAGTACAAGACCTGAGTACTTCTACTTTTACTCAAGAACAAGATCTGAGTACTTCTACTTTCACTCAAGAACAAGATCTGAGTACTTCTACTTTACTCAAGTACATTAGCGGAGTACTTCGTCTGCTCTGATAACATCAACACAATACTTGTTGTACTTGCCCTCGTTAGAAGTCCCGTCAGAGCGCTTTTGCTCAGATTCGAGAGCAGAGCCGTAAAAGACTTTTTACAGCAGCAAGTAAAGCCGGATCATAACATCCGACATCAAGACCCGAAGCCGCTCTGATTCCTCCACAATTTGGACAATTTGGGAAACTATGAATCACTCAGAAACAACATCTTCATCTTTATTCTGGTGGCGTCTTTTAGTACATCGTCAAACGTAAACACGGCCTCATGAAAAGCGAGATTCATCGTGGGCTTCATTTCCGCCGTCACGAGGCTTCTCAGTTCAAAGTTAAAGCGCCACTTAAAAAAAAGGCTCTTAATGCTGGTATTAGAGAAAGGGATAACATCTCATTACAGAAACTCAGGTCCGGGTTTCAAACCGGGCAGCTCTGGTTCTAGCGTCACCTCCGCGGCAAACACGCAATATATACCTGGACGTGCAGCTCAACATTGAACAGTGCTTCCTTCCCACGTGTATGGGAGATCAGGGGCAAGGCGCAGAGGGAGAACGGGAGAAAGAGGCCCTCCAAGCCAAATCCAAGCGAAGCAAATGAGTGTTGGCGGTGGAAGAGGACTGGCTCTCCGCTACAGTACAGACTCCTTTTTATGTGCGGTTGCCAGGAGGGACATAAACCAGAAAGGCCTCAAACTGTGACACAGGATAGAGGTGTATTAAAGGTAAATCTCCGTGTTTTGCGAGCTCTATTGTGCTGTCATGCTGCTGCCACTTTATGGACCTCTGCAACACGAGCCCCCCGCCTCTCGTTCGGGTAATCAATTCAACGAGGAAGTTCGCTGAGCCTTACAACTCGATTATTAGCCCGTGCTTTTGAAGTTTTATTTTGGCGGGGTGCTGGTGACGAGGAATCAGGCTCTAAATCAGTGGGGCCGATGCAGCGGCGTTGAAGCGTTTGCATCCTTCTGGAGGGACTGTCAGGATGTGGCGCGGGGCGAAGTCCAGAGGCAGACTTTTAATGAACTTTCTGTGCTTACGGTCGGGAGACGAGTCAGCGAGAGGGCAACCACACCTGCTGCGGCATACACTCTGAAGCATGCTCACACACGGGACCGCAGGCTCTCCACTCTGGAGCACGCGCACACGCGGGACCGCAGGCTCTCCACTCTGAAGCATGCGCACACGCGGGACCGCAGGCTCTCCACTCTGAAGCATGCTCACACGCGGGACCGCAGGCTCTCCACTCTGGAGCACGCGCACACGCGGGACCGCAGGCTCTCCACTCTGAAGCATGCTCACACGCGGGACCGCAGGCTCTCCACTCTGAAGTACGCGCACACGCGGGACCGCAGGCTCTCCGTCCCAGATTCTGGACTTGAGTAAAAGTAGAAGTACTCAGATCTCGTACTTGAGTAAAAGTAGAAGTACTCAGATCTCATACTTGAGTAAAAGTAGAAGTACTCCGATCTCATACTTGAGTAAAAGTAGAAGTACTAAGATCTCATACTTGAGTAAAAGTAGAAGTACTCAGATCTTGTACTTGAGTAAAAGTAGAAGTACTCAGATCTCATACTTGAGTAAAAGTAGAAGTACTCAGATCTTGTACTTGAGTAAAAGTAGAAGTACTCATATCTCATACTTGAGTAAAAGTAGAAGTACTCAGATCTTGTACTTGAGTCAAAGTAGAAGTACTCAGATCTCGTACTTGAGTCAAAGTAGAAGTACCTTGAGTAAAAGTAGAAGTACTCAGATATCGTACTTGAGTCAAAGTAGAAGTACTCAGATCTCGTACTTGAGTCAAAGTAGAAGTACTCAGATCTTGTTCTTGAGTAAAAGTAGAAGTACTCAGATCATGTACTTGAGTTAAAGTAGAAGTACTCAGAGCTTGTACTTGAGTAAAAGTAGAAGTACTCAGATCTTGTACTTGAGTCAAAGTAGAAGTACTCAGATATTGTTCTTGAGTAAAAGTAGAAGTACTCAGGTCTTGTTCTTGAGTAAAAGTAGAAGTACTCAGATCTTGTAGTAAAAGTAGAAGTACTCTGATCTTGTACTTGAGTCAAAGTAGAAGTACTCAGATCTTGTACTTGAGTAAAAGTAGAAGTACTCTGCATACTTCATGATATATCAGTGCTTATATCTAAACGTGTTTACTTCATTACTGTAATTGAGTTGTTGGCATGTTGCAGACTATAACTGGACACACATCCTGCACAATGCACTCTGGTAAACTCGCTGTTATGCAACACACACACTGACCGACCACTGTGTCTTTGTTGTTTATCTGAAGGACGGAGAAACAAAGAGGTGGAAGGCTCGGGATGAGGCAGGAAGCAGCAGCTACTGACTGGGTGCTGGCAAACAATGCATCGCACTTATGGCGCATTTCCCCTGCAGCGGGTCGCCCCGTTTAAGCGTCCTTAATCGTCCTCAAGCGGCCAGGCCAGTTTTTGGTGGCCTTTCCATATAAAGGACGGCTAGCGGGTACTTTTTCCCTCTTTTTCCGGCCCCATACAATCGTGGTTCGATCAGGCCAGGGCTGAACTAGTGACGTCAACACTCTCGACTGCTGATTGGTCAGAGAGAATCGTCACAAGATCGCGCGCGAGATACGTCGCATATATATCTAGAAGCAAGCTTGCAGCATTTTTGTAAACAGAGGAGCTACAAAAATGGCAACGTCAAAGAAAAGCACACGTGGTCGACCGAGGAGGTGACGACGTTCCTTCATCTCGTTGGGGATGATCAAATCCAGCGGGAGCTCGACGGAACAACTCGAAATGTGAAGCCGATCCCCCCCGCCTACACTGCGTTGCTATAGTAACTACCCCAGCTCCTAAACTGTAATGGCAATGCGCCGCGGCCTCGAACGGCCAACGAGGCAGCCCGAGGCCTGAGCGAGGACGCTTAGGGACGCGTAAACGGGGCTACCCCGCTGCAGTGGAAATGTGCCATTGGAGAGATCCGAAGCATAGCAGCTACGTGCTGAGATGCATCACAGTGTTAGTTTTGAATAAAATATGATTTTTGTTCAACAACTCATTTGTATTTCTTCATTTACTGTATTTCTGTAAAGCAATCTTTCTCTGCAGAACCCTCTCTGCACAGAGCACAGCCCAGACCAGATGGACGTGCTTCAGAGTATGCTCAGCAGTGTGTGGCTGGGTGGCCAAACCATCCAGTGTTATGAATGAAGTTATATTTGGTGCTAACGTTGGCATTTGGAAAGTGTGTATGTAGTTTTGAGGGCAGGAGAAAGGAGGTGTGTGGTTTTGAATTGTGTTTCGTGTTCAGAGAAACTGAGCAATCGAGACGGCCACTTCGTCACGTTAAGATGCAGTTCCCTTTACGTTACCTTATTTCCATTTTATGTACATTTAACGGACAAGAGTATGGAGAATCTGAATTCCCCGATAGTTGCATAAAGAAATGAGAGAATACTAGCGAGTGTTGGAATGCATTTTAAATCATAGGTAGACGTATTGCCTAGGTTTTCTTTTTGGTTTCAATTAGGCGACTAAAATATTCTGATTGCGTTAATTTATTAAACCAAAACAGAATTTCAAAATGCCTGCAATTTTGATCCTAAATATCTCGTTTTATTCTTTCTGGATTTATTGCATCGGATATTCAGGTAATCCAAAAGTAGTGCAAAGTAATCCGGTTACTTTAATATATATATATGACACTTAGATAAGGTTGCTGCTAAAAGGTGTTTACAGGTGAATAGGCATTGTAAAAGAAGATATTTTAAATTGCATCCAGATTTAAAAAGCACGGACAATGTCAAATTAATTCCCATTTTATGTGTTTTTTGACGATAGTTTTTAAGCTTTTGTGACACCCAAAAATAATGTATATCATTTCTACCACAAACATTAGCATCAACGTACCTTTTTAGACCCCGCAAATCCCTCCGACTCCAGGAAGAAATAGGCGAAGGGCATCAGGACGAAGAGGCAGAGGTTGGAGAACAGAGACACCAGGTTCCACAGACCTGCAGGAAATAACAGAGAAATACATTCATATCAAGAACTGTAGTAGAAAGTACAGGTATTTGAGTTCAACATGTAAGAAGTAGAAAGTACAGGTATTTGAGTTCAACATGTGAGAAGTAGAAAGTACAGGTATTTGAGTTCAACATGTAAGAAGTAGAAAGTACAGGTATTTGAGTTCAACATGTAAGAAGTAGAAAGTACAGGTATTTGAGTTCAACATGTAAGAAGTAGAAAGTACAGGTATTTGGGTTCAACATGTAAGAAGTAGAAAGTACAGGTATTTGAGTTCAACATGTAAGAAGTAGAAAGTACAGGTATTTGAGTTCAACATGAGAGAAGTAGAAAGTACAGGTATTTGAGTTCAACATGTAAGAAGTAGAAAGTACAGGTATTTGAGTTCAACATGTAAGAAGTAGAAAGTACAGGTATTTGAGTTCAACATGTTAGAAGTAGAAAGTACAGGTATTTGAGTTCAACATGTAAGAAGTAGAAAGTACAGGTATTTGAGTTCAACATGTAATAAGTAGAAAGTACAGGTATTTGAGTTCAACATGTAAGAAGTAGAAAGTACAGGTATTTGAGTTCAACATGTAAGAAGTAGAAAGTACAGGTATTTGAGTTCAACATGTAAGAAGTAGAAAGTACAGGTATTTGAGTTCAACATGAGAGAAGTAGAAAGTACAGGTATTTGAGTTCAACATGTAAGAAGTAGAAAGTACAGGTATTTGAGTTCAACATGTAAGAAGTAGAAAGTACAGGTATTTGAGTTCAACATGTAAGAAGTAGAAAGTACAGGTATTTGAGTTCAACATGTAAGAAGTAGAAAGTACAGGTATTTGAGTTCAACATGTAAGAAGTAGAAAGTACAGGTATTTGAGTTCAACATGTAAGAAGTAGAAAGTACAGGTATTTGAGTTCAACATGTAAGAAGTAGAAAGTACAGGTATTTGAGTTCAACATGTGAGAAGTAGAAAGTACAGGTATTTGAGTTCAACATGAGAGAAGTAGAAAGTACAGGTATTTAGGTTCAACATGTGAGAAGTAGAAAGTACAGGTATTTGAGTTCAACATGTAAGAAGTAGAAAGTACAGGTATTTGAGTTCAACATGTTAGAAGTAGAAAGTACAGGTATTTGAGTTCAACATGTAAGAAGTAGAAAGTACAGGTATTTGAGTTCAACATGTGAGAAGTAGAAAGTACAGGTATTTGAGTTCAACATGAGAGAAGTAGAAAGTACAGGTATTTAGGTTCAACATGTGAGAAGTAGAAAGTACAGGTATTTAGGTTCAACATGTAAGAAGTAGAAAGTACAGGTATTTGAGTTCAACATGAGAGAAGTAGAAAGTACAGGTATTTGAGTTCAACATGTAAGAAGTAGAAAGTACAGGTATTTGGGTTCAACATGTAAGAAGTAGAAAGTACAGGTATTTGAGTTCAACATGTAAGAAGTAGAAAGTACAGGTATTTGAGTTCAACATGTGAGAAGTAGAAAGTACAGGTATTTGAGTTCAACATGTTAGAAGTAGAAAGTACAGGTATTTGGGTTCAACATGTGAGAAGTAGAAAGTACAGGTATTTGAGTTCAACATGAGAGAAGTAGAAAGTACAGGTATTTGAGTTCAACATGTTAGAAGTAGAAAGTACAGGTATTTGGGTTCAACATGTGAGAAGTAGAAAGTACAGGTATTTGAGTTCAACATGTGAGAAGTAGAAAGTACAGGTATTTGAGTTCAACATGTAGAGAAGTAGAAAGTACAGGTATTTGAGTTCAACATGTGAGAAGTAGAAAGTACAGGTATTTGAGTTCAACATGTGAGAAGTAGAAAGTACAGGTATTTGAGTTCAACATGTAAGAAGTAGAAAGTACAGGTATTTGAGTTCAACATGTGAGAAGTAGAAAGTACAGGTATTTGAGTTCAACATGAGAGAAGTAGAAAGTACAGGTATTTGAGTTCAACATGTAAGAAGTAGAAAGTACAGGTATTTGAGTTCAACATGTGAGAAGTAGAAAGTACAGGTATTTGAGTTCAACATGTAAGAAGTAGAAAGTACAGGTATTTGAGTTCAACATGTGAGAAGTAGAAAGTACAGGTATTTGAGTTCAACATGTAAGAAGTAGAAAGTACAGGTATTTGAGTTCAACATGTAAGAAGTAGAAAGTACAGGTATTTGAGTTCAACATGTAAGAAGTAGAAAGTACAGGTATTTGAGTTCAACATGTAAGAAGTAGAAAGTACAGGTATTTGAGTTCAACATGTAAGAAGTAGAAAGTACAGGTATTTGAGTTCAACATGTAAGAAGTAGAAAGTACAGGTATTTGTGTTCAACATGTAAGAAGTAGAAAGTACAGGTATTTGAGTTCAACATGTAAGAAGTAGAAAGTACAGGTATTTGAGTTCAACATGAGAGAAGTAGAAAGTACAGGTATTTGAGTTCAACATGTGAGAAGTAGAAAGTACAGGTATTTGAGTTCAACATGTAAGAAGTAGAAAGTACAGGTATTTGAGTTCAACATGTGAGAAGTAGAAAGTACAGGTATTTGAGTTCAACATGTGAGAAGTAGAAAGTACAGGTATTTGAGTTCAACATGTAAGAAGTAGAAAGTACAGGTATTTGAGTTCAACATGTGAGAAGTAGAAAGTACAGGTATTTGAGTTCAACATGTAAGAAGTAGAAAGTACAGGTATTTGAGTTCAACATGTAAGAAGTAGAAAGTACAGGTATTTGAGTTCAACATGTAAGAAGTAGAAAGTACAGGTATTTGAGTTCAACATGTAAGAAGTAGAAAGTACAGGTATTTGAGTTCAACATGTAAGAAGTAGAAAGTACAGGTATTTGAGTTCAACATGTGAGAAGTAGAAAGTACAGGTATTTGTGTTCAACATGTAGAGAAGTAGAAAGTACAGGTATTTGAGTTCAACATGTAAGAAGTAGAAAGTACAGGTATTTGAGTTCAACATGAGAGAAGTAGAAAGTACAGGTATTTGAGTTCAACATGAGAGAAGTAGAAAGTACATGTATTTGAGTTCAACATGTAAGAAGTAGAAAGTACAGGTATTTAGGTTCAATATGTAAGAAGTAGAAAGTACAGGTATTTGAGTTCAACATGTGAGAAGTAGAAAGTACAGGTATTTGAGTTCAACATGTGAGAAGTAGAAAGTACAGGTATTTGTGTTCAACATGTAAGAAGTAGAAAGTACAGGTATTTGTGTTCAACATGAGAGAAGTAGAAAGTACAGGTATTTGAGTTCAACATGTAAGAAGTAGAAAGTACAGGTATTTGAGTTCAACATGTGAGAAGTAGAAAGTACAGGTATTTGAGTTCAAAATGTACAAAGTCAAAGTAAAAAGTAGTGGAGTAAAGTACTGATACCAGAAATACTGTACTTATTTGTACTCCCGTACTTCTCAGTCTGGGTAGTAGTTTATCTGCCAAGTGTCTTTGTGTCTAAATCGTGGACTCTGGTGCCCCCTGGTGGCAGAGGCAGCAACACGCAGCGTTGTATCAGGTTACACATTAAAATATCTACAGTACCAGTCAAAAGTTTGGACACACCTTCTCTACTATGAAACATATCAGTCTGTGTTTTAGATGTTTGTCGTGTTTTAAAATGTCTTGGCCTCGTGTCTGAGGGTTTCCAGTCGGTGGCTATCAGGGTGGTTTCATTGTCTCGTGCTTTTACGTTCGTTTCTTTTGTCTGAATGTATTTTTATAAATGTATTGATGGACAGAACTTTGGTCAAGTGTTGTTTTTAGTGTGCTGTATAAATAAAGTTGATTGGATTAGAAAATGTACAACAGTTGTTCAGTATTTACGACTTAATTAAATAAACCGACGTGAAGTGTGAGAGACGGACTGACCGTGGATGAGCGAGCCGTTGAGCCACTGGATGTAATAGTTTTTGGGGAAAGAGAGCAGGATCTCGTTGCTGATGATGGAGAAAGGCAGCAGGAACACGGCTCCCCCCGACACTGCCAGGGTGAAGGTGCACAGGTACAATCTGCAGACACACACACACACACACACACACACACACACAGTCAGTATGTTGACGCGGATTCTAAAAAGAAGAATAAATTGAAATGCGCTTCACTCACGATATTCTGTTGACGACGGCATCTTCGTCTTCGTGGTCATCTAGAGAGGAAACCAAAGACACTCAGCTAAGTGCCTTTTGAGCTGGACAAAATACACATTATGTAACAAACAATACTTAAAGCACACCGTTTTGAACATATATGTTATTGTTGTTATTATTTATGAACTATTGTATTGCTCTTAGCCACTTTTTAACCTGTAATAGTTGACAAAACATATATCTTTTAACACGTCCATGCTCCCTTGTTTACATCGCTGTATTGTCCTTAACGACACATAACCCCCGGTAACGATCCGCTGACTGTTTGCATATCAAACAGGTTTTGTCCCAATGTCAACAATTGTTGTATTGACACACACACCACACACACACACACACACACACACACACACACACACAACACACACACACACACACACCACACACACACACACACACACACACACACACACACACACACCACACACACACACACACACACACCACACACACACACACACACACACACACACACACACACACACACACACACACACACACACCACACACACACACACACAACACACACACACACACACACACACACACACACACACACACACACACACACACACACACACACACCACTCTTTACTGGGACACAATGAAGGCTGTGTGTGAGCAAACACACCGTAAACACACACACACACGCTCTTAAACAGTGTGTGTGCCGTGAAAATGCTTCCACCACGCTGTGTAAGTGTTACAGATGCTTTAAGGCGATGAAATCAAGCATGTACTTTATACTCTGAGCTCATGTTTCTCACACACACGCAGACACACACACACACACACACACACACACACACACACACTCTTAAACAGTGTGTGTGCCATGAAAATGCTTCCACCACGATGAAATCAAGCATGTACTTTATACTCTGAGCTCATGTTTCTCACACACACGCAGACACACACCAGACACAGACAGACACACACACACACACACACTCACCACTCTTCCTCTTGTATCTGGTGATGATGCAGTAGGACACGATGTAGAGGACTGCAAACAGGAGGAAGCAGATCTGAAACACAAGAGAGGAATCAGCGCTGTATTACCCGCCAGGTATTGACTCAGGCTTTCCGTTTTCTCTCACTGTGAAGACGAAACCACAGAGACTACGGGAGTGGTGTCGCTTTGCTGTGTCGCCCTGATTCTATGATACCACGTATAAAACATGGCCTGCTGGACGCGGAGCCAGGTCAGAAACCAGAGGAGACTGAACTCCACCGCAGACTAGGGCTGCACGATATTGGAAAAAACTGACATTGCGATATTTTCTTCCCCTGCGATATATATATATATATATATATATATATCGCAGGGGAAAAAATATCGCATGCAATATATATACACATTGATATTTATATATATATTGACATGAAAACATACAGGAATTGAAGAAAAGACAGTTTTTTCCCCCGCAAACCATCCTTTCTTGAACTTTCATGATACAACTGGTATTTGTTTACCTATATTTAACCGGATGAAGGATTTTAGTCACGGACGTCTTAGTTGTCAGAGCAACGAGCTGAGCGAGCTCGGTTAGCAGCGCGAAGTGGAGGAACTCCTGAAACGACTTTATTCAGTGTTTCCACCGTTGATCACGGGGTCCGTTTGCTTTGGAGATCTGATCGGTGGTTTGCTGACAGAGCCTGTCACTCACTCAGTGCCCCCGACATGAGAGCCGCGCAAGTTCTCCTTTTGTAGCAAGCAGCTAAATAATTGTAACATGACGTGTTTGAGTTCCTACTTAATATCGCACGCCCTAATTATTTTTTTTTAAATGTATCGCACGTCCACGCGATGTGAATATCGTGATTATCGCCACAATATATCGTGCAGCAGCTCCACCGCAGACGGACAACCTTTGGACACAATGTCCTCTCCGTTAAAGGCAGCTCGTTGTGGAACAGCCTCCCAGCTGAGACCCGGGTCGTCCCGCTCTCAAGAGCTTCACAGGTCGGCTCAGAGAATGGATGAGAAGCAACCAGACGTGCGCTCACCGCTAAATGCACGTCCACATGTCGAAGTAAAAAGGTAGGCAGGTAGGTTGGTCATTGGTCAGGGGCTCTGTAAGGAAGTGGCAGATTTTCTCCGGTTGTGTATTTTCAAATTCTAGCGATCTCGAGCCGGTTTCTCAAACTTACCTACCCCACCTTTAAAGTGTCCCTGTTCAAATAAACGATTAAATGAAAATGGAAAGCAGTCAGATTATACTTTAAAGGCTACAGGAGTTATACAATCCTGCTCTAAGTGTACAGACCAGCTGTTACAGGACCACCTGGTGATATGTACCCATGACGGTCAGTCTAATATGCGTCGTAATGCGTGTAGCGCCAGACCTACAGTACCTTCATTCATCTACACATTATTTGTAGATCCAAGCGTGAAAAACAACACATTCCTGAATCAGACGGTATGTAACGTTGTCCAAAACAAGAACACATAAGCGTGACCGTCACAAGACACCAATATAAATACGGAATGTGTTTACATGTAAGAGGGAGAGCCAGGTTAGTCATCATGTTCTCAATGAATGCCTGAAATTAACTTTTCAGCTCCCATTTTTACATATTGTATTATAATGATTGATTTAATAGTTTGTTTCTGTCCGATCCAAACGGCACAACGTTTAGATCAGAGTGCACACAGACTGAACGTGCACGTGTACTGTCCAAAAAGTACTCCTACATTAGAACATGTTTTAATGCCAGCTCCTTAATATATATAATAACTCAACAGGTATTTGATTAAAAGGCCATCGGGGCGCGCGGAGAGCTCCAGAAAGGACCATGCATGGAATGTATTGGGTAACCGGGGCCTTACCGGAGGATCGCATCTCACATTCCCCTCTTCAACCGCGACGGGACCCCGACTAATGATAGAAGCTCCAACGTCAGCACTGTGCAACTCGTCGTGGCCGAGCTGGGGTTACGAGACGACTCGAACCACGTGTCAGAGTCTCGGATGTATGATATATCGTGTGTTGTGACAGCTGCGGCACAAAGTGTTGTTCTCATCCCCGGCTGGATACATTCACAAGCTGCGCAGCTGTGTGGTGTCGGGGACCCACGCGGGGGAGACCCGGACAGGATGCACGGAGCTGATAACCTGGCACGGACTCAATGCACCAGCATGGGAAGAGATAACGAGCAGAACGGACAACGCCTCGAGTTCCAAAGCGAACCCAGCTTCTGACAAACGACTAGTTCCAACGTGTGCAACAAACCATACGGACATGCAGATATGTTCACTTCAGACTTAGTTTCAACTGATCTCAACTGGTGGGTTTTCACTCTGCGACCAAAGATGTGTCGACGTTCTGCTGTCCTGGTATCAACAGAGAGCTTGTTTCACTATTTCTAAAACCAGAAAAGCTTAATTGCGTTTTGAGTCTGTCTCGCAGGGAGCAGCGAGCGGATTGGCTGATGCAGAGCGGAGTGCAAATCCAATTTAGAAAAGTATGTTACACCTCGATGATATGTGGACTGAAGGCTGGAGGGCGGGCGAGGTTTGAAAGGGTTTTGTATGCGATATCTTCCAGCAGGAAGGTGGTTGTTCGGGTGGAAGTACTTTTTGTGCAACAGTGCATTTGAAAGATGTTACACCCTTGAAAAGAGGTGGTAGGGAGAACATGGAATTACTGAGCAAAGCAGAAACTCGTATCCTTAACCCTCTTTGAAACTTAAATCCTTTTAAGATAACTATGCATATCTTAAACTGCACTGTAACTTGTATCATGTATGTTCCTTAATGTTTATTTTATTAGCTTTTCTTTTTTAATGCTTAATGTCTTTCATTTTATTTTGTAAAGCACTTTGAATTGCCTTGCGTTGAAAAGTGCGATATAAATAAACTTGCCTTGCCTTAAGGGGACAGAATGAGAGGCGACATATCCTTCATGTGTTTGGGTTTTAGTGTAACAGCGAAACAAGGATGAGCCACTAGCTGCACAGAGACAGGATGGCTTAGCTGGGTGGAGGAACGGAGCCGACATGACCGCAAAGTCCTTATCCACTGAAGTCATCCCACCGAGGGAAGACACACGTTATTCTGAGTCAACCCGGTGTCCGTGGAACATGCATTCCTCATACTTCTCTACCGCAGGAGGACACGAACGGTGCAGCTCTAAAAAGAGGGTACTATTGTGTCATGTTTACCAAGTCGAAACGTAACACCGGAGAAACTGTGGCTGCAAAGTAAGCACATGTACGTGCCGATAACACTCACTAGATATTAAGCTTACGGCGTCATTACAACATTATCCGATGTTACCGTACGTTCAGACCGTGATACGGGACACTGAGAGTCTGGTGTAAAGACATGCTTGGGACAAAATGTGACACTAAAGAGGAGGTGTTGAGCTGGAGAGACATCTGATGGTTTCTATATCTCAGACGTGTCTAAGGAAGAAGATGTACTGCAACTCTTTGGATAGAAACTCAATGGATTATAACACAGGAAGATCATCAGCACCAGCAGCGTGATATCATTGCATGCATTTACATTATGTCCAACCCACAAGGAAATGAGAAAGTGCAAATGGGGAAACGTTTGTAAGATAACAACATTAAAATATTGCTTTAATCTAGTGTAGCTCGTGTTAATAACAAAGTCTTATCTTGAATTGTACTTAAGTAAATGTACTTTCCATCAGTGTGGATACATAAGGGCAGGGACATAGTGTCCAGGTTTAACATAGTAATAACAAGGCTATAACAATATCAACCAATACACTAAGCTAAGTTCTATCACTGTTATCAATGACACAAGCTAACTTTAACTAGCTCATCGCTTAATATTTAAACAACATCAGACTTAAATCGGACATTAAATAAGACAGATCCCCATAAAATAAACATAAAATGAATAGATTTAAGTGTCCAACTGACAGTTCATGCTAATGTTAGCTTAGCACCACTGTTGCATTAGAGGACGTTGTTAGCATCGTTAGCTTGGTGAATTAGCCTCCGGTACGTTACTCACAATGTATTCTCGAACTTGGCTGTGGAAGTTCTGCTCTCTGATAGAAACGTCGTCTTCTTCCATTCTTCATATTGCAAAAACAAGACAAGACAGATGCTACATTACATGCTAGCAGTCTCCTCACAACTGGCTTCTCCTTCTGCTTGGTTTTGTTTTTACATCGGGGGAGAAAAACCGCTCAGAAAAAGACGCCCCAAAATAAAACGCGTCATCAGCAGGCTACCCTATCCTCGACGAACGAAGAAGAAGCACGGATATTTTTATTTTTAATATTTGTTTACATACATTTGTATTGGGGAAAAGCCATGTACACACAACATGTAAATAATAGTGATAATAATACATGTTATTTATATAATAATTAATATGTTTAAAATTACTCCCCCGCCCCCAAAATAAAATGCGTCATCAGCAGGCTACCCTTCCTCGACCAACGAAGAAGAAGCACGGGTATTTTTATTTTTAATATATATTTGTATACATTTGTATTGGGTAAAATACATGTACACACAACATGTAAATAATAGTAATACTAATACATATTATTTGTATAATATTTAAAATGTTTAAATGACTCCCCCGCCCCCAAAATAAAATGCGTCATCAGCAGGCTACCCTTCCTCGACCAACGAAGAAGAAGCACGGGTATTTTTATTTTTAATATATATTTTTATACATTTGTATTGGGTAAAATACATGTACACACAACATGTAAATAATAGTAATACTAATACATATTATTTGTATAATATTTAAAATGTTTAAATGACTCCCCCGCCCCCAAAATAAAATGCGTCATCAGCAGGCTACCCTTCCTCGACCAACGAAGAAGAAGCACGGATAGTTTTCTTTTTTAATTAATTTTTAAATACATCTTTATATATAAAAATCAATATGTAGACAAGATGTAAATGTGTAAATGACTCTTAATAAAGTAAACGTTTTTTTTTAAAACGCCCCCAAAATAAAGTACGTCATCAACGGGCTACCCTCCCTCCACCAACGAAGAAGACAGGTCCCCGGCGTGTCCACATGTTCGTGTTTTCTGAGGTATTTACCTATTTTAAATAGCTTGTTAAGCTGTAATCTACACCTGTAGGTGGTTTTAAATCACCTGTAGTTCATTACAAGGCTTTTTATCGAATCCACATTTGAAAGAAGTGTAGTTTAATGTGCAGAAATGAAGGGTAAATGGAAGCAAAACACCAACAAGAAGAAGGGGAATGAAGTGTTGGAGAAGTGTCTGGTGGCAGTGGATGAGTTTATTAAAAAAAATGCAGGGGAAGACGATGGAGAGAATGACCATGGCTTGAGATTTGTGAAAAAGAAAAGCAGGAAAGATATGCGGAAAGAGACGCGAAAGTTTAAAAAAGCCAAAATGAAAAACTACTACGAGGGGAACAAGTCCCTCATCGAACCCCCCAACGAAGAGCTGGAGAAGCACACCAAGAAGAAGAGGCTGAAGAAGAAGAAGAAACCTAAAGTAGACGAAGAAGAAGTGTCAACAAGTGAAGCTCCAGAGCAACCGAACAAATCTAAGAAACCTTCAAAGAAAGTCAACACGCTTCAGGAGTCCAGAAAAATAGCTCTTTTGGAGGCGAACGAACAGGAAGACCGAGAGATCAAGAAACTGGAGAGATGCCTGGGGTTAAACAAGAGGAAGAACAAGAAGAGTCTTCCTCAGTCCTTCGTCACCGATGGCCTGGACTACATCCTGGGAATATTGGACTCTGGATCCAACGCTGAAGGGATGTACGACGAAGACGAGGACATGGAAATGGCGAAGAACAATTTTGAAAAGCTTGAACAAAGTGACTCTGAAGAGGAGGAGGAGGATGGAGAGGAGGAGGAGGAAGAGAGTGATGAAGATATGGGATCAATAGAGGATGAGAGTGAGGAAGATGAAGTGGTTGAGGAAGAGGGGAAATGAGGAAGAAGCAGCCGACGATGAAGATAAAGCAGAGGAAGATGAAGCAGTCACTCCTGAAGCGAAGACGCCTGAAATCGTGAGAATACTCTCCTTTTATTTCTATCTATGATGACGATAAAACCTTTGAATCTTTTGAATGTTGCATGCTGGGTAATGGAGTTTTAATCTTTTCGTGTTCAGGTGACTTCAGGTAAATACGTCCCGCCTCACCTGAGGAACGCTGGAGACGATAAACGCCGAGCAGAGCTGGAGAAAATGAAGAGGACCGTGAAAGGACTCGTGAACAGGTACCTGGTTTACTACAGTGTAGAGCGGGGGTGTCAAACTCAAGGCCCGGGGGCCAAATCCGGCCCGTGACTTCATTTTATGTGGCCCACAACAGCTCTGAAAGAATATAATATGTTTATTATACTGTTACAAGCACGTTGCCCATAAACTACATGTCCCACAATG
>CM070496.1:17410943-17423443 GCA_036324585.1 Champsocephalus esox | reverse complement strand
CCCCTCTCCTTCATGTCTCTTCTACATCAACATGTGTCCCCTCTTCTTCATGTCTCTCCTACATCAACATGTGTCCCCTCTTCTTCATGTCTCTTCTACATCAACATGTGTCCCCTCTTCTTCATGTCTCTCCTACATCAACATGTGTCCCCTCTTCTTCTGTCTCTTCTACATCAACATGTGTCCCCTCTTCTTCATGTCTCTCCTACATCAACATGTGTCCCCTCTTCTTCATGTCTCTCCTACATCAACATGTGTCCCCTCTTCTTCATGTCTCTCCTACATCAACATGTGTCCCCTCTCCTTCATGTCTCTTCTACATCAACATGTGTCCCCTCTCCTTCATGTCTCTTCTACATCAACATGTGTCCCCTCTTCTTCATGTCTCTTCTACATCAACATGTGTCCCCTCTTCTTCATGTCATGGAGACATGTCCCGGTAGAGACACTAAATGGATTTACACCTTTCTTTGAGCTTTCCTCCATTATTTGCAGCAACTGGCTCCTGAGCCGTCATATTGTGTGGTTCCCTACGTCTCTCAGATCTGCTGACTGCAGATCCCTCGGGTATCAAGTAGCGTGTGTGAGAGGATTGGTGACTAACCACTGACCTGAGAGCCGACATGTCCTCCTGGGTTATTCACTAGACGCCTCCAAGGGATTATCTGATTCCTACACTGCTACATGATGCTCTTTAATCAATTAGAAAGTGATATCTTACACCTCGGATTGCCTCGTCGTGTTCAAAGCCCTGAAACAGGGTAATTAGTCAATTCAGTCGAGGCGGTCACAACGAGTGTTCATTTCGTCGACTAAAACTATGACTTTCGTTGACGGAAAAGGAGGAGACGGAATATCATCAAAGATAACGTTACATCTGATCGTCAGTTTTTCTCCCAGCGCGGCGGCACATTTGAATCTCGGATCTACCGACCTTATTTAACAGAAAGGTGCGGGTGAGGTGCATCGTTTGATCAGAAGGGAAGCCATGTGGCCGTTCCACAGCTGGTGCTCTGCAAAGCTGCCTTCTTAATCATTCAACCTGTCAGTCATCAAATAGGGACAAGATATCATCTTATGGGGAATAAGTTTGACTAAAGTGACAAATGATTGGTTTTGGTTCGACTAGTTTGACTGAAATGTTCTATATAATCTGATGACTAAAACAGACTCAACAGGTTTCATTGACAAAAAGTAGACTTTCCACTGCAGGCCTCGCTCGGTTTGGTTAGGCCCGGCTCACTTTAAGCTGCGCTTCCATTACAGTTTAGGAACTGGGGCAGTAACTATAGCAACGCAGTGTAGGCGGAGCCGTGACGCCATCTTCAACGAGCGCCCCAGAAAACCAACACAGCCGTTAGCCGTTAGCCCTCAGAGCTCACAGCTCCTCATGTCTGTTCAGAAACTAGACGGAAGCTAAACCAGTCCAAACCACAGACTGCTAGTGATGGCAAAATGAAGCTTTGAATGAAGCGTCGAACCACTTGGACAACTGTGTCGGAAATAGGTTCATTTCTCGAAGCTTCAGTTACAGCGACCTCTCCTGGCGAAGTGCAAGGCTGCAGTGGGTTTAACGTACCTTTGCCTTGAAAAATATTCGATGCACACGTCACACACTAAGACTGAATATCATGCTCTATTTGCAATTACAGATTGATAATTGTGTGTATTGGGTTATTGAGAAGAGACTCGAGAGTGCTGGACCTTTTTTGGGCGGAGACGGCCTCTTATCAGTCATTAAAGTATTACAGTTGAAAAGCAAAGATCAAAAGTTTAACTATTCCGGGCTTTGAACCAGCTGCGCGGAGGACATCGCCGCACCCTGGCCGCCGGTATACCCACTGGGCTATCTATTCCTTAGACCATCGAGGTGTTTTTATATTACTCATTTTCTTTCTGTTCACAGCTTCTCCACATTTCGAAGTGTTTCCCGAGCCAGACCGACCTCTCTTTCTTCCTGGCTTGCTCTATAGTGATCCAATTCAAATGCAATGCCAACAACAACTCAACAACAACCCACACATAGCGCATTGTCTAGAGCGGTTATAAAGCGTTGAAGCGCTCAAGTTTGAAACGGTTTCAACCTGTCACCTGTCAGAATCGAGACGAGGCAGTGCATCGAATCGCGTGAATGGACTGCAAACCAGTCAAGTGATTCATTCAGGAAATGAAGCAGTTGCTGCTTCGGACGTCACGTGACTTGAAGCAAGCTTCGAAGCACTGCTTCTATGGAATAGGACGTCCAGGGTTGAAGCTCCGTTCGAAGCTTCAGTGTCAAACTGCCATCACCACAGACTGCCTGTGTCATGGAGAATACAGTCGCTGCTTTATTCATGTCTGGAGGTCGTTGCTGTGAGTGTGGACGGTCGGAGAATATATATCGTTAGCTTAGCCAAGCTACATTCAGAAAACACGCATTTTAAAGGGTTGTTCGCCTGCCGTCTGTCTGCAGACTCAAAGCGTTAATTCATGGTCGTTACTAACCGGTATCAGTGTGTTGTTACTTTGAAACGTGGATTACAATTTAATCACGGTCAAATATGTTCATTGTGTTGTGGTTGTAGCCGCCTTGCCAGCGATTCTCTCTAGTTTAGCACGCTCAGCCCGACTCAGCCCGGGTGTTCCTGGCCCGAGAACCACGATTTAGTCGGGCCAGAAAAAAGGTGAAAAGGTAGCCCCGGGCCAAAACTAGGCCAAGTGGAAACCAGAAACGGGCCCGGCACGGCTCGGCATGCTTAAAGCGAGCTACCCGCTGCCGTGGAAACGCGCCATAAAATAGTTCGTTTTCTTTGACTAAAATGCTCAGACTTTTAGTCGACTAAATCTTGATCTAGTTATGAGTTGAACGCGAACTCAATTGCTTGAATCTGGGGATTAAGTAAAGCCACTGCGCTGTCAACAACAATCATGAAATAATTGTATTTCTTTACTTTAGACCACACCTAAATAAGGCTCACACACCTGATGTCTGTTCCCGCCTGATACCTGATGTTTTGTATTCTCCCCTTCTGATTATTCCCCAGGTCGGAGCTCACTTCCTGGAGACGGTCGTTCGACAGTTTGACGAAGTGTACAAGAACCCTTCGGAAACCAAGGAGTGCGACAACCTGATCTCCATCATCTGCCACCTGTACAACTTCCAGGTGGTGCACTCGGTGCTCGTTTTCGACATCCTCAAACACCTGGTGGGGGACTTCAGGGAGAAGGACATCGAGCTGGTTCTTCTCGTGCTGAGGAACGTCGGCTTCGCTCTGAGGAAAGACGACGCGCTGGCCCTCAAAGAGCTCATCTGTGAGGGACAGAGAAAAGCTGTAGACGTGGGGACAAAGTTCCAGGATCAGACCAGGGTAACCACGACAACACTTTGTACTTTAAAGAGGCCCTATGTGGCTTTGTGGGGGGATCGGATTGACAGTTCTGAGATGAGTATGTCAATTAAAGCGTTGTGTGATGAGGATTTTTTAGCAAGCCACTTACTAGAGAAGCCAATCTAGCTTATCTCATGAGTTGATATGCATGTATTGATTTTTGCCCTATAGGTGCGCTTCATGCTGGAGACCATGCTCGCTCTGAAGAACAACGACATGAGGAAAATCCCCGGATACGATCCTGAACCCATGGAGAAACTGAGGAAGCTGCAGAGGACTCTGGTGGGTCATTTAGTATTTAATAATTACAACATCACTGTATCTAAATGTAACATATCCTCATTTCACTACATTAGTAAAAACCGATATTGTACTTTCTACTCCCCTTCATTTAATCGGACATCCCATTTACTTTGCATATACAGATTATTAGCTCGTACAAAATATAAACCACTTATGAATAAACATTGACATATAATTATAGGTTAAGATATCAGTAGCGGGAGTAGATGCGAGTACTTCTTCTGCAGTATATGATACTAAACATGGCTTTTGTGTTTTTTCAATGTTATTGTCATACTAACTTCTGACCACCAGGGGGAGCCAGAGCACCACTTTTACACACCCAAGTCTAACATTTTACATTACAAAAAAAAATATAGGATTCACAAAAACGATGAAACAAAGTCACTACAAATAAAATAAAATAAATATATAAACATACATACATGCCCAGGAAACAAGAAATGAACAAAATAATACATAAAGTCATCCCTCTAGAGCTCAGCCATCATTCCTCGGCCTAGGAAGAACTGTCAGAAATATGTCGGATGTTCTAGGCCCGACATATTGGAGGAAATCAAACCATCGCTGATCCTAAATATCTTGGTTTGTTCGTGTTCCTCCAGGTGCAGCGCCGAGCAGGAGGCAGTGACATGAAGCTGAGGGTCTCTCTGGATAATCTCCTGGCAGCAGATCAGATCGGGCGATGGTGGATCGTCGGGTCCTCGTGGAGCGGAGCGCCGATGATCGGAGAGCAAAACGCCTCCAAAGAGAGTGAAGGAAAGGTACAGGAATGTGTGTGTGTGTGTGTGATTATAAGATAAGAAGTACTTTATTCATCCCAATTTGTGACATGTTTGCGTATATTATTATATTATGCAACAGACACGGTTTATTTGGTTCATTAGTTGTACGTCCTACATATACTCACGTTGCTTTATTGGAGACGTGTTTCATTGCCATGACTACACTGCACAGGACAATAAAGCCTTGATTTGATTGGCCGTTTTTAAGTGTCTTTGTCCCGTTTCAGTTCAGCGCTAAAGTCTTGGATCTGGCGAGGAAACAGAGGATGAACACTGAAGTCCGGAGGAACATCTTCTGCGTGGTGATGACCAGCGAGGACTTCATGGATGCTTTTGAGAAACTGATCAGGTCTGCCATCACTTCACTGCCAGGGTTCATTTCGGCAGCTATTTCAGATTTAGTCTTCAGATGGAAATGGTTATTTGTATTAGTTACATTTTAGTCCTTTTTATCCGACTCGAAACGTTTTAGTCCAAATGTTTTCTCTCTTTAAACTAATTCATTTGGGCAAATACAGGTATCTGAAATTGGAATCAAGGTGACAATATCAAGTGTCTTTACTTGTGTAGTGACGTGTGCAGAACCCCAGCTAATTCGACCAATAACGGGGATGCATTGACGGACAATTGGGGGGAAATATCCTGCATTTTGAATGTCCGACAGTCCACCATTAACACCTTAGTCCCGTCCCGTCTCATCATAATTTTTCTAATCAAAAATCTATTTTTAGCTCGTCTTAGTCGTGTAAAAAAGGTCGTTGACGAACATTTTTCGTCAAAGTTTTCGTTGACGAAATGAACTCTGTACGAGTTGCTTGTTCTAAAGCCCATCTGTCTGCCGTGTGTTAGGATGGGTCTGAAGGACAAGCAGGAGAGAGAGATCGTTAACGTGCTGATGGACTGCTGTCTGCAGGAGAAAACATTCAACGGTTATTACGCCGTGCTGGGAGAGAAATTCTGCTCTCACGACCGACGATTCCAGGTATTTAAGAGATGCTCAAACCCCGATAATTACCTCTGAGGAAGATAACAAACATACCTTTCACAAACACGGATAAAAGGTAAAGAAGTATGGGCTTTGAAGTGTGCTTCAGTAAAAAGTACCCATAGCTAGAGGCTGCTTTAAAGAGTACCTGACCTCCCTTTATATTAATAGAACAATAATATCATTGTTAGCTAATGAATGTTTGTGAGAAGTAGAAAGTACAGGTATTTGAGTTCAACATGTGAGAAGTAGAAAGTACAGGTATTTGAGTTCAACATGTAAGAAGTAGAAAGTACAGGTATTTGAGTTCAACATGTGAGAAGTAGAAAGTACAGGTATTTGAGTTCAACATGTGAGAAGTAGAAAGTACAGGTATTTGAGTTCAACATGTGAGAAGTAGAAAGTACAGGTATTTGAGTTCAACATGTAAGAAGTAGAAAGTACAGGTATTTGAGTTCAACATGTGAGAAGTAGAAAGTACAGGTATTTGAGTTCAACATGTGAGAAGTAGAAAGTACAGGTATTTGAGTTCAACGTGTAAGAAGTAGAAAGTACAGGTATTTGAGTTCAACATGTGAGAAGTAGAAAGTACAGGTATTTGAGTTCAACATGTGAGAAGTAGAAAGTACAGGTATTTGAGTTCAACATGTGAGAAGTAGAAAGTACAGGTATTTGTGTTCAACATGTGAGAAGTAGAAAGTACAGGTATTTGAGTTCAACATGAGAGAAGTAGAAAGTACAGGTATTTGAGTTCAACATGTAAGAAGTAGAAAGTACAGGTATTTGAGTTCAACATGTAAGAAGTAGAAAGTACAGGTATTTGAGTTCAACATGTGAGAAGTAGAAAGTACAGGTATTTGAGTTCAACATGTGAGAAGTAGAAAGTACAGGTATTTGAGTTCAACATGTAGGAAGTAGAAAGTACAGGTATTTGAGTTCAACATGTGAGAAGTAGAAAGTACAGGTATTTGAGTTCAACATGTGAGAAGTAGAAAGTACAGGTATTTGAGTTCAACATGTAAGAAGTAGAAAGTACAGGTATTTGTGTTCAACATGTGAGAAGTAGAAAGTACAGGTATTTGAGTTCAACATGTGAGAAGTAGAAAGTACAGGTATTTGAGTTCAACATGAGAGAAGTAGAAAGTACAGGTATTTGAGTTCAACATGTAAGAAGTAGAAAGTACAGGTATTTGTGTTCAACATGTGAGAAGTAGAAAGTACAGGTATTTGAGTTCAACATGTGAGAAGTAGAAAGTACAGGTATTTGAGTTCAACATGTAAGAAGTAGAAAGTACAGGTATTTGAGTTCAACATGTAAGAAGTAGAAAGTACAGGTATTTGAGTTCAACATGAGAGAAGTAGAAAGGACAGGTATTTGAGTTCAACATGTGAGAAGTAGAAAGTACAGGTATTTGAGTTCAACATGTAAGAAGTAGAAAGTACAGGTATTTGAGTTCAACATGTAAGAAGTAGAAAGTACAGGTATTTGAGTTCAACATGTAAGAAGTAGAAAGTACAGGTATTTGTGTTCAACATGTGAGAAGTAGAAAGTACAGGTATTTGAGTTCAACATGAGAGAAGTAGAAAGTACAGGTATTTGAGTTCAACATGTAAGAAGTAGAAAGTACAGGTATTTGGGTTCAACATGTGAGAAGTAGAAAGTACAGGTATTTGAGTTCAACGTGTGAGAAGTACTTAAGTACAGCAACACAGTATTTGTACTTCCCACCTCTGGTGACCACCCACTCTGTTAAACTGTGTGTGACCCTCTGTGCTCCTTCACTTCTCCTCCTCTTATTATTTGACTCTAACTCAGTCTTCAAACAATGGAGGGAGGAAGAGAAAGCCTCTCCTGCTTCGCTGCAGGTAAACCAGCTTCATATCAGAGACGGATGAGCATTGTCTTCATCACAGAGCTGCTGGGAATGTTTGTTTTTCACATGTGAGCTGGGTCTGCAGGAGAGGTCTGTGTTTCAAGCGTCATGGCTGTATGGTCATTTGCTCAGCAGCTACGGTGTCGTGTTTGGTATGAAGTCCCAGGCTCCTCCAACACTGAAACACGAATATATATATTTGATTTATTTGTTCTCAGGCGCGGAGGGATACTGACTTGTTGTGAAAAGTAACTTACAATTCTACCCGTGGTATACACTCAGTATATCACGGCTAAGAACCAATCAGATTGCTTGATTTGACTTGTCCGTTTAATATATATATATATAGGACATGGAACAAATAAAACAGAGAAAAGCAAGTTTATTTAAATAGCACTTTTCAACACAACACAATTCAAAGTGCTTTACAAAAATGAAAGTCCTTAAAGGCTCCGTGTCATGGCTCCTATGGTACTGACCATAGTTCCATCGTTGAGGTCGACTAGAATAGATTCACATCGTTCAATGTTCCACACTCACATTGGTTTCTCACAGCGTCTCCGTGTAGTCTGTGTGTTCACTCTCTGTCCTACACGGCTTGTTGGAGCTCCCCGTGTGACCCCTTCGTCACTTCATTAATACACATCCTATCTTCGTCCTGCAAAAAGGAGCCATACGAGTTATACATAAAACTACGTACAGAGAACCAACAAATAAATTGTTCATCAAACTAAAAACACTAACACTACAAGACCTGGTTGACGATAAAACTATTCAAATTATGTTCAAATCAACAATGACCTCATGACATCCAGGGACTTTTCACTCGGAGAGAAAGCATGCGCACGTTGAGAGGAAACTGCATTTTCAAAAAACCACCCGTACGAACAAATGCCTTCTGCATCTCGTCAAACGTGTTCGTCTGTGGAATAACTAACGATGAAATATTGTACGAGTCTATCTGAACTGAAAGTATTATTTCGGAGTCGAATCATTAATGGTTATGACCAGGACCTGTGAAATCCCATTTGTTGTTATTTCTTGTAAAAAGTAATTTCTGCTTCTGGTTGCCCCTGTTGAACATGAACAGAGACTATCTGAACATTATTTTAATTATTATTTGTTGTTGTTATTATTTATTTTGTTGGTACTTTGTTATAATTATTAATCTGAGTGAAAAAAAGGAGAATATATATTATTGTTATATATTTTTTTTGTTTCTGACATGTTCAATAAATTGACTAAACTAACCCCAGTGGTCGTCTGCGAGACAGAGCGAAACCCAGCCCGACACCCGCAGTCTGGCTGGGAGTTTGTGTGTGTGCCCGGGCCGACCCCACACCATGCTATGTTGGATTGTTTATTTATAGTCTTTTCATTTCTCCATGTAACATGTTATGCTGCTGCGACGCAAACATTTCCCAAATTGCGATCAACAAAGTAGTTCTTACAGTATCTCATTCTCCAAGGTGACGTTCCACTGTAACTTTTATTCATGTTCCTTTTTGTTCGTCGTGGTTTTATTATCTTTGAGTGGTTTCAAATGCCATTTTATAATGTTTCTGCTGCACTTTCATGTTTGTGAAGCACTTTGAATTGCCTTGTGTTGAAAGCTTCCACTTCACTCTGTCTTTATACGCTGTCCTATATGTCCAACATCTCTCAACTGCATTCCCTTTACCCCTAGATGACGTTCCAGTTCAGCCTGTGGGATAAGTTCAGAGATCTGTCCAGTCTTCCCAGCAGCACTTTCTCCAACCTGGTGCAGCTGGTCTCTCACTTCCTGCAGAAGAAGTGCCTCTCGCTCTCCATTCTCAAAGTAAGGGACAAGTCCGGTGGACATTTTATATATTTGTTATTTGTTGTGCGTGTGTAAATGAACTAAACCTGTGTGTTTCGAGATGTCATCCATGGAGGTTTGTTTACCCAAAAGAACACAACATACGGAAGAGAGAACAGAACACGCATGATAGCACTTTTTAATGGAGAAATGTTACAGGGGGTCCGCGGGGTCTTAAGAAGTATTAAAAGTTGATAAATCAATTTAGTGAAAATTAAGACTATTAAAAAATATTAAACAGCATTCTCCAAGGTGTTACAATTTGCATCTTGTTGTCAGTAAGTATCTAAATGGTCCAGAGAGGTCGTATTCTACAGTGTGCCTGAATGTAGTCGTGGCGACGGCGTAGGTGTGTTGTGTGATTCTGTGTAGTTTACTGATGGCGTCCCGTTGGCTGTGACGTCATCAGAACAGGACGTCGCACGCTCACTGCTCGATAGCGCGCCAAGCTCCGTTTACGCCGGTTGCTAAGCAACATCGTTATGGGGAAATGCAAGTCTGCGTCCAAACGGTTGGAAGATAAGGAGGAAGGACAATCGATACTGTGTATAGTCAATGTGAGGTGAAGTGTGTCGCCAAGGTAACCGGTTAGAACTCCAAGTGGCGATGAGGTTTTAACATGTATGGAAAGGGTCCAAAGTTCCAAAAATACTTAAAGTTCCAAATATACCGTAAATTCCAAAAATACTTAAAGTTCCAAATATACCGTAAATTCCAAATATACTTAAAGTTCCAAATATACCGTAAATTCCAAAAATACTTAAAGTTCCAAATATACCGTAAATTCCAAAAATACTTAAAGTTCCAAAAATACTTAAAGTTCCAAATATACCGTAAATTCCAAAAATACTTAAAGTTCCAAAAATACCGCAAATGGTTGGAAGATAAGGAGGAAGGACAATCGATACTGTGTATAGTCAATGTGAGGTGAAGTGTGTCGCCAAGGTAACCGGTTAGAACTCCAAGTGGAGATGAGGTTTTAACATGTATGGAAAGGGTCCAAAGTTCCAAAAATACTTAAAGATCCAAAAATACTTAAAGTTCCAAATATACCGTAAATTCCAAAAATACTTAAAGTTCCAAATATACCGTAAATTCCAAATATACTTAAAGTTCCAAATATACCGTAAATTCCAAAAATACTTAAAGTTCCAAATATACCGTAAATTCCAAAAATACTTAAAGTTCCAAAAATACTTAAAGTTCCAAATATACCGTAAATTCCAAAAATACTTAAAGTTCCAAAAATACCGCAAATGGTTGGAAGATAAGGAGGAAGGACAATCGATACTGTGTATAGTCAATGTGAGGTGAAGTGTGTCGTCAAGGTAACCGGTTAGAACTCCAAGTGGGCGATGAGGCCTTAAAGGGTCTTAAAGGGTCTTCCATGTGACTTCAGGATTCCTGCAGACACCCTGTGTAAACATATTTAACATGTTCATACAAATGCACAACTTCTACTGTGATCTTGTTTCAGTAGTACTTTACCACTTGTATTATTATTTATTTTATAGACCCCGAGTTAACAGTCCAAGTGTTGGAGTTTAAAGGGGACCTATCATGCAAAATGTCTTCTCTCATCACCATGTGTCCCGGTGTGTCCCGGTGTGTCCCCGGTGTGTCGGGGAACTCACGCAGCGTCAGGAAATAAAACCCTCTCTTTTCCTCCGTACCCAAATCTCTAAAAACGGGGAACAACGGAGCTGATCCAGATTTGCGTCCGATATGTCGTAACATCTGAAATGTGGACCCACGGGCCAATCAGAAACGTTGCTTTCAGAAACAATGCCCGACTGTTTTGGACATTAGGTGTTTACATTAGCATCGCTAGCACTCAGAGCTAACCTGTGCTGGAGAGCATGTGTGTGAAGAAGCAGGAAGTAGAAAGGAACTCACCTTGTGGTGTAACCGGGAGAGAGAGAGCCTTTGAGCTCCAGACTGTTTCAGAGCCTTGATGATCCATGATATGGCGTTTCATCACGGCAGCATTTAGTTCAGACGGTAGCTGCCGGGTCCCGCATAAGCTCCGCCCCCTCCTCTTTAAAGCTGTATCCCCAAATCAGCACTTTAGAAACAGGAAGTGAAACAGAATGGGTGATCTGTTTGGTATTTGGAGCAAAACACTTCATGGACATGTTTTTAATATATTTTGTATATATGATCGGAGACCTTTAAGGGAAAACAAGAACTATTCAAAAAAAGTACGGGCCCTTTCCTTAACTCTCTGGAACATGCAGATCTGGAGAGGGTCATCAAACTGGAAATGTTCTCCATTCTGTTATGTCTTGTGGATGTTTGTGATATATGCTAAATAATAAAGAGGTGTGTGTGTGTGTGTGTGTGTGTGTGTGTGTGCAGGTGATAGAGTTTGGGGAGCTGGATAAAGCCACGGTGCGGTTCCTGCGCCAGCTGCTCACCAAGCTGCTGAGGGAGATGGAGCCCGAGGAGCTCGTCAGCGTATTTGGAAGGTGAGTTTCAGCGTGCAGCTTTGAGTCGGCGGCTGCGCTCAGTTTGGATTTGAGATTAATGCTGATATGATGCCCGTTTGAATAACATCTTATTCCGGCTTCAGAGCATGCTTAAGCGGGGATAAGATGCATCAAAAAAGGCCTAAAAACGCATCTTTTTAGAAGAGCCTTTAACTAGATTCTTTAAACCCCCACATTATGCCACGCGGGCACGATGTCACAGCACTTTGAGTTTTGTTTACGCAAATGAAAAGTGCGCTTATAAATAAAATATATTATTATTATTATTATGCACTTGCTTCTCGTAGGTTAGGAGATGTAAGAAAATGCTAGAGAAGTGGCCCTGAAGAAGGAGACGTGTCTTTGGACCTTGCTAGCACCTCTTGCTAGTTGAGATTTGAGCATGCTAACATGTTTGCAAAGACTAAGCAAACATAAAGAGGTCAAACAAGTGTGATGTTTACAACGTTCAATGTGTACCGTTTTAGCTATTTGGTAATACCGATAAAGAAAGCTTCACTTCTCGTCGGTTAGGAGATGAGAGCATGAAAGAAGTTGCCCTGAAGAAGAACACTCCGACTGGCTAAGACTAAGCTAACATGAGGATATTTGGACTAAACTAAGTTTGGATTCACACACGGCATCTATTGGACGTCTGTCCGTCCTGGAGAGGATCCTCCTCTGCTCTCCCTGAGGTTTCTCCATGTTCCCTTAAACTGTGGGGTTTCTCTGGAAGTGTTTCCTTGTACGATGTGAGGGTCTAAGGACAGAGGGTCTGAGGACAGAGGGTCTGAGGACAGAGGGTGTCCACTGAGACTAATGTAACATTTGTGATATTGGGCTATAAATAAACATTGATTGATTGACTAAGTTCAGT
>CM070496.1:17383443-17408443 GCA_036324585.1 Champsocephalus esox | reverse complement strand
AAGGCCTCCCCTCTCCGGCACAAA
Organism: Champsocephalus esox; assembly: GCA_036324585.1. Lineage (NCBI taxonomy): Eukaryota > Metazoa > Chordata > Actinopteri > Perciformes > Channichthyidae > Champsocephalus > Champsocephalus esox. Next base: position 17,408,419 of record CM070496.1, on the reverse strand, counting down.
CAGGAAGTGCCGTAACTGTTTGTAACAACGGTTTCAAATCAGCATCTCTTAGACAACAAGTAAATTAATAACTCAAATAAAACTCCAAACATCTTTCATTGTGTTTCAAAGCTCTCTTAGTTTTAAACCTGATGTTTATAAGCTTCTTAGTTTGTAAATATTCACAACTTTATAATAAAATGCACACATTTACCTTTTTCTAGACTGAACACAGGTTTGATCCTCAGTTAAAACACATGAGGTCATCATGAGGTCGTTCACATCGCAGTTTATCAGTGGATGTTTGCTGGAACTACTTGTACACAGCTTGTTTCCTGAGGACACACACAGCGTGACTCCGGTCAGCACCGCTGCAGACTCGCTGTTTGAGGGCCTGATAGCCCACTCCCCCTCCACACTCGTTGCTTTGGAACAGTCCTCAATATGGCGGACCCTCCGCGTGAACGCGCAAACGGAGGGGCCGGGTGTAGGGGCCGGTTTGGGAATGGGCCTCAGTCTGTTAAAAGGTGGAGATACTGGGCGGATAAGGCCTCAGCTTTTCCACCCGAGGTCAGACGTGGGACACCAAGGTCAACCCGAGGAGGTGTCCCCAAAGCACCGACATGTTGAAGGTGAATGAGTGTTTTCGTGAGAATATTCTGTGAAAACTTGAGAATGCGTCGGTTAAAAGCCGGAGGATTTGTCTACCTGTCCTCCTCGTGTTTCATTGGGACAGGACGGAGACCGTTGAGTTGGAAACAGGAGAATGTGTCGGTTGAAAGCTGGAGATTCTGGGATCAACGGTCTCACTGTTCTACCTGCAGCCTGGTTGCGGCTGACCCTCAGCTGAACTCTGCTAAAGCAAACGTCTGAAGATAACGACAGATTGCTCAGTCGTCCTGTTGCTAACGGCTCATAATCGCCCGGCCCCCCCCGGCTGCAGGGCGACACAGAGGAACACGATGCAGACTGCTTTCTGTACCGATGCACTAACCGGTTTGAGGTTTCCACTGGCCTTAAACGCTCACACGGTCAGACGGGGCTACACATAGAGAAAGGTCATTAGATGGCGCTGAATAACTAGCGCTGTGTGTAGAGAATGAGGCGGTGGGATGTTTTGGAACTACATTCACCTACGGTTCCTTTTCTGATTTAAATAAATGCCTTTTTGATATTTAAAAACGTAAGTCAAAAGTCCACATTAAGGGTTAAGTACAATTTAGAGATATTCGTACTTGAGTAATTCCCCGTTATGCCACTTTATACTTTTACTCCAGTTACTTTTGCAGGTTTTTGTTGATCAGGTTAAATCAACGAATACATATAATGTACTGGATGGAAACACCTGACCGTTACAGGCTGCAGAACACAAAGGATAGTCCCCTGAATGCATCACTGATTTCAAACCAGTGATGCTGCAGAATAGGGAAGTAACCAAACATGAGACGGAGACACAAGCTAAAGTAGCTACCGTTAGCAAACCCGAAAAGAGTGTCGGCAACTGTGGAGTTACAGTCGCTAAGAGAAGGAGAGTTGTGAGTGCTTAAGCTGTAGTAACGTGTGATTACAACGTCAGGCAGTTGCCGTGATCAAGAGTTTTAAAACGATCGATTAAGTTTAAGTTAATAAGCTATCAGCAACAGAACAGGCACACGGGATACCCGGAGATGACAACAACAACCGGAAGTTACAACGTGCTCACCGCAATAGGTTCCTCCTCAGAACAAAAAGGATAGTCCCCTGAATGCATCACTGATTTCAAACCAGTGATGTAACATACTGGATATTCAGTACTTTCAGAATTCAAATATATTTGGCTGCTAAGCCTGTTGTACTTTTACTGAATGATATACGGTGGTGACGCTTTTACTAAAAAGCACTGCAAAAATGAAATGGTGAAAATGTAGAGCTTAAAACCAGGGGACTTTCAAAGTGACGCTAGTTTGTGAATGTCTTCTGAAAGCTGGGCACTTTTCGTGAAGATGTTTTGACACATTTGTGTTTTTATATTTGCATCGTTTGGACCTGATGTGTTATAATGCACCTGTAGGCCACCGTACGTATACGATCTGAGTACTTCTTCCGCCACTGGATACAAAACCTTTAGGCTTTTGGGTTATAAGATGGTGTTGTAGACTCGAGACCGAAGACTGGTCTAATATAAATACAAAATAAAACAACTTAAATGTGTTTGTATCCAGGTTTAACACAATATATATTCCTGCACTTTAACTTGATCTGCATATTGAAGTATGAATGCTTGTCGTCTTCTCCTGAATGTTGTACGGTACGTCTCTTGTATTGTTGATGGCACCTTAAAACAAAGGAGTAGCTCCACTCATCTCATTCTACCTGTTTAATGACAATAAAGGATTATATTCTATTCTAGATGAAGTTTTAGAGTGGTTCCTGTGCCGCAGAGTTTCCCCCTGGCCGACTCACAGCTTTATTAACGCCAGCAGCCATTGCTATAGTGGTGTGAAATGTTTCCTCTCAGTCCGCTGTTTGCTCTCTCTGACCGTTTGCACAGATCCGACAGCCCATTAACGGAGATTCCCATGACCCGACCTGTCAGAGCGAGGCGGAAAACACGAGCCTCTGTGTGCCTCCGCGCTGCAGCACACCGTAAATCAAAGGGACTACTTTCTCTTAAAAAAATCGTGCGCTAAAATTGCATGAGTTTTTATATAAAAACATTTTATTTCACATTGTTTCTGCACCATGAGAGACGCTAAACAATAATTTAGCATGCACTGGGATTTATAAATACAGTGTAGAAAAATAAACATAACATTGTTTTTCAGCTACGGAACACCACAAGGAACAAATAAAGACAAATGACTTTTTACTGCATGAGCTGTGAGGTGTTACTGAACCACTGAAGCCATGCAACAGTTTACAGCGGAGATGCTCCTGAGATAAACCCGAAATCTGCTGCTTTATGACACAACGATCTTATATTCTTGACCTATTTTTTTCATGACAAACAAATGCTCCAAGGAAGTGATCAGAGGTTAGATTGCATGCATTTTTTTTTATAGCGAAAGCCTCCCCACAGTCATTACAAATCTCCACGTTTTCCCCAAGCTTCAAGGCTGCGGACTGATATCACTGGTGTGATTCGCCTCGTCCTCTGAGGAGCAGTCTGACGAGTTGTACAGGAAGGTGTCCCCCTCGTCGTCGTCACTGTCTCTAAAGTCTCTGATTCTTCCGTTTTTTGAGTCCGTCTTGCTCTTATAGTCCGACTTATCCGTTCCCTCAGATTTGTCCTGGCCTCCTTTTCCTCCTTTCTGCTTCTCGGCCTCCTGAGCCGCCTGTTCCTTGGCCTTCTTGCTCCGCTTCCACTTCATACGTCTGTTCTGGAACCAGATTTTAACCTGAGGAAAATAAATATAATTTAGTCGTTTAAACAAACCTGTGCGTAAATACGCGTAAATGTCAACATGAGAGTTTTCAAATAAGAACCAAATGAGACATTACTTTTACTGTGTGGTATAGATGGATAAGATGAGATGGGCCTTGACCGATCCCCGTGTTAGCAGAAACATGATGTATAAGGTAGAGCTGTAAGGTGGTATTGCGGATACAATCACAGCAGGAAATATTGAAACCCTTTTTTGTGGTTTGTAGGAAAAGTGCGTAAAGTAAGATTGCGTAAAGGTCGACAGTCCAGCTGACATTAACCTCCGCGGTGTTAAAAGAATCCACACTGAAAACATGTATTTACAAAGGTATGTTATATGTTAATATGTAATTTAAAAATACATTAAATCAAAGGAAAATACTCTGCAACAGAAAGACGTAAAGGGACAAGGTATTTTTAAATGTTACGGAACATGTCTTTGTTCAGAACCAGGAAGGCTGTATTTCCGTCAAGACAAAGAAACACAACTATAGCTTCTACATGACTTCCAGAAAATTGAGCTGAAGTGCATTTTTTTTAAAACTAAAAAGGGAGGGCGGTCAGGTGAGATGTTTTACAATGAGTCAGAGTTGCAGTAAATTACCTGAGTTTCTGTCAGCATGAGGGAGGTCGCCACTTCAAAGCGCTTCGGTCGTGACAGGTACTTATTCAGCTTGAATTGATGCTCCAGCTCCAGCAGCTGCTGACTGGTGAAAGCAGTTCTGGGTCTTCTGCACTTACCGAGCAAGTTATTCTGCGCCTGGGCTGCAAGGAGGAAAGAAAGGACATCGATATCATACCTTAAAAGTACGTGTGTGTTCCTGCATGTGTGCCGGAAATGCATCTAAATGAGGAGATCGAATATCCTGCTGTTGCAAGAAAGACAGAATAACATCAATATAACCTTTATGTTGCATTCCTGCATTTAAAAAAAAGGAAATTTATGTGCAAAACGAATGACTGAAAGCGAAGACGTTTTGCCGGGGGATAAATGGACACCTCTCTGTTGTTGTTGTTGTTGTTGTTGTTGTGTGATAATCTGACCCTCTGTGTCCCCGTAAAGCTTCTGAATATCGGAGCTATTTGCTTCTCTATTTGGAGCAAATCTGTGAGAAGGAGCAGAAACAAGCGGGCAGTCTCTGAGCCGGATCGCAGGCCGCTGTGGGTTTCACACTCTGATGGCACTTTCCCACTGTCCATTATCTGTCCATTTTAGTTCCTCTCTGAAAACCCATCACTCTGACAGCCTCTGCGTTCAGAACAGCATCCTCTGTGTGTGGGAAATAATAACACTCCATAGCAGGCACCAGAAGCGGTCTTAACTGAGTTATTCCTTAGAGGTATTTATTAGGAGGGTATGGCACATGTTTGACGTGCTTTAGGTGTTTTCAGATATTTTTAGATCAGCTCTGGATAACTAAATTAACGAAAGATGTATATTATTTAGTTGAGGGTACAAAAAAGGGCCAGAGCATCCATCTATCCATCTGAGTTCCTTCATCATTTATGTTCGGGAAGTAATGCACCATTAATAAAGGAAATCGTATTTTTAAGGCAACAACAGAAATATCTGCCTTTTCTGCGCTTAGTATCTTAGCAACAATGACGACACTTAAATCAGTGTTTTGGGTGCAAACACATCGTTTTAGGGGCTAAAAATAAGGCCAGAGAAATAAGAAATATTTGCCTTTTCCTAAACGATAACTTCAGCTTTCTTAATACCTCGTTACATTGTGACACACGGAGAAGACTAATACCTGTTTTTGGATCAGCCTGGGTCGCCCAAACATAACCAGATGTATTTATATTACTATTTGATTTAGTAGGGGTGAAAAAAGTCTTAATATCTCATTATCTTTCGAGCTAAATTGTGACACATAAATCAGACTTTTTGGATGCATTCACACCGTTTTTACACATAGACTAGAATACCTATTTGTGGGTCGTCATACATAACCAAAGATGTACTTATATTATTTGATTTAGAACAGAAGCTGTGTAATATCTAGAGCTATTCGCTAAATGATGGCACATACATCTGACTTGTTGGGGTGCAATCACACCGTTTAAGAGTCTACAGAAGGCTCATACTCACAGTTAAAGTCGGACATTTTGGGCAGCATCATCCCGGCCGTGGACACGCGCAGCCAGTGGTCCAGCTGGAAGGTGCTCGCGGTCAGTTTGATGGGATCGCTGTGGTGATGATGGGATGGATACGAGTAGGACAGGGCGGGGTGTTGGCCTGCTAGAGCCGCAGCAGAGTAGCTGTACATGGGGTGTCCGTACAGAGCCTGGGTGGGGATTCCTCCGCTGCTCTGATGGTGTAATCCGAGCATGCTGTGCGGACTGTTCAGGAAACCAGGTTTGGGGATCAATCCGCAGCTTGAAATCCTCGGTGGAGACGGCGTTTCCGTGCGTAAAGAGTCTGCGCGTAAAGACTCGGCACGTAAAGAGTCCATGGAACCAGACGTGGGGATGGAGAGGGAGGAAGAGGAAGACAGGGAAGTTACCAGAGCCAGAGGAGAAGTCTGCACTTTGGGAGAATCGACTGCCAAAAGCGCGTCGATGCGGAAATTTTTAGATTTCTCCATCTGTGCGTCCTGCTGGAAACTGAGGAGGAGGAGGAGGAGAAGAAGAAGACTGGTGTTTTCCCACCTCTCCAAAGTTATGATGTGGTCCGGAGTGTGAGAGAGCAGCTCCACGTGACACTTAGTGCCTGCAGGAGGGAGGTGATTGGTGCAGCCGTCTGCAGGGGGATGTCCCATCAGCCACCGCGCCGGAAATAATATCGCTATTATTACAGGAACATGAATTCATTATCCCGGGACGTATGGAGTAGAAGAATCAGATCGGAGACCACAGACAGAACAAAAGCAATATTTAGCAAAGTAGCAAGCACACATTCATCAAGAATCAAAATATAATAATAATGTCTCAATCCAAGTATAAAAAACATTATAAAAAATGAATCGAAACCAGTAGAAAGTAGTGAAAAGCTGCAGGAAGACGGGAGTAAACATATATTCTGAAGTGTTATATTACATTGTTGATACGGGTAGAGCAGTATTTTCATATATTGCATTGACTTGCAACACATTTGTGGTGATTATATTTATTTAGCAGGAGAATAAGTAACACTTGATTTAGCATCGACAGGCTTATAAAAGAGAACATGTGTATGTTGTTGATATTAAAATATGCATTATACGTGCAGAGGATTTCCTCGTATTGCTTATTATCTAAACCCGGAATTTCCTTGTATTTAAACCACATCTTGGAGCTCAACGAGAAACGTTTTAAACCTGAAAAACGAATATAAATAATAATTGTTATTAACAAATAGGCAATATTAAATAAGCTAACCCTAACCACGTGAATGTGTACACCCCAATAAAGGCGTAAAGCTCTCAGGCTCGTGTCCCCTTTTTGAATTGAGATGACAGATAAGATAAAGAGCCTTTGGGTTGTGCGTAAAAGGACCATCTTGAGCCGGAGAGGCCAACAGGGAAATTGAAGTGAAAGCTCCTTCTGTCGCTGCAGCTCAAGGTGACAGACTGGCCTCTTACGGTGGAGCCATACAACAGAATGGATTGACCCCTGCCTCCAACAGCATGCATCAGCAGCGGTACAGGTTTTGTTTGCAGATGGAATACAACTTGTTATCGCTGAGAAATATTACATTAAAAAACGGAGAATTTTGTGTTTTTGTCTTAATATATAATCCACCCCCTGAACGCGGGAAACTGGATGTTCCTCTTGCAATGGAAGCGTGGCTGTCCAGACACGTCGGAGTAGGCCATGCCATCGAGAAGAAAATAAAGGTATATTGAAAGTGTGACAGACTGGAGGTGGATTTTCCTCCTCCCTGAAAAGCATTGCAGTCAAAAGAAGTCTCGCGGATCGAGCCAGCCAGCTGCAACAACAAGTAGTCTTTGTCTTTATTAGGATCCCCATTAGCACCAGCATGAGCATTGGCTACTCTTCCTGGGGTCCTCACACACTCAAAAATGGTCATCCAGTTATCGCCATCCTAAGGCCAAACAAATATAAATACAAATAAGTGTACATAATAATATATGCGTACATAGCCATAGTAATTGAATGGATTCAAACGCTAGAAAAATCAAATGTAAAACAGGTAACATTGGTTTAAATCAACCTCTTAAAGCATGCAACTTGATTTCCGTCCTCCTAGAGAAGCTTGGCTGTGAAAGGAAGTCAGATCCTCGCGGGTTGAGGCAACGAGCAGCAGGAGAAGGTAGTAATTGAAAGTGTGATGAGGAGATGAAGATATAGGCTGTGCGCTCCGGGTCTAATAAGCCACTTAAAGTTAATGGATAGAGGAGGTCAAAATGAGAATTATTGACACCCGTTTGCCCTTAACCTGTCTACCAATAAAGCTGATTAGTTTTTGTCAATTCCTCAGAGAAGCAGGACGTTTATTTGCTCGGGGGAAATCAACAAGTCACCGGGTGGATTCAGAGTAACGGATCGTCCTTTAATTGTGGACCTTGATGATCATGAGCAATTACAGAATGATAACGGAGAGATTGATGTGAGTCTGCTGCGAGGGATAGCGGGGGATACAAACTAAAAAGGAGAGAGGAAGAGACACGGAGAGTTCATTCACTAATATTTGTTTTCTTGGGCACTAATTTATGGAGAAACGGTGCAAATATGACATCGTCCATTTTGTAACACTCCCAACATCCTCCATGCGCGTGGAGAGCAGATATGGCATTAACAAATAGTTTTGATGACGTGGATGGCTAAATACATATTTTTTGGAGTGTTATTACGCATTTCTCCAATCATTTAGACCTGCGAGGAATCATGGGAGAGAAAATATGGCATTACAAAAATATTTTGATGACGTGGAAGGCTAAATAAACATGTGATTCTTCGCCGAAATGCCCACATTAGAGTCTTTTACGCATTTCTCCAATAATTTAAACCGTTTTGGAAGAAGTACTCAGATATTTGACTGAGAAATACAATTTAAAATGACCTTTACATTCACTTATTTAAGCATCAAAATATACTCAAAGTACAAAAATAACATGTTAAGCCCTTTCAGAACAGTATGCACATATGGCAGAATATTAACATTATTTTGTAAAGGTTAAATAAACATCCCAAACCGAAGTGTTTCACGCATTTCTCCAATCATTTAGACAGTTTTGGAAGAAGTACTCAATTTTAAGAGTATAAATACAGTGTAAAATATAAGTCAAAGTACATAAGAATGTACATCAAAATATACTTAGTACCAAAAAAAGTAGCTAAAGCCCATTTAATATCCGGATTATGACTAAAAGTGAATCTAATTGAATTACTTTCTGCGTATTTTCACCTATAATTAGCTTATGTATTAAAGTACAAGTACCCCCACTTCGTGCTTAAAGGTGGGGTATAATTCACTTCAGAAACACTTGCTCTTAACATCCCGATAGCAATGAATATATTAAATGCTTTTTGACAATAAATACACAAACATGTCACCTGTGGAAGCCGTGGCGCTGTAAAAAGCTCGACCAATCATCTGAGCCGCAAGTAACTGGATGGCCTACCTGCCTGTCAGCCTTCCACCTGGGCACACACTTATCTCGTGCCCTCATTGGTCATGTGCGCGTTCGTGTGTTGGAGGAGGGGCTCTGTGAGGAAGTCTGAAGTGTAAAATGTAAGGTAAGAATTGGCATCAAAATACTAGTACCAAGAAAAGGTAATGTCTGCCCATTTAATATCCGGATTATGACTAAAAGTGGAAAATCTAAAATCTAATTTAAATGCTTTGTGTACTTCTGCTTTGTGTACTTCTGCTTTGTGTACTTCTGCTTTGTGTACTTCTGCTGGGTATTTTTCACCTACAATTATAGCTTATTAATAAAGTACAAGTACCCCCAAATCCTACTTAAGTAAATGTACTTCACTACTACATGAAAAAGGCTCAATTTCTTGCATTTCAACACATATTTATATCTGTCCATGTGTATTTATTTATAATGATTTTTTTAATGTGAAAGCTGGAGCCAATACGGCAGAAAACAAAAAAACCCGCTTCTCAATAAAGTATTGTTGTGTTGCCGACATGCGCCAAACCTCGGCGTTACGCATTCCTCCAATCATTTAGAGGTTTCTCAGCTGCTGTGATTATTGTAACAGCCTCTTGTCCCGTGGGTTTAATTTCATTAAGGGCCCCGCATGAATATTTCTATTAAAGCAGAAGTGAAATATGGAGCCATTTAGTATTGGCCTTCACCGATCAGCAGGATTTATGGTTCCCTTTCCTCACATCCAGGGAGAGGGAATTAATAAGGAACCGGATGGAAACGGAAGACTCTGTAATTACTTTCACAATTAACTAAAATACAAATCAAAGTGACAAATCGGGAGGGTTTATATATTAATTACCCTGGGTAAATGTGTTCATTATGAAAAGGCAATTTAAAGGGACCCCTTCTAATATCATAAATACCCGATGGCTTCTTCCACGAAACTGCTTTTAAAAACATCTGTGGATCATAATCATTTATCTGTCTTAATATCAGAGTCAATGTGAGATCATTAGGAAGACATATATATATATATATATAAATAAATATATATATATCAGTCTCTTTGTGAAATTCAATAATCACAGCAGCTGAGCAAACCTCTTAAATGATTGGAGGAATGTTGAAGCAGAGGTTTGGTGCATTTTGGCAAAAAAGAAACACGTTTATTTTGGGGGATTTAATTTGTATTTGAATGCTGAATTTGTATTTGTACTCATCACATGAACCTTGGTATGTCATATGAAGTCATTATTCAGTCCTGATCTCAGTCCCTGCTGTGGTGAAAGTATGAACACCTATTTTACTCAATTTAATTTGTTTAATTTTAGACATGAACTACACATTTACATACAGTGTAATTCAAATATTTCACTACTTTTGTGATCCTAAGACTTTGGTAACCAAATCTAAAACACCACAAGAGTTTTGAAGATGTTCCGAGGTCAAATGTTCAGCTTTAGAGCTACTTATCTCATCACACAGTGAATCACTTGCATGTATAGCAAGACCAGGGGCTGCCCTGAACATTTCGATATGTATCACGCGCACGCGGGGTGCCATGTTATAAGAAGTCTACATTTAAAACGTGTTATCAATATACGCTTTGAATGGAGATATTCACGTCTCCTAATATTATTGTCCTCATCTCTCTTCTCTCGTGTCCTCGTCCCCTCTCCTGTGTCCTCGTCTTGTTTGTGTGTTCACCATGCGACCTTAGGCCTGTATACGACGAAGCTGGTTCAACCTGACCTGGATATGTTGGAGTTAGCCGGTTGGCCTAATCCAAAACAAACGCGCTCTCGCTAAGCGGTCCTACGACGCTGGTTATCAAGTGGATCGCTCAGCCAGCCGTGTCCTATCTAGCTAGGTGCGCGTTCACATGAGGGTGGTATCTGGAGCATTCGACCAATCACAAACATGGAGAAGCGCACTGACAGCGCAGCGTCATACTTTCTGAATGAAAAGTGAACTTTAATATTAGACACATGAAGAAGTTAAACTTTAAACATTAAACACTTGATCAGGATCAAAGCCACAGAGCTGCAGCTGCAAGGTGAACACAGCTGGTAACAGAACAAGTGTTTGAATGCGTACATTAACAGGTTTATGATATCACTGCCCGTCTAAGACACGATCTGACTTTAATTACATTTACATATGACGAGTGTTTCGTCAACTTAATGTGTTGCTTAAGTGAGAGGAGGTGATATTCTATTAATGTTCACGTTCACACAGTCGGTGATTTTTGCTGGCCGTCTTTCCGGCAACGGCAAACTCTGCACACTGAGCTCTGATTGGTCAGCTTGGAACTGCTCATAAGTTACCATGGAGATCTAGCCCGATAAGAAGCGAACCAGCGTCGGACCGGAAACCCAGAGTTTCCCCTGAAGTTAGCTCGCTAAGCCAAGATCCGACCCCAATTATGTTATTAGCCGTTCATCCACTCAAGAACTCAAGAAGGTGCCGATTATTATAAGGTATTGTAAACACAACAAATATAATACAATTAACTATTAACATGAAATAAAGCAGTAATATATTCATATTTACTTGAATCCTATATGAGTTTGGATGACCTATTTAGCATGAACAATGTATATGTGACTAACTGTTTTGCCTCAGTCTGGAAGGATGTTGTTATTTAAGGTGTATTATACTGGTGTATTTATCTGTAAGAAGTCAATCTGTACCAGTAATGAAGCTCCTGAAGCTCGCTTATCCTCCATTTGCAATAGTTAGAACCAAAGTTAAAGTAAATAAGTGATTAGGGTTCAACATGGAGCAATTGTATTTACATGTAGGTTTATTAATGTTCTACAAATCCTCAGAATAATGGACATTTTAACATTTACACACCCGTGAAAAAGGAAAACGCCATCTCCCTGTACTGATTTATAACAGCTACTCGACCTTGTAATAAGATTATTTTGTATCAACTGTGATATGACTTCATTTTATTTACTTAATTGTACTATTTTACATTATTTGAGTGCTTTTATTTAAGTCTTAAACCACTCATTTATCATACAATAACAGTGTAGAGTCTCGGAACCTTCTCAATACATCTAGATAGGAGGCGGGCTTTAGCCTCAGATGTGATTGACATGACTTTTGACCAATCACATCGCTGATATGGCCGGAACCGGAAGCAGCTCCGTCGGCTGTTCCCCTGTGTTGTGTTGATTTCCAGAGGAAAAGAAGACTTTGGATTAACTGCCTCTTACACACATATTCTGCCCGTTTCACTCCTGTATCCAACACTCACAGGTAATGCACGCTTCTAATGAACCAGTATGTAAAGGAAAAGGGAAGAAAAACGTTGTAAATGAGTTAAAGTTAGCCGGTTTTAGCTGCTATGCTAACTAGCTTCAATGCTAACGTCAACAAACATTACGTTTCTAACAAATGTGTGAATAAATACAGCGATATATTATCAATACATGTGTTTGTGTGGTGTCTCCGTTGATACTTTGAGTGAGATGAGGTTAAAAAGCAGGTTTTAGATCATGTCAGCTGCTGAGTCATTAGCTAATATACCGGCTAGCTAACTATTGTATCACCATTTAGAACTAATGTCATAAGCAGACGTACTTTATTTATCCAACGGAGAGAAATGTACATTGTACCAGCAAAAGTAAAGAGCTAAACAAAGCAAACATGCTCATTAACATGCATCTAAACATATTAAAAGTTCAAATAACAGCCTTTTAATAAATAGTGTAGAGTAGTGTGTATACAATAGTGTGATGGCAGCCAGGTGACAGTAGTATAAGTGTACTTCACAGGTGTATTACAATTGTCTAACTTCGTATCTAGTTCCCCTGTCTGCTCTCTAACTGGTATTCAACCAGGACTTGTGTTTCATGTTCTCTTTCAGAAGGCGACCTCTGAATCAGTCGATGGTAAAGATCTAACAATGTTTAGCTTTGAGGGAGTTTTCAAGACAAGACCCAATGTTTCACTTGGAGGAGCGAGTAAAAAGGTAAGTGTCATTTCACTCCTGTCAGGGAAGATGGTGGGGAAATACTGGGTCGCAAACTAACATGCTAGCTGTTCTTTACATACATGTAGACATGTTCCTTACACGTAGGTGCTTAGCAATAACCACATGTTATTGTTTAAAGAGGTTTCAAGTTCTCCTTTGTTTTGCAGGAGGAGAAATCGTCTCTGCTGCACCGCACGCAAGAGGAAAGAAGGAAAAGAGAGGTTTGAAACATGCACTTTTACCTATACTAATTTACAGCATCAAGTCAATGGAAGGATTGAAAATGCACGCACCCCAAACATGTAATATAAAGATTATATTGTGTGTTTTTCAACGGGTTGTGTCTTTTACATTTTAGGATGAAAGAAAGCGACTGAAGAATGCTATTATTATTCAGTCCTACATACGTGGCTACCATGACTTGAAGCGACAGGTGAGTCGGCAAACATGTTTTTAAAGATTTTATATATTACATTGTAAGCAACTAACATTAGGGCTGTTAAATACTGACTATCGAGAGCCTGAATTGTGTGTTACTTCTATAAAATGCCTCCAACATGTGTGTCAGCAGAGGGCAAACCGTAAACAAATAATTAGCTGTGTTTTTTTCTACTACGACTACTATTCAAAATAATAGTGAAAAGGGATATTAGATATGTCCAAGTTAAAGTTTTTAAACAAACGTAATGACAATAAGTTCAATCTAGTATCTATAGCCTGTGTGTTAGCGAATAACAACATGTCCAAACAGCCAATTACTGCCTTGGCTTTATGGAAAAGTTGATCAAATCCAACCTTTGTCTTCCAGTCATCATAATAATAATAATACAGTACATTTCTAAAGCGCTTTTCCTGGTGCTCAAAGCGCTTACACGCAAGTAAAACAAAACAACAACAACAACAGTAGAAAGTGCTAGGTGGAATAAGGGCGAGGGGTTAGTGGACAAGGAGATGAAGGCAAGAGTGAAAAGGTGAGTTTTGAGGGGTTGCTTGAAGAGCGTTGGCGGATCTGACGTGGCTGGGGAGGGGGTTCCAGAGTGAGGGGGGGCTGCGAAGGCCCTGTCACCCCAGGTCCGGAGCTTTGTCCTGATGGGCTGCAGTAGCTTAGCTTCAGCAGAGCTGAGGCGACGGGCGGGGGGGTGTCGTTGGAGGAGGTCACAGAGGTAGGGTAGGGGGGGGCTTTGAAAGTGAAAAGTAATATTTGAAAGTCAAAGCGGTGTTTGACGGGGAGCCAGAGGAGGTCATGGAGGATAGGGGGGAGGTGGTCGGAGCGTGGGGTGGAGGTGAGCAAGCGGGCAGCTGAGTTTTGGACATATTGAGGTTTGATGGCAGCTGATCCAGTAAAGAATCTTCTTCTCTCTTTTAACTTTGCTTTTTAGTCTTCTTAATAATAAAAACGAAACGTCCTCTCGGAACCGAGTGGAGAAAAGAGGCAACGGCAATCTGGCCGAGTAGCGTCACAGGTTTTATGAACACATTGGGGATGTAGACACTTTCAAACGTTTTTATTAGATAGTTTGATTTTAAGTAAATCGCTTATTTGCACAATGAAGCACTTTATTTGAAGTATATGTACAATTGTTAAATATGTAAATAAAGTGTTCTGCAAAAGTCAAAGTCTCCTCCTCCTCCTCCCCCCTCCTCCCCTCCCCTCCTCACTCCTCCTCCTCCTCCTCCTCCTCCTCCTCCTTCCTCTTCCTCTCCCTCCTCAGTATGCCATCCAGAGGGCCAGGTTCGATGAGTGTGTGATCCAGACGCAGGGGGGGGGAACTCAGCGCGTCCTGGACGGCCCGAACCTCTGCCTCTTATCCAGACAACTCATATTTTTCTACAGACAGAGCGTGGACGCACACCGATTGGTGAGAACCTGATGGATATCTTTGATGCACGATGAAGCCCAGAGGTCTAAAATACATTCACCCCCTTTTTTAACTTGATTATTTATTGTGATGCTATGAACTATTTAAGGTGTAAATTGGAATACATCCAGCGGTGCTTTCTTCCTGTTTGCTCGCTCCAAAGTAAAGACCCTGAATCGTAGTTACAAGTCGGGATGGGTATCGTGAAGGTTTTATCGATGGCGCTTATCGATCCGGTCTTTTAACGGTACTCTTATCGGTTCTTTTGGAGAGAAAAATAAGGTCAACTAACTAAACAAATTGTGAACTAAAACTAACATTGCTTTCTATTTAAATTAAATACATAATATTTCACATCAAAAGAAACAACGTTTTAACAAATGGTATTAAATAATGTGAAGACAGAACTGTGAACAGAATAGCTGAGACTTTAACAAACTAAATAACTCGGTTTCCTCTCATCATTAACCCATGTTTGTATCATGGAGTTAGCTCCGTGTGTTGCTGCTCGCATACAGAACACCTGACGTGGAGACGCTACTCGTGGACGGGGGGGCGGAGCTACAGAGCTGCTGGAGAGACAGTGGAACCCGGTGCATTCCTCCGTCTGGATGTGGAGCGCTTTGGATACATGTTTAGACAAACTGCTCGTGTTGCCGCCCTCACACGCCAACTCTGATTGCACTTTAGGCAACGAGCATCGAGACGGGTAAAGTTGAACCACACGTCGGAGCGCGTTCTCTCCGCCGTCTCCTCCGTGTGTGTGTTGCTGCCGGTTGCTGCATGTAGCAGCTGCGTGTGTGTGTAAACCGCCCCGCCCCCTCGCACACAGACGGGAGAGAGAGAGATCTCGTCTGGATTGGAAAGATCGAAAATACTAAAAATAATCATAGTCGCATGTTGCAGTCTTTAGAAACGGAGCTGGCGACACTAAAACTGCAATATAATGTGTGTGTAGCAACAATACAGATGACACATATCGTGTACATGTCTCCAGTACCGATAAAAAGACCGATAACGTCGGCGCTTAACGGCACCACGGTGTTTAATAACTCGGTACCCATCCCTAGCTACACATGTGCTTTCTTGACTAAATAAGCAGGAATAAAGTTTAAAAGATGATATTTATGATGAGAAACAGTCGGCAGCTCTTCTCCATCAAGACCGTGGCTTTGCTTTGATCCGGTTTGACTGACGGTACTCAAAGTGAATGTGTTTTTAATGGTTTAATCCAATGGACTTGGAGTGGACTAAGCTTATACTGATCGATCGATCTTTGTGTTCCCACAGATATGGCTGTGCCAGAATCTGGTGAAACTCAGCAGTCAGTTTGTGAAGCTGCTGGTGGGCCCACAGAGACAGACCTGCATGTTTCAGATCAAGAGGATCTTAGGCTTCTGCTGCAGGTAAAGAAAGGAACAATGGATGCATATGTGAAGCTGCTTCATGCGTGCGATGCTGAATACATGAATCCCTCTCTGTGTCCCCACAGGCTCCTCCAGAACTGCAGGGACGACAGTTTAAACGTGACGGTGCCCATGCGGATGCTCGACATTTTTTCCTCAGAGAAAACCTATCTTCCCGTTGTTCCAGACGCTAACTATGTCGCTTCGTTACTCGAGCAGATTTTGCACTATATGGTCCAAACAGGTGAGTCAAAGAAACCTCGTTCCGGCGTAGACGCAATAAACCTTCCGAGGCCTAATCGTCGAACATCGAGGCTTGTTTAGAGATTGTGAATGTGTGCCAAATAGCAATTGGTCTGAAGTGTGTTTGACTGCTTTTATCTTTAAACGGGTACTTCCTGTTCTGACTGGGTCCTGAGTATATACAGTACATCTAATGGTGTTGACATAAAACCACACGTACGGCTCGTTTCTAGACCAACGGTTGGAAATGTTTACACACGTCAAAAGCATTGTTTATTTTCGGCACTATGTCAGCAGCAGTGTTAAATCTTTATGAACACGCAAACTGGAGAGCTTCTTAAAGATACATGGGTAACGCTTTATATTAAGGTGCGTCGATTCACCATCGACTGGTTGCTTGTTAGCCGTATCTTGGCTCTTCAGTAGTCCGTATGAAACACTTATTAATGCCTTATTCTACATGCCCATATTCCACAAGCCATCAGTTAAGAGGTTCCCTCAATACCCCTCCGATTAGTTCTTGTTTATTGTACGTAAGGAAGTTGTTGTGCATGAGACGTCTTAATATGCTCAATATGCAGCAGAATAGTAACCCTCCCATAATAACACCGAGCAAATTTGTCGTTTCCATGGCAACGCTTCCCTCGCCATGTTGTCCTAATTCAATGGAAAAGGTTCCAAACGGCACCAGACTTCAGACTATCATTAATGGTCCGGCGCTCAACACACCTAAGCATATTATGGGGTGTCATCATATGCCGTTGCCATGGCGACAGATCACCCGCCATCAAACACAACATTTGTGTTACTGCTGTAACTCCTAAATATATTGTCCGATCGGCCGAGTCCTCGAGACACCTAGACACGTCGACGTGCGGACAACAGCCTGCGGAACGTCGAAGACCCGCTCAACGCTGCTTGCAGCTTTAATTATTATTATATTTGTGTTTAAAAATAACTTGGAATCAGGTATTTCTAACTCAGAATTTGTTCACGAATAAGATCGTAGTGTGGCTAATGTAGTAGCAACGAGTTGATGGTGAATATGTGTTACCGATAAATTGTTTATATTGTTGTCGTTGCTTCTCCTTTTTCTATTTTCTTAGTATGCTTCTTTGTGGTTTTCCACGTAGGTCGTGTCATATAGGTTTGTGTGCATGTAAATGGTCTGCAGAGGCTAACATCCCTCACAGTAGAAGCACATAATATTCATAATGAGCATAACAGGGCCTCTTTAATTCGCCTTGTATCGTCTTATAACACAGATTAGACACGCCTTGCTGAGTGTGTAATTACCTGAGTTGATGTGTTGTGAAATACTCTGTGGTCTAAACATGCTTTTTCAAATCTGCGTCCCCTCAGGCTACTACAAGTCTCTGTTTATTCTGGTGAATCACAGACTCCCCTCCAGTCTGGAGTACAGCGACGCTCCGTCGATCCCAATGGCAACGACTCTGCTGGAGCACATCCTGAAACCTCTGCACTTTCACTACTCCTCCTGCACAACAGGCGCAAGGTACAGCACCCCGTCCTACTTACTGTCATATACGAGCACTACGAGCCATAGGCTTGATCTATGTATTCAACGAGGGCTGCACGAAGAAAGGACGAGTTGAGATTATCCTTCATTGAAAATGCCTTTTTGATGTGATACGATTACATAGTAGGGTTGCCAGAATCTGACCATGATCAAAATCGATTATTCGGCAGCCCTGGCGATTAATCGACCGACCCCCCCCCTACATACATAAATAAAATCGATTTTTAAAAATAATATTCGATGATGGAGACTGTAGCGAATAATCGAATAATCACTGGCATCCCCGTTACATAGCATTTTATATAGGGAATTCCAAGTGCTTATATATACAATGCGAGAACAAGTCTTTGTCCCGGGTGCATTCTCTCAAACATCATTGACGTATCGGACCAACTGCAGCAGGTCTGTTTAGCCGTTACCAAATGTTGCACTGACTGCGATTTGGGCATATTGATATTCTCTGAACTGTGCGGCACTATTCTGAACCTTCTTCCAGGCCGACGTCCATTTAGGTTTCCCATACTATCAAGAAAAGGAATATAAGTTTTGAGGATGATCCGTTTAAAAGTGAGTGGTGTTTGAGTGGAAAGGTCATGAGTGGAGTCTTTGTCCCGGGGGCGCGCGCTGAAATATCGGGTCTGTTTATTTACCAAATGTTATCGTAATAATATTTGGACATTGCATTAGTGTCTTTCTAATTGTCCACCAGCACGATCTTTGACCGTCTTCCGTGACGGTCCTCTGGAGGAGCCCAAAAGGAATTAAGCTTTCACACAATAACAATTCATAATACACTTTATTTGCACCTTTCATGCCCAAAGCGCTTTGGAGAAAGCACAACAACAACAACAACAACAACAACAACAACAACATTAAAATGAATAGAGAACAAGATAAAACATCCACAGTGACGATATGGAATGTCAAATAAAAGCAAAATGGGAGAAATACAGTCAAACACGGACGATGATATCCCGGTGAGAATTGAACGTTAACCCAAATTAAAAGCCGTGTTAAAAAGATCGGTTTTGAATTTGCTTTTAATGTACTCTTTTCGTTGCGACTTTTTTCCAACGCACTCGTCAGTTGAAACAAATGTTTCGTTGGTTTTGTGGTCTGTGTCCAACCGTTCATCAATACTGAGGCCCCCCCAACAAATCAAAATGAACTATAAAATCTGACATTTTGACAATGTAACAGTGTAACGGCTGTGTGTCGCTATGGAAACCACTACTTCTCCGCTGCTTTCTTGTTCCAGTTCGAAATGCGTTTACGCCCAACGGTATACCGTTTTTCTCAGACGCGGAGGGATACTGACTTGTTGTGAAAAGGCACGTTCTATTTGACCGTTGTTCGATCGTGGAATCAAACACGCCTATTGACCAATCGGAGAGCTTGCTCACACCCACGTGTCATAGAATTTGCTTTTAAACATGTTTGAAGGATGACGAGGATTCGTGGGGAATGTTGAGGAGAGTCTTTGTCCCGGGCGCATTCTCTCAAACATCATCCGTTAAAGGTATCGGACCAACCGCAGCAGGTCTGTTGTCCCCTCTGGTCAATAGCGGAGCCCTTAATTGCTCACGAGACCAATTTACAACGAGCCATAAAAGACCACCAGACTCTGTGCTCGCCGCGGTGCAAGAACATCTCGCTGTGTGCCCTCCGTTTAGGACATTCTCAATAACAAACGACGAGCGCTTCTTTTGTTCTTTGAAGAAAAGCCAGGCGGGAGTGAGAGGAACTCTGTGTACACACCGACGGCTAATTA
Source organism: Champsocephalus esox (assembly GCA_036324585.1). NCBI lineage: Eukaryota > Metazoa > Chordata > Actinopteri > Perciformes > Channichthyidae > Champsocephalus > Champsocephalus esox. Next base: position 17,388,678 of record CM070496.1, on the reverse strand, counting down.
TCTGACTGCAGCCCCTCCAGATGGGAGTCACAAAGCAGCTCTGTGTGAACTCACAGGGCTCTGGGCTCTGGGTACATCATTCGTTTATTCGGCACATTGAAGGTAGGTAGGTAAGGATGGAGAAAGCAGCTCGAGTGCGCTAGAATTTGAAAATACGCAGCCGGCCCCTTCCTTCAGACTTCCTCACAGAGCCCCTCCCCCAACGCGCACACGACCAATGAGGGCACGAGAGAAGTCTGTGCCCCGATGGAAGGCTGACAGGCAGGTAGGCCATCCAGCTACTTTAGCCGGCTCAGATGATTGGTCGAGCTTTTTACGGCGCCACGGCTTCCATAGGTACATTTTATTATGTATTCATCGTCTCAAAGCACTTCAGATATCTTCCGTGCTATCGGAGGTTAAGAGCATTCCATGGAATATAACAAAAAGGGTTTCTGAAGTGAATGACCGACCCCGCCTTTAACGAACACTCAAAACATGAAGTGTAAATATGCCGGGTTGAGCTTTGAGCTGCTTTCCACCCGCAGCCCCTCACGTCGAACATTAAGAACATGAAAATTACAAAACATAGCAGTCGGTAAAAGTAGAATACCCAAGTATTTAGGACATCACATTTTTTATTAGAGCGCTTTTGCAGGTGCTCAAAGCGCTTTACAATTACACATGTCTCTCTCTCACACACACACACACACACACGCACACACACACCATGTATACATCACTTCAGGGGACATTACATTGACTTACATGCATTTCCTGGAGACTTATCCTAACCTGAACCATAACCAACACATGCCTAACCCTAACCCTAACCCAGGGGGGTCAAACTCAATTTCATCACGGGCCACATCAGCTTGAAGGTTGCACTCAAAGGGCCGGTTGTAACTTTAAGACTATATAAAAATACATATATAAATATTTAATATATATAAAAAACATTTCTTTTCTTTTCAGAAAGTAACATTTTGAAAAGAAAATCTAATTCGGAGAAAAAGGCAAATTCTAAGAAAAAAATGCATATTTAAAAGAAAAGGCAAATTCTGAGAGAAAGTCATATTTGAGATGCATTGTGGGACATGTAGTTTTTGGGCAAACATGCTTCTGTAAAGCGGCATGTAACCGTATAATAAACGTATTATATTCTTTGCAAGCTCTTGTGGGGCCACATGAAATGAAGTCGCGGGCCGGATTTGGCCCCCGGGCCTCGAGTTTGACACCCCTGCCCTAACCCTACCCTATCCTAAACCTAACCAAATCTTCACCCTAAAATTAATGATCCCCCTCATCACACACACACACACACACACACACACACACACAGGAGCAAATACGGGTGAAGTGTCTCGCCCAAGGACACAACGGCCTGACGCAGTGGCGATCGAGGCGGGTTTCGAACTGGAGTTCACCAACGATCTGATGATCCACGCTCTAAACCCACTGCGCCAAAACAGAGTCACTGCGTGCCTATTGGTTGGAACACGATCCGTGTATCCATCACTTCCTGGTCTTCTCTAAAGAAGAGGGACCAATGGAAACGTTGTCATGTTGCCGTTGGTCACCATGGAAACATTCATTAGCTAACAACGACATTATTGTTCTATGATATAAAGGGAGGTCAGGTACTCTTTAAAACAGCTGCTAGCTATGGGTACTTTCTACTGAAGGACACTTCAAAGCCTCTTTACTTTGACTTGAGGAAAGCAGTTTAGTCAGTACTTCTACTTTCACCAGAGTATTGTTAAACACGAGTATCTGTACTTCTACTCGAGTAAAAGATGTGTGTGTGTGTGTGTCTTCCCGCAGGCAGTTTGTTTTCGCAGCCTTCACCGAGGAGTTCATCTCGTCTCCGTTCACCGAGCAGATCTTTCACTTCTTCATCCCGGCTCTCTCCGATGTCCGTCTCTCTTTTCCCTTCGAAGCCTTCCTCAGTTCCCTGCAGACCATCGGCTCGTCTTCGTCGGCACAGAGTCGAGCACCCTGGGTGTTTTACTTCGTCCTTTCTGCGGGGGAGAACCGCCTCGGTGGGTTTCTTTTGTACAGTATGTGTTTCGGGTGTGGCTGGGAAGGGAGTTCTGCACCTCTCCCAGTGCTTTATATACCTTTCAAGACCTTTATCGCCACTCGTACTTAGCTACAGCGTGGATATGTCGATGACCATCTTAGCTCACCGGCTCCTCCAGCAGAGCAACACAAGAACACAGATAACAAGTAAAGACAAATGGAATATAAATAGTTTTTTTAAGATGCCAACAGATGATTGTTATGGATGTTGCTTCATAAGGTGGGATGAAGCAACCTGAAGTACGTTGGTGTGATCGTGATGTCTTTGTGTTTCAGGCTCTCTCTCCGAGGAGGGTCTCCTGCTGTATCTCCGCGCTCTGCAGTCTCTGCTTCCTCTGCTGCCGGTGTCAGAGAGCAGCGGCAGACCTGAGGTCAGCAGCGACTCGGAGGACGACGACACCGGCATCCATCCGAAAACCAAGCAGGTGGGACGCACGCACACACACGCACGCACACACACACACACACACGCACGCACACACACCATAAAATAAAAAATGTTTTTTTTGTAAAGTAGAAGTACTCAGATCTTGTACTTGAGTAAAGTAGAAGTACTCAGATCTTGTACTGAGTGAAAGTAGAAGTACTCAGATCTTGTAAAGTAGAAGTACTCAGATCTTGTACTGAGTAAAAGTAGAAGTACTCAGATCTTGTTAAAGTAGAAGTACTCAGATCTTGTACTTGAGTAAAAGTAGAAGTACTCAGATCTTGTACTTGAGTAAAAGTAGAAGTACTCAGATCTTGTCTTGAGTAAAAGTAGAAGTACTCAGATCTTGTAAAAGTAGAAGTACTCAGATCTTGTACTTGAGTAAAAGTAGAAGTACTCAGTCTTGTACTGAGTAAAAGTAGAAGTATCAGTCTTGTACTTGAGTAAAAGTAGAAGTACTCAGGTCTTGTCTTGAGTAAAAGTAGAAGTACTCAGATCTTGTAAAAGTAGAAGTACTCAGATCTTGTACTGAGTAAAAGTAGAAGTACTCAGGTCTTGTACTTGAGTAAAAGTAGAAGTACTCAGATCTTGTACTTGAGTAAAAGTAGAAGTACTCAGATCTTGTCTTGAGTAAAAGTAGAAGTACTCAGATCTTGTAAAAGTAGAAGTACTCAGATCTTGTACTTGAGTAAAAGTAGAAGTACTCAGGTCTTGTACTTGAGTAAAAGTAGAAGTATCAGGTCTTGTACTTGAGTAAAAGTAGAAGTACTCAGGTCTTGTTCTTGAGTAAAAGTAGAAGTACTCAGATCTTGTAAAAGTAGAAGTACTCAGATCTTGTACTGAGTAAAAGTAGAAGTACTCAGGTCTTGTACTTGAGTAAAAGTAGAAGTACTCAGATCTTGTACTTGAGTAAAAGTAGAAGTACTCAGGTCTTGTTCTTGAGTAAAAGTAGAAGTACTCAGATCTTGTACTTGAGTAAAAGTAGAAGTACTCAGATCTTGTAAAAGTAGAAGTACTCAGATCTTGTACTTGAGTAAAAGTAGAAGTACTCAGATCTTGTACTTGAGTAAAAGTAGAAGTACTCAGATCTTGTTCTTGAGTAAAAGTAGAAGTACTCAGATCTTGTAAAAGTAGAAGTACTCAGATCTTGTACTTGAGTAAAAGTAGAAGTACTCAGGTCTTGTACTTGAGTAAAAGTAGAAGTACTCAGATCTTGTACTTGAGTAAAAGTAGAAGTACTCAGATCTTGTTCTTGAGTAAAAGTAGAAGTACTCAGATCTTGTAAAAGTAGAAGTACTCAGATCTGTAAAAGTAGAAGTACTCGATCTTGTACTGAGTAAAAGTAGAAGTACTCAGGTCTTGTACTTGAGTAAAAGTAGAAGTACTCAGATCTTGTACTTGAGTAAAAGTAGAAGTACTCAGATCTTGTTCTTGAGTAAAAGTAGAAGTACTCAGATCTTGTAAAAGTAGAAGTACTCTGATCTTGTACTTGAGTAAAAGTAGAAGTACTCTGATCTTGTACTTGAAAAAGTAGAAGTACTCTGATCTTGTCTTGAGTAAAAGTAGAAGTACTCAGATCTTAATAAAGATCTTGAAGAGAGTAATAAAGTATGTCTTGTTATTCTCCTCTCTCCATCAGGACGACAGCCGGATCTCAGTGCAGCTGATCACCGAGCAGTGCGTTCACAAGTTAGACACGAAGCACCAGACCAACGCTCTGCTGAACCTCGTGTGGAGAGACTCCGCCAGCGAGGAGGTCTTCACCATGATGGCGTCCATCTGCCACACACTCATGGTTCAACACCGCCTCATGGTGCCAAAAGTCAGGTCAGAGACACACACGGGATAAAGAGCCATTATTAAAAAGGCCATATTGTCCTTTCTGGGTTTTCCCTTTCCTTATTTGGAATGGTATTATTATTTCAACCCTGAAGCATGTGTGTATACATATGTACATTTAGATGTATAGATATGTGTATGCATATAAAGACGTTGCTGCTATTGGCCAGCGCTCCAACACATTGTACGTGAGGCTAAGGGGGCGGGACATCTTTAAGCTGACCAATCACAACAGAGCAGGTCAGCTTCATCCCAAAAAGATATACATATCAATAGTAGGAAAGATAAATATTAATATAAAGAATAAATTAGAATTATAGACAAATCTACTAGAAACAATATAAGACATAATGTTCTACTATTACATTCAATTTGTTTTTATACTTTTCCAATTTCTTCTTTATTAAAATTGTGTTGGTATTGTATTATTATTTCGGACCTGGATATTAAAATCCTACCTCCAAACCTTAACCATGTGTGTATACATATGAGTACATGTGTGTGTATATGTACAGATATGTGTATGCATATATAGACGTTAATGGGTGTGTGTGTGTATTTATATACATATGTTAATATTGTTTATACTTATTTTAATACATTTTATATCCAAATGTCATGCAAGAGGGTTGATATGGAGGTTATTGTATTGATTATTTGTATACATCTATAAGTGCTGATACGCATGTCTTTGCAGTTAAAATGCCATGATATGAGATACATTCGAAAAAGCAGGAGTTTCTTAAATCGACACACAACAAATATAACAGCGTTTTTCATTTTTATCTCCCATCATAACGTTTAACTCGCCCTGTCAGAGTCCACTCACGATTAGAGAGCGTTGTTTACGCCCCCGCCTGATTGAGGGGAAACACTGTGTTCGCGTGTTTCCGCGCTGTAAGCAGGAA
>CM070496.1:17348443-17373443 GCA_036324585.1 Champsocephalus esox | reverse complement strand
ATATCAGTTTCGAGCCCTTCTTGTTGTCTTGGCGCAGTGTGCACCTCGCGGTCTCGTCCTCTCTGTGTTCCTTCGGCCGATGTCAGCAGACCTCGGTAATTAACAGGCCTGGACGTTGAGGGACGGCACGGGTCGTTTTTCTTTTATCCTCCCCATAAATGGCGCACTAATGGCCGAATTGTCAAATTGCTTTTTTCCCTCTAATCGAAGGCATCCTGTTGGACAGAGGAAGCTCTCCATCAGTCAATATGCAAATGTCCCTCACCTTACAATGAAGTGGATTGTGTTTGGGTTTAAGTCCCTGAATTAGAAGATGTTAACGTGTGTTTGATCTATCGCCAGGTCATCACTAACTTGGTGAAAATGGTGAAAGCTCGCGACATCAGACGACCCTTCTGTCCCGCAGGTCACTGGCTCTCCGAGGAGGTCAACATCCGAGCAGATAAGGTATTTCCCTCTCTGTTGCAAATATTTTCTTTTGAGAAGAAGCAAACGAGAGTCAGCAGCAGCACAGAGTTCTCTGGGGTGGAAATCACACTTCCCTTTTTCAACATGGAAGACAAACGGAACAGCCAACAAGGAATACTAAAGAAAAACACAGCGTGGCAGGAATGGTATACTTATGACGTTCATAGTCACAGTGAGAAAGAACATGCAAAATACTATATATAATAACACTTTCTATATATTCAATGTTGGATTCATGATACTCCTCAGAGTGTAGGAGAAAATGCAACACCTGGATATCTGTTACTTGGTATTTATTACCTATTTGGTGATGGATATATATATACATATATACACCGTACTTTTCGTACCTGCATATGAGCCGCAGCAGCTAAACTGTCCGTCTGTCTTGCTCTCGTTCTGTCTCTCGGTTTTCACTTTGGCGCGCTACCCGTCTCACTCTTTTCCGGCCTCCAGCTTTTCCTGCTGGAGCCCGCCGCTTAAAGGTGGCGGGCGCGGACCGGTCCTAGAGCCCGTAGTGTTAAGGTGGTTAATTTTACCTGTAAGATCCATGGATTTAGGAGGTCCCCTAGTGGCCGTTAGCTGTACGAAAAAATGGGGGAAAAAGTCGCGGGTTATAGTCCGAAAAGTACGGTGTATATATATATATTAGGGCTGTCAAACGATTAAACATTTTAATCAGATTAATAACAGCTTAAAAATTAATTAATCAGATTAATCACCATTCGAACTATGTCCAAAATATGCCATTTCTTCATGTATATTGTGGGAATGGAAAGATAAATGAAAGAAGGCGGATATATCCATTCAACACAGATCTATGTTTATTATAACATTGTTCTGCGTCTCAAAATGAAAGACAGCCCACACACCTATCAGTCATCACACCGTGGGTCTGAATTCATTACGTGTTGATTTCTATCAACGGGGCTAGTGGAGTACTTCAGGAAAGTCGACAGAGTGGGGGGCTAGTGGAGTACTTCAGGAAAGTCGACAGAGGGGAGGGGGGCTAGTGGAGTACTTCAGGAAAGTCGACAGAGGGGCTAGTGGAGTAGTAGTGAGGGGGGGAGTCTCCCTCCGCAGCCGGTTGGCGTAGTTTCGGCTCAGTTCCGTCGTACAGACCGACGTTATCAGCAGCCTGTCTGTGCACACGGAGACCGTCTCTGTCGTCCGGGGATCGAACCGCCTTCTGGAAAAGCTTCACAAGTACGTCGGTACGCAAATGCGCTTTGTGACACAAGAGACGGGACGCATTTCAGATTACGCACATAACCTGCGTACCAGTTATGGGTTACTGAACTACAGCTAGTATTCTGCGTCGGGACTTCCTGCAACAACACCACGCCGTTATCTTGATTCTGATTGGCCAGGAGACATTATCAACGTGACACGTAACCCTATGTGACAAACGTTTTCAAAACCGTTTCTGGTCTTCGGTATTTCCAGACGAGTGGCTGAAATCAATCTGACTAACTGCTGTCTGCGCCATTCTCGGCGCGAGTTGGCGGACTTTATTTTGCTTACTTTAACATCGTGTCTCACGGTGGGGCTAAGCCATTTCTTGGTATGGGTGCAGCCGTACCCTGGCGCTGCCACGGGATGTATGGGGCGGGCCATTCTGCACATGCGTTAAATGCGTTTAATATTTTAGCATAATCCAAAAATGAATTACCGCCGTTAACGCGATAATCTCGACAGCATTAATATATATATATATATATATATATATCTATCTATAGGGTTACAAGGGGATTTAAATTGGAACAGGACAATGTAAACAACTTCAAATAACCAAAAACAATGAGTTGATATTCCCCAGATGATATCCTCAGTGTAAAATACAGGTTTTCAGATTCTGAAAATGCAACAAAGCTTCCTGATTGCAAATCAAGGCAGTACATGTGAAAATAATCGGTTTTAAATGTTTTTATCGATTGCAAAGTCATGTGTCACTTGGTATTTCTTACCTCAGGCGGGTTTGATCGATGGATAGATATAGAAAAGGTTACCAGGTGATTCTAAACTGGAACAAGACGATGTACATAACTTAAAATAACCAAAACACAAAATGCAAGTGACAAGAAGTGACAACCGTCCAGTGGGTTTTATTCTTTCTAGGAGTTTCATTTGGACCACGGCGCTTACCATTGCCCTCTCTTCCCCCCAGGTCACCCAGTTGTACGTTCCTTCTGCGAGACACGTGTGGAGAACGAGGAGGATGGGCCGCATCGGACCCCTGCAGTCAACACTCGATGGTAAATTCGTCTGTAAAACACAAAGCGCTTTAGATATTCGGATGCAAGACGTGTGTGTGGTCTTGTTCCTGGTTTTAAAGGCTGCAGTCCGGTCATGTCGTTCTGAAGTGTCCTCGCCCCCATGTTACGAAACCGCTTTGGCCTTTGAGGTGATACCTGGAAAAGTGACAGCCCCTACACACGGCGTTGCCGCTTGGCGGTGGGCGTGTCTTGAGCTCGGGGAGTCAACGCGAGCAGCCCGACCAACAACCAACCACATGAATGTCCCGCCCCGGACACACAAAGCAAAGCATTCATGCTACATCCATGCTGGCTACATATACTGTCTGCTTGCTAGCTGTCCATTAAAACGAAGTACACTGGATAGAAACTCCCCAAACAGGCGAAAACCTACCAGTTTCCCCCACTGTCTCTGCCCCCTCCCCCCACTGTCTCTGCCCCCTCCCCCCCCACTGCCTCTGCCCCCTCCCCCCTCTGTCTCTGCCCCTCCCCCCACTGTCTCTGCCCCCTCCCCCCACTGTCTCTGCCCCCTCACTGTCTCTGCCCCCTCTGTCTCTGTCCCCCCTCGCTCCCACTGTCTCTGCCCCTCCCCCACTGTCTCTGCCCCCTCCCCCCTCTGTCTCTGCCCCCTCCCCCCACTGTCTCTGCCCCCTCCCCCCTCTGCCCTCCCCCCCCCGTCTGCCCCTCCCCCCACTGTCTCTGCCCCTCCCCCCACTGTCTCTGCCCCCTCCCCCCACTGTCTCTGCCCCTTCCCCCCATGCCTGGCTCCTCCGGTTTGTATCCCTGTATGTTCCCTACCGCCACGATCACTTTCTCCTCCTTTTGTTGACATATGGGAAATAGCTGCGGTCTGGCTCTCCCAACATACACGCGGTTTGATTGGCTACTACTTGTACTGTCAGATTTACATACGAGGGATTTGATTGGCTGACGCCTCCGTCGAGGCGGCGAAAGTAGAACATTGCTCTACTTTTGCAGCGAGCACCTCGAGAGAAGCTACGCTTTGCTCCCACAATGCAGTTCGGCGAATCGTGACGTCACCCCATTCAAAGTGAATGAGCAGAAGCGTTGAAGCGGCAACGCACGCCGACGTGTGTAGGGGCCGTGACGCGTCATAAAACCGTATAGCATTTCACCACTTCCGGTTCCCTCGACGAAAAAGCAATGAGATTTCTCCAAAGGGTTTACGAAGATAGCTGGAACTAAGGTCTGAGGTTGAGATGCATTGAAGAGACGGTCACGTTTTGTTCTACGACATTAAACCATCAGCCGTGACCCCGCTGGTGGTTTCTGAAGCGTGGACGTGTCTGAGAAACGATGGTTGTTACCGAGCGGCTGAACAGGACTACAGAAGTCGTGGAGGCCGTTGTCCGTCATTACGCCGAACACGTGAACACTCCTCGGAGTTAGTTTCTGTGCTGCTTGAAAGCCAGTCCCTGCCTCCTGCAGAGTGTTCAAACGCTTCAACCCTGCTGTACTTCCTTTAGAGCATAACGTTTGCTTCTGCCAATTAGATTTATGATTTGAAAATTATAAAGAGTCCTGCACGGGTCGGATTTTCAAGACCCGCACCCGCGACGTGCATTCTCGAACCCGCCCGCTACCCGCACTCAAAAAGCGTGGGATGTTGGTTATTTTCTCCTTCTAGGATCCAAAGGCCTCCAGACGCTGGATTTCGCTCTTGAGGAAGTGTGCTGTATTCTCCCAGCTCCGCCTTCACCGCAGCCATTTCGAATGTGGCGCGCTCAGCAGCCGATTGATGCGCTGCAGGGGTTATGATTATGCGCGGGAGAGGTCTGAGGATTTAAACCCGCGGGGACCCGACCCGACGCAGGACTCTGGGGTAGACATGTGGATATTATCCGTCTCTTGGATGCGTCTCAACCACAGACCTGATTTCCAGCTACCTAAATCCTGTGGAGAAATCTCATTGCGTCTTTGTCGAAGGACCCGGAAGGAGTTTACTTCGGGGTTTCAGGACGTGGCTCTGGTGGGTTTTCATTTAGTGAAAATAAGGCAAACACATTGAAACTCCTTGTAAATGTCTTGTTCTGGTTTCGTGTCATGTCCCGTCCTAGCGGTTTTATTATCTGCCTTTTTACAAAACCATTTAGACCGTGGAAGTTATACCTCAAAAGGATCACTATCAGGATTTGATGTGAATTCAGTCCTTCTCCACGTTTGTTTTGATATATTACGGAGCTGTCGATTGATCCATGAGCTGCGAGTCCTCCCCATAGTTAGGGTCCTTTGGATTGGGAATAGAACATGTTTGCATCTCACCAAGATTCATTTTCTTTCTTTAGTCTGAAAACCCCAGTAGTTTCATGATCCTTTTCACAGCACTTCGCGAGGGGAAATCCTCATTAGTCGTTTTAGCAAAGACACACGACCACGTTTTCTCTCGAATGAAACGGCCGCCTCACTTTGAGCCGCGTGGTGTGAAACAAGCTGATAACAATGTGTGTGTGATTTGCCCGACCCCACTCACGGGCCGTACGGGATGAATTCAATTAGCGTGAAAGTACCTGATGAACTCAGCCACATCTGGTGCATGTGTTTGTCCGGCCTTTTCTCATTTCCTTAAATGGACAGGCTGATGAATGAGCAACGTATTGACCACTCCGAGGCCATATTTCTCCTCAAAGATGGAAACCTGACGGGGAATGCAGATGAGATTGACTAATTGAGCAGAATAATTGAGCTGCCGTGGGCGCAGAGTGAAGAGCTGGTTTAGCTATTGGGGCATTTTCTGTTTTCGGTCGATTTTAATACTGAACAAACATCAGGTTAATGGATTCAGCGCGGCAGGTGGATGTTAATTAAAAGGGTGATGGATGGAAATGGGTTTTACTTACAGAGCAGAGAGAAAGGTAATGATGCTCTAACACAGAGGACACCTGCCGTCAGATAAAGTTTCCCTCAGCCAGGCTGCGAGGAGGAGAAGGCAACATATGTGTGTCAATGTCCCTTAAAGAGTCCTCTCCTGCTGATGTTCAGGTGTATATCAGTATGTAGTGTCTCTACTTTAAAGAGTCCTCTCCTGCTGATGTTCAGGTGTATATCAGTATGTAGTGTCTCTACTTTAAAGAGTCCTCTCCTGCTGATGTTCAGGTGTATATCAGTATGTAGTGTCTCTACTTTAAAGAGTCCTCTCCTGCTGATGTTCAGGTGTATATCAGTATGTAGTGTCTCTACTTTAAAGAGTCCTCTCCTGCTGATGTTCAGGTGTATATCAGTATGTAGTGTCTCTACTTTAAAGAGTCCTCTCCTGCTGATGTTCAGGTGTATATCAGTATGTAGTGTCTCTACTTTAAAGAGTCCTCTCCTGCTGATGTTCCGGTGTATATCAGTATGTAGCGTCTCTACTTTAAAGAGTCCTCTCCTGCTGATGTGCAGGTGTATATCAGTATGTAGTGTCTCTACTTTAAAGAGTCCTCTCCTGCTGATGTTCAGGTGTATATCAGTATGTAGTGTCTCTACTTTAAAGAGTCCTCTCCTGCTGATGTTCAGGTGTATATCAGTGTGTAGTGTCTCTACTTTAAAGAGTCCTCTCCTGCTGATGTTCAGGTGTATATCAGTATGTAGCGTCTCTACTTTAAAGAGTCCTCTCCTGCTGATGTTCAGGTGTATATCAGTATGTAGTGTCTCTACTTTAAAGAGTCCTCTCCTGCTGATGTTCAGGTGTATATGAGTATGTAGTGTCTCTACTTTAAAGAGTCCTCTCCTGCTGATGTTCAGGTGTATATCAGTATGTAGCGTCTCTAGTGACCTATATATACAAAAATGTAGTTTGAGACGGTGGAAAGGCTGATGTGTAAACGGTCCAACATGTTGACTTGTCTGCCTGCAGTTGGTTTGGAGCCTCCTCAGCTGTCTGTGTCTGAAGAGAGACATCTGGCCATCCTCACAGAGCTGCCCTTCGTGGTTCCCTTCGAGGAGCGGGTCAAGGTAACGCACCGTTATCTCACACACAACCACAAAACCATGTACTACTACTGAGTACTGCAAGACGGGAGATTATGCTGAAGTGTTATTGTGAAATATGCATGCAATTATACATCAACCATTTTGCATGTGGAGCAGTCAGTGCTACTTTTAGTGGTGCTGCTTTAAAGCCGTTACATGACATACATTTGTGTATTGGTTAAATGATGGATCATGTTATTTAGTTTGATGTATTATTATAAGGTGTCATCATGTGAAGTATTGGTCCAAAAATGATAGCTTCGAAAAATCTAATTTGTGTTGTAAAGTATTTTAAGAAAGGTTAAAGGTCCCTTGGATTTATTTTTTTGTCGGAGTTACGCCCAAAACCCCTGCCTGCATTTAAGTCGTATTGCTTAGTGGTGCATTTCTTTAGTTTTAGTTGATCTTTTGTTCCTCTTTCCCACCTTCTTTGTGCCCTAATCTACCAACAGAAGACATAAAATAAAATGATATATAGTAGAATCTATGCTTTTCCACCTGAGAGGATTTGTCACTGACCCTCACGCCTGTCCCGTAGATCTTCCAGAGGTTAATCTACGCCGACAAAAGGGACGTGCAGGGCGACGGTCCGTTTCCCGACGGCATCAGCGTGACAATCAGACGAAACTACATCTACGAAGACGCCTACGATAAACTGTCTCCAGAAAACGGTACGAACGCTTTACGTGCATTATTGGTTGTGTTGAAGCCTGCGTTGGCGTAGCATCAGAGGAGGAAGCACGGTGAGTAAGATACGATGGGACTTTAGTTACAATAAACCCAGCAGCACAATAATAATACAACTGTACACTAACAGTGCAGTACAAAGAGCAATTCAATCACTACAGGAAACATAGATGGTCACATAATTAATGTACATATTAAAGGGCACCTATCATGCTATTTTTAGGCAATAGAATAGGTTTCAGAAATATAAAAAACATGTCTATGAAGTGTTTTGGTCAAAGCACCAACAGATCATTCATTCTAGCCACGCCTCATATCCCTCCGTTTCACTTCCTGTTCCAAAAGTGCTGATTCTGGTTATAAACAGGTCTCTCTTGAGAATAATAAAGGCTAAATAAAAAATAAACTGAACAAAAGTAAAATAAGAGGGGGCGGAGCTTATGCCGGCTCACGCGGGACCTGGCAGATACGGTCTAAAATGCTGCGGTGACGAAACGCAAGGATTCTCTCTGAAACAGCCTGGAGCTCAAAGGCTTTCTCTCTTGCCGGTTACACCACAAGGTGAGTTCCTGATTGGGCCGTGGGTCCACATTTCAGATGTTACGTCATGTCTGACGCAAATCTGGATCAGCTCCGTTGTTCCCCGTTTTTAGAGATTTGGGTACGGAGGAAAAGAGAGAGGGTTTTATTTTCTGACGCTGCGTGAGTTCCCCGACGCACCGGGGACACATGGATGTATAAAAGACATTTTGCATGATAGGTCCCCTTTAACAGTATTTAGTAGTGCCTTAGGGGAGGAAGCTCTTAATTTGCATTATTTAATTTCATATTCTGTTCTTGTACACATCATATTCTACTTACACGTATATATATAGACTTATTTTTTACAATTTTAGTATTTTATGATATATGTTGCATCGTTGGAGGAGCTCAGGTCAGAAGAATTTCATTGCCATTTCTCCACTGTAGCTGCTGAGCATATGACAATAAAACCTTTTGATTTGAATCTTTGAATATGGAAGTAAAGATGAAGATCTCCTCGTGCAGAGTATTGAATTTCAGTAAAGCATAATCGTGCTTGCGATTATTATAATGGAGCACATAAAAAGCAGAATCAATTATTTTAAGTCACCTCTTTTGTGTTTAAATGTGAAAGGGCACTCCGGTAGGGGCAATCTGATTAAAAGGAGTAGCAGGAGACCTGGGCTGAAGACATGATCTATCATTTATGTGTCTATAAGTTATGGCTGCTCTGATTTATCGCTGTACATTAATTATTCTGAAAGATGACCTTTTATAGGATTTGATTTGAATATTCTGCGGGTCAGGAAAAAAGGGGCTTTCTTGCAAAATGTTTGTTACATTTAAGTGGTATTGGTTTTATATATTTACATTTTTTCGAAATCAATTTTCTCTATTTACACGAATAATCAGATAATGTCTTGGGAAATATTTCAGATATTAAAGCTTGCCTTAGTTGTGAATCGTATGCATAACTCTGTGAAATTAGAAATGTAAATATTAAAATACAGAATAATAAAATGTAATCAAATGGTTAGCAGTGTGGGAGTCTTATGGCGCATTTCCACTACAGCGCGGAGTAGGGTTTAAGCCGTTTTTGGTTGCGTTTCCACTCGGCGTAGTTCCGGCTAACGGGTACTTTTTCACAGTTTTTCTAGCTCTCCAAAATCGAGGTTCTTTCCGGGCCAACAACCGGGCTGAGTAAGCTAAACCAGGGGCGCCGCCAGAGATTTTGGGCCCCATGAAAAGATATCATATTGGGCCCCACCACCAGGCCCAGGCCAACCAAGCACAATGCTGTCACCACACCTGCAGAACCCAACCCACTCATTTCAATAACTCTACCTGTACAGGCTTGCATCTTGTAGTTCAATACTAACTGCACAATATGTATTGACACTGAGCGGTGAACATATAACACTGTGCAGTAGAATTCACTATTTTATATAATATAACACTAACACTCCTGACAATAGACCTCAATAGTCATCTTTTATGGAGTACATGCCTTTTTAATACAAATTTGTATTCAAAAATAAAATAAATATAACTTAAATATACATGACCTCTTAAAATTAAAATAAAATGAACATTAACACCAATATTATCATTTATGAAATGCTATAACAAAAAAAATAACATAAGCAGCAGATTTTTTAATTAAATATACCAACTACAAAATAAGCGGGTATTAACGTGTAAAAGGACAACAAAACGGAAATGGAAGTGAAAAGGCCCGATGGTGGCGCTGAATCGGAGCCTGAATCGGATCCAATACCGTTACCATAGCCTTGCCCTTCAACAGTTATCACGAGCCCTGGCTCAGCCTCACTCACCAAGAGCCCAGCGCCTAGCCTTCTGCAAAGTCACTGATCAAGTCCTTGAAGTCCAGCTTCCTAGCCAACTGGCTTTCAATGGACAACATGGCAAGACTGCAAAGCATTATGGGGCTGCGGAGCCTAAAGATGGATCTGTTGCACCTGGCACCAGCGGGAGGGACAACTGGTTTAGTATGAATAGCTGCTAAAATGTACCTGCATTTATTAAATGTCAGCTAAAAGAGCAGTGAAATGAAAAACCTCTGAGTTTTCTGTGAAGATATTACCAGTACTTAAAGGTGGGGTAGGTAATTTTGAAATTTTTGAATTTGAAAATACACAACCGGAGAAAATCTGCCACTTCCTCACAGAGCCCCTCCTCCAACACACACGAACGCGCACATGACCAATGAGGGCAGAGATCAGTGTGTGCCCCGATGGAAGGCTGACAGGCAGGGAGGCCATCAGTTACTTTAGCCGGCTCAGATGATTGGTCGTGCTTTTTACAGCGCCACGGCTTCCACAGATGATATTGTGGATTTGTTGTCAAAGCACTTCAGATATTCATTGCTATCGGGACGTTAAGAGCATTCCATGGAATATAACAACAAGTGTATCTCGAGCCGGTTTCTCAGACTTACCTACCCCACCTTTAATGTCATTATTATAATTATTATTTACAATGGACTACGCTTAGCTAACAGACTAATTTCCACCACTCATGGACCACACCCACCTTTTCTTTTGAAAAACTGGGTGACATACTGTCGCCCTTTAGTCCCTCTCTCTTGTCTTTCTCTCTTTTCTTTCTTGAAAGCCTGACTTTGTTAGTCGTTGAGACATCGTACACACGTAAGCACTAGCATCCCTGCTCACATGCTCTCACTCTGCTAGAAAGGGCCGGTGCCGCACAGTGTTTGGAGGCAGGACCAAACCATTACATGTAAATAGAGGGGGGTGTTCGATGCTTTGGATAATTAACTTTTGGAAGAAAATATGGAGATTTGCTCCCTCTCACTCCGGTTCACTGTCCTCCGGATTCCTGCAGGACTCCAGAGTCGCGAAGAGCATATGCAAAATGAAATGAAATGTGTCTACTCTTACCACCAGATGTCAGTTGCTGCAAAAGTTTCCGACCTTTCGCTTCTCATCCACGATTACGTCACTTCCGCCGCCTAAAACCCAGGAGGTATACGATCGAGCACTAACCATACCGTACTAAGCCGAGCGAGGCCCGGCAGTAGAAAAGCGCCATTAGTAAAAGATAAAAGAAGGTCAATAACAACATTTTAGATGATGCCAACAGTTCGAGATATTGAGCATAAACTTCTGATGATTGACCTCGACTGATTTGGGAAAAGGCAATGCATTTTATTGATCCATGTTTATTCGTATCCCCTCTTCTCACATGTCGTTTCTTACAGTCTCTCTGCTTCTCTAACCTTACAATGACTCGCCTGTTGGGGATATACGTCATGTGCTCTTACTCATAGTTTTACGGTGTGTTTTCACACTTGTTTATGAGCTACTGTCTGCTTTGATACTGAGACATCACTCTGGTTTAATCAAAATAAAGTAGAATAAAACATCTCTAATTGCAAATATAGCAGGTTGATGATCTGATTAAATTAGAAACATTATATTATTTTACAACCTTAAATGTACACACTGTATCAGCCTCTGTTGTGATTGGTCAACAGCTTAGAGATGTCCCGCCCCCTTAGGCTATCACATACAGTGTTGGAGCACTAGCCAATAGGAGCTTGAGTGTTACATCGTGATGTCACACAATAGCAGGCTAATCTCCACATATTATCACCACTTTATGATTTTCGAAGTAAAACCTAATGTTGGGCTATAAAGGAACTACAGCAAGGTCACATGACTTCACGTCACCAGCGCTAAGCTAAAGGCGGCTAATGTTGGGCTATAAAGGAACTACAGCACGGTCACATGACTTCACGTCACCACCGCTAAGCTAAAGGTGGCTAATGTTGGGCTATAAAGGAACTACAGCACGGTCACATGACTTCACGTCACCACCGCTAAGCTAAAGGAGGCTAATGTTGGGCTATACAGGAACTACAGCACGGTCACATGACTTCACGTCACCACCGCTAAGCTAAAGGAGGCTAATGTTGGGCTATAAAGGAACTACAGCTCGGTCACATGACTTCACGTCACCACCGCTAAGCTAAAGGAGGCTAATGTTGGGCTATAAAGGAACTACAGCACGGTCACATGACTTCACGTCACCACCACTAAGCTAAAGGTGGCTAATGTTGGGGTGATGAGGTTTAGTCGTCTCATTTAGACACTTGTTAGCAACCGCTGTTTTAAAACGTACATACAGACATATGTTATGCCTTAGAGTAAAGATCTCTTCAGCTTGTGTTAACCACAGAGCTTATACATCCCTCCTCTTTGTGTCTTTTCATCAGAACCCGACCTGAAGAAAAGGGTCAGAGTCCATCTTCTGAACGCTCACGGTCTGGACGAGGCCGGTATCGATGGAGGTGGAATCTTCCGGGAGTTTCTCAACGAACTCCTTAAATCTGGCTTCAACCCCAACCAGGGCTTCTTTAAGACCACCAACGAGGGTCTGCTGTACTCTAACCCCGCCGCGGAGATGCTGATGGGAGAGTCCTTCACCAGACATTACTACTTCCTGGGCAGGATCCTCGGAAAGGTAAGCCTCATTTCTTCCCATGTTCCAACAAGATACGATACGATAATACTTTAATGGTCAGATCAAGTCTGACATTTGACCTTCATCACAGCAGCTGGATGGTTGGATGGATGGTTGGATGGTTGGTTGGATGGATGGTTGGTTGGATGGTTGGATGGTTGGATGGTTGGATGGATGGTTGGATGGTTGGATGGATGGTTGGATGGATGGTTGGATGGATGGATGGTTGGATGGTTGGTTGGATGGATGGATGGATGGTTGGTTGGATGGATGGATGGATGGTTGGATGGATGGATGGATGGATGGATGGTTGGATGGATGGATGGTTGGTTGGATGGATGGATGGATGGTTGGTTGGTTGGTTGGATGGATGGATGGATGGATGGATGGATGGATGGATGGATGGTTGGATGGATGGATGGATGGTTGGAGGTAGAGAGAGAGAGAGAAAGATAGATAATTACTTTATTGATCCCAAATGGGAAATGTTTACATTGCAGCAGCATGAAAAACAAGGCAATGTACATAAGAGAAATTAAGACAGAAGAAATAAACAGTCCAAAAATATTTCTGAAATAAAATAGCGTTAAAAGAAAAATATATACTTGTGGAAATACAACTTTCCAGGAACAAATATAATGCAGGATATTATTGTGCAACTAATGTATTATTCAATAGTTATATTAATAATTGTAATATTGTGTTTTCTTCACGAAAGGTGCTATTCAAATACATTTGATTATCATTATTATCTGTTGAAACAGCGTTGCGTCTCGTCAGACCGGTCAACACCGATCCATAGCAGTCAATGTCGCTGCGTCTGCTCACTAAGAGGATGTTGTGTTCCAGAAGCTCACGATGTTGCGGAGGAATCGCCGTCATTTGTTTCCGAACTTTAACCTGGCACTGATGCAAGCTTCGGTTTCTTTAATTACCCGTTAGCATAATCTGTTGACGGCATTGTTTTCCTGTCGTCTCTCTTCCTCTGATGGCACTATTTATTAGAGCCTAATGTTTCTAAATCATCCTTAATGCATGTGCTAGTGATTGTGTATCGAGATGCCTTTTTTCCACCGCATCTCAACCCGGGGAAGAATTACCTCATGACAAGCGGTCGCCTCTCAATTAGGGCGTCCATTAGCCGAGGATTCCTACCTCTTGTTTGTGTGGTGATTGCATTCGGCCGGCACTAAATCAGCCCGGCCACACAGACAGGACATAAATAAGCGCTCAAAGCATGTGGTAATAGCATTTTGATCTGTTTTACAGTCCGTAACATCCAGGTTCTCTTCAAGACGGGCCCGGTCCACTTATCAGATCATCCTCTTCTCTGTATTTTCCACCAGTGAGAAGCGATCAATCAGCAGCCCCCCCCACTCGCTCTCAATAGCTAATGGTTCAGGCAATTAGGCGAGGGGAAATTAATTTGAATTTGACTTTCAATTAACCCTTCCTTAAGTTCCCCCTTTCTCCATAAAAATGGACGTTTGAGTGGCCGTTCGAGAGGCGTATTGATATTTGTTTAGTGCGGTTATTGCCGGGAGAAAAGGCAGTGCTTTGTATGGATTGGGATTGCATCACCGCCGCGGCTCAAAGGACACGGGAGATTAATATTGTTAATTAATGTCCGACGCGTGCCATTGTTGTGGAGGTGATGTATTACAGGCAGGAGTGGCTTGTCTGGGGTACTCACCGAAATGGGATTGGACATCAGAATAGCGACCGCTCGTCATCCTTCTTCCTCGCTTGTCCGACCCGCTGACAGGCCGCAAGATTTAAGCCTCGAACGGCGTTTCTCGGATTCCGTGCTCCCAGGCTAATTTAATTGCGACGCGAGTGATTTCCGACATGTTGTTTCACCAAATCTGGCGTCTCGTTATGCGATACGACCCGCCTTTGTGCCTCGTTCGTGTCTCGTTAGCAGAAAACCTCCCACCTCATCAGCAATGGCCTCTCAACTCCGTAAACTGTGAGGGCGAGGAAAGTTTTCTCTCCTCCTCCTCCTCTCGCCGCGAGATCGGCCCACCTTATTAATAGAGATGCGTTTTAAAGGCATTATAATTTTATTGATTCTTAATGCTGTAAATTAAGCCGTGTATTTGGCAGCTAACGGAACGCACCTGCAGTGGAGCCGGCGGTTTCCTCCACCTGATGGTGCCGCGATCTGCTTTAATTGCTTTTGCCACTGCACTCACTTATATTAAAAAAGGCCCGGGCCATGATAATTAATTCTCTGCAGCCCCCACGACTGATTTTGGCACAATTTCTGGCAATAAACACCCATAAATAAAGTAAGTGGCATTGAAAAAATAAGGCTACAGGTTTTTCCCATATACTTATCGCTGCCTCTTCCCGGCATAAGTGTTATTGATAGGTTTCGAGGGGCCAGGCGGAGCATATGGTCTGAAACGAGCGGCGAAATACTAAGTGGATTATTTTGCATAAAAAATAGACAATGTTTGAAGTTGCGCAATTAACCTGTGTTTAGAAAACAGCCGTGATTTATGCGCGCGTGTGTGTGTGTGTGTGTGTGTGTGTGTGTGTGTTTAAGATGCATGCATTATGGAAATGCTCCAGATTTATAATCCATTTAGCTGATGCGGTCAGGGTTTTTAGCGCTATCATTTATAAGGACCCGTATATTTTAATGCCTGCAGCAGCCGGCTCTTTTTTCGGACTCTTCCAGTACATTAGCTCTGGGTTTTACGAGTCACCTGGTTCTTAATGGCGTCGGAGGTCAAGGTGAGAATTGGCATTTCAAAGTTTGAAAGAGCCGGTGGGTTTTTAGATGGATTGTGTTTTGCTTTCAGTCACTCTGATGTGAACAGATGCGCCATCTTATCACTTCTTATAATGCAAGTATTTGAGGCTATGTAGTAGAATAAGATCAGTGTATCGTACCAGATGTCGAACGTATTAAGCAAAGCTACACACACAGCAACTGTTAAATCAAAATAAACTTTAAGAGGCTATTATGAACATGTCACTGTGACCCTGATTGCAACAGATACTATATTAAGAAATAGGATAGTAGGAGAAGCTGATGTATAGTCACTATTATCTATTTTATTGTGTTGCCCTGTAGGAGGAGCCTGTGACGTAATACTTTCATTGATATATCTACACTGTAGCTATGTACAAAGGACAATAAAAGCCAGGCTCCAGTATGTCCAAAACTGTGCAGCTCGGGTCCTCACGCACACAAAGCCGTGGCAGCACGTCACTCCCACCCTCATCCACCTCCACTGGTTGCCGGTCAAGTCCCGCATAACTTACAAAGTCCTCCTCCTGACCTACAAGTCCCTCCATGCCCTTGCCCCCCAGTACCTATCGGACATCCTCCCCCACATGCCCCACCCCGGAACCGGCGGTCCTCAGACTCCGGCCTGCTCACCACCCCCCCGCACCAAACTGAGAACCTTCGGGGACAGAGCCTTCAGCGTGGCAGCCCCCACCCTCTGGAACACAACATCCCCACGCTGGACGCCTTCAAAGGACCCTCAATCCCATCTGTTTGTTAAGGCTTTCGGCCCTTAATCGATCTGTTGTTTTGTCTGTCTGACCTTTGTTTTGTTTTGTTTGTGCCCTATGTGTAAAGCGACCTTGGGTCCCTTGAAAGGCGCTATAGAAATCTCAGTTATTATTATTATTATTATTATTGAATCCTTGAAAAGAAGGCCAAAAGAGGATTTGTTTGGTCTACCTGTACCAAGGGTTGAATAAATCCCGTTTGCACCCTGAATCCACCTGTCTGAAAGTGTTGTTATTCAAGCAATAAACAATCTCTCTTTCAAAGCTCGCAGTGTTCTCTCCTTCTGATGTCTGTGGACTGGGAAGAGTCCTTCAGTGAACGGCCATGTGTTCTCCCTGCAGGCGCTGTATGAGAACATGCTGGTGGAGTTGCCGTTCGCCGGCTTCTTCCTGTCCAAACTCCTGGGAACGAGTGCCGAGGTGGACATCCATCACCTGGCCTCTCTGGACCCGGAGATGTACCGAAACCTGCTCTTCCTCAAGAGCTACGAGGAAGACGTGGAGGAGCTCGGCCTCAACTTCACCATCGTCAACAACGACTTGGGAGAAGCTCAGGTAACCAAAAGAGGGTGGGGTGAAGGCTCTGATAGCTGGTTATTTGGAGGTGGGAAGTAGTGGAGTACAAATACTTTGTTACTGTACTTAAGTACATGTTTCTGGTATCAGTACTTTACTCCACTACTTGAACACAAATACCTGTACTTTCTACTTCTTACATGTTGAACACAAATACCTGTACTTTCTACTTCTCACATGTTGAACTCAAATACCTGTACTTTCTACTTCTCTACATGTTGAACTCAAATACCTGTACTTTCTACTTCTCACATGTTGAACACAAATACCTGTACTTTCTACTTCTCACATGTTGAACACAAATACCTGTACTTTCTACTTCTTACATGTTGAACTCAAATACCTGTACTTTCTACTTCTCTACATGTTGAACTCAAATACCTGTACTTTCTACTTCTCTACATGTTGAACTCAAATACCTGTACTTTCTACTTCTTACATGTTGAACTCAAATACCTGTACTTTCTACTTCTTACATGTTGAACTCAAATACCTGTACTTTCTACTTCTCTCATGTTGAACTCAAATACCTGTACTTTCTACTTCTTACATGTTGAACTCAAATACCTGTACTTTCTACTTCTCACATGTTGAACTCAAATACCTGTACTTTCTACTTCTCACATGTTGAACACAAATACCTGTACTTTCTACTTCTCTCATGTTGAACTCAAATACCTGTACTTTCTACTTCTTACATGTTGAACACAAATACCTGTACTTTCTACTTCTTACATGTTGAACTCAAATACCTGTACTTTCTACTTCTCACATGTTGAACTCAAATACCTGTACTTTCTACTTCTCTCATGTTGAACTCAAATACCTGTACTTTCTACTTCTAACATGTTGAACTCAAATACCTGTACTTTCTACTTCTCTCATTTCCCAAACAGCTGGTTCCTTTAGTCTGAATGTGTGTTGGTGCGTGATCATTATTCTTTAGAGTCACTGCGTGCCTATTGGTTGGAGCACGATCCGTGTATCCATCACTTCCTGGTCTTCTCTAGAGAAGAGGGACCAATGGAAACGTTGTCATGTTGCCGTTGGTCACCATGGAAACATTCATTAGCTAACAATGACATTATTGTTCTATTGATATAAAGGGAGGTCAGGTACTCTTTAAAGCAGCTGCTAGTTATGGGTACTTTTTACTGAAGGACACTTCAAAGCCTCTTTACTGTCACTTGAGGAAAGAAGTTCAGTCAGTACTTCTCCTTTTATAACCCCGTTTATAAATCCTTTCCCACTAGATGGTCTGCTCCAGCACTTAAATAGGTGTTGACGTTGGTTTAGAATCGCCTTTATTGTCCCATCTCTATTTCTACCGCTTCCTTTCTCCTCTTTGACTCGTTAATAATTCACTTCCCTCACGATGTGCCACTCTTCGGCGCTCACAGAGAGATAAAGCACGTTCCCAATGTCGCCGTTAGCTCTGTTGACCCAAACAAACAATGTGAAACACGCCCGACGGCTGCGGCGAGTCGCTCTTAAGCACGTACTGTCCTCTCGAGCTCACGGCTCGTGGAGAGAATCCGCCCGGCAACACTTTGAGTCGCCTGTTCTCAGAGCCGCATTATCCTGTTTGCTCTAACGCGTCTTATTGGCTCTTCTCAAACAACAGCCCTGAAACGATCCGGGTACAATAGAGCCCTCCCGGTCATTCGCAAACACGATAGGGAAAACAATTTACGAGAGATTAGGCACAGAGTCGGGAGCAGACTGGCCCGCATTCGCCCTCCTGATATGGCCAAAGCAAGCAAGATAAGGACGGTCATTCTCTTACATTAGCACACTGTGCCGTGGAGGGGAACGAACCCCTGGACATGAGAGGGTTACCTGTCCGCGCATCAAATAAGAGATACTTAGAATGCAATTTAATCCAATATCAGCGCATTACGTATCTTTTGTGAGGCGTATTAATGTTTGTATTAACGCCGTATCTCTTCTTGAAACACAGAAGCCGTCTCAAGGGTTTTTTGAGGGCGTGTGCTTTGCGTTATGTTCTGTCTTCATTATACAAGTTTCAGTAATTCTCGTACATAAAGAGGCGAAGTCCCGCCCAGAGAGAACGAGTATCTCTCCATCCCGTTTGAATTGTGCCACGAGTTACACACATGATGTCAGTCTTAAAAGATAATCTCCAACAAAGTCACAGTTTGTCGTAAAGCTGTTGAAAAATAAGACTGTGAAAAATACGCAACTCGAAGGACTACAAGTCCCAGAGTCCCGGTCCCGCATTCTGGCTCTCAGAACCGACTCACTCCCCGTGTGTGCGCAGCTCTCAACGCGCCCAGACTCGGAGTGATTACCACCTCTTTTAATACTTTCCGCTTTACAACAAGGCTCCCTTTTGGCAACTATAAATGTTAGTAACTCGTAAATAAATGGTCGTAAGAGATGCCAAGAAACATCAAGATGGAAGGGGGGGGGATCAACTCGGTGAACAGCAGATACCAAGGATGCTGGCTGCAGAGTTCCCGTTAGAATATGTTTTCTCCGGGCAACATGTCCGTTAACGTTTGAAATGATTCGATATTTAACAAACTAATTATAGTAGATTAACTACGTTATTCAAAAGTGTTCAGTAACTTATAATAACACGGGGATAACAGTAAAACTAAACATATCTATAGCTAGTTACGGTAGCTTGAGAGGTCATTAAAATAGCTACGTGTGATATTCTAGTCACATAAGTGGCGCAAGTGATGCGGTATTGTGCTTAGGGGAAATTATTTTGACCGGACACTTTGACCGGAGACATTTAGATTTGCCGGTCTTCAGCATATTTTACCGGTCATAGTTCGGTAATTACCGGCTAACGGGAACTCTGGCTGGCTGATGAAGAAGACAAAGGAAGCTAGGTAGCCAATATAAGGATTAGCAGTACAGATAAATGTGGGTTCTCTATTTGGCAAGCAACCGGTCACAGTTGAATTAGGTTGTAAACACTTTATTAATCATTAAGAACCATTTATAAACCAGTTCTAACATAGTTTTCATACATCAACACAGGCTCACTATTTGGCAAGATGACTAAGCCTTATATTGGCTATCTAGCTTACTTCGTCTTCTACATCAACACAGGCTCACTATTTGGCAAGATGACTAAGCCTTTTATTGGCTACCTAGCTTACTTCGTCTTCTACATCAACACAGGCTCACTATTTGGCAAGATGACTAAACCTTATATTGGCTACCTAGCTTATTCGTCTTCTTCATCAACACAGGCTCACTATTTGGCAAGATGACTAAACCTTATATTGGCTACCTAGTTTACTTTGTCTTCTACATCAACACAGGCTCACTATTTGGCAAGATGACTAAACCTTATATTGGCTACCTAGTTTACTTCGTCTTCTACATCAACACAGGCTCACTATTTGGCAAGATGACTAAGCCTTATATTGGCTACCTAGTTTACTTCGTCTTCTACATCAACACAGGCTCACTATTTGGCAAGATGACTAAGCCTTATATTGGCTATCTAGCTTACTTCGTCTTCTACATCAACACAGGCTCACTATTTGGCAAGATGACTAAGCCTTTATATTGGCTACCTAGCTTACTTCGTCTTCTACATCAACACAGGCTCACTATTTGGCAAGATGACTAAGCCTTATATTGGCTACCTAGCTTATTCGTCTTCTTCATCAACACAGGCTCACTATTTGGCAAGATGACTAAGCCTTATATTGGCTACCTAGCTTACTTCGTCTTCTACATCAACACAGGCTCACTATTTGGCAAGATGACTAAACCTTATATTGGCTACCTAGCTTACTTCGTCTTCTACATCAACACAGGCTCACTATTTGGCAAGATGACTAAGCCTTATATTGGCTACCTAGCTTACTTCGTCTTCTTCATCAACACAGGCTCCCTATTTGGCCACATGACTAAGCCTTATATTGGCTACCTAGCTTACTTCGTCTCCTTCATCAACACAGGCTCACTATTTGGCAAGATGACTAAGCCTTATATTGGCTACCTAGCTTACTTTCGTCTTCTTCATCAACACAGGCTCACTATTTGGCAAGATGACTAAGCCTTATATTGGCTACCTAGCTTACTTCGTCTCCTTCATCAGCCAGCATCCTTGGTATCTGTTGCTCACTGAGTTGATTCTCTCTAGTAGCCAATATAAGGCTTAGTCCTCTTGCCAAATACTGAGCCTGTGTTGATGTATGAAAACTGTTATAAGGGTAGTCTTATTGTAAAGTGGTACCATAATTTGTATTCGAGATGAATTTCTCTTTATTTATTCCTGTATATTCGTTATTTTGCAAAATGTTTAAAACTGATGCAAACGTCAAAAGCTTATTTTCTCCCACAGCTACTAACTCATAGTTGTAGAAGTCATTATTAAATACTTAAAACACACATAATAGATCACATTTAATGCACGTGAACTGCTTTGGAAAAGTGAATATGTAGTCAGTTGTCATGACGTCCGACACAGAGCTTTTATAAATGCTAACTGCTCCAAAGCTGATGAGAAGAGACGTTGAGGCCAAATTAAACTGGAGCAGATGTTCCCGCTATATTTAGGAACAGTGAAACGCACAGCGCACAGCACACACACACAGTCACAGAGACACAGTCACACACACACACACAGAGACACAGTCACACACACACACAGAGACACAGTCACACAGAGACACAGTCACAGAGACACAGTCACACGCACATGCACACACAGAGACACACACACAGTCACAGAGACACACACACAGTCACAGAGACACACACACAGTCACAGAGACACACACACACAGTCACAGAGACACACACACACAGTCACAGAGACACACACACACACAGCACAGACACGACAGACAGACAGACAGACACTCTCGCGCACGCACGCACACACTCTCGCGCACGCACGCACACACTCTCGCGCACGCACACACTCTCGTGCCCGCACGCACACTCTCGCGCACGCACGCACACTCTCGCGCACGCACACACACTCTCGCGCACGCACGCACACTCTCGCGCGCACAGTCTCGCACACTCTTGCGCACGCACGCACACTCTCGCACACTCTTGCGCACGCACGCACACTCTCGCGCGCACAGTCTCGCACACGCGCGCACACTCTCGCGCGCGCACGCACACTCTCGCGCGCACAGTCTCGCACACGCGCGCACTCTCACGCACACTCTCACGCACACTCTCACGCACACTCTCACGCACACTCTCACGCACACTCTCACGCACACTCTCACGCACACTCTCACGCACACACGCACACGCACACACACGCACAGCACACACAATCACACACACACACACGAGCCGTGCCTTTAATCAGAGTGCTCTTCGAAAACATTTTAATTACCTTCCAGTGATTCAATGAAATCCCTCTCTCTCTTTCTGCCGCCAAGACACACAGCGATACGAGTGATCTGATACATACTGAGCAAGAAGCCGAAGAAATGTGGGTTAGGTGGGTTTGAGTGCTAGAAACCGCCGACCTGCTCATCACTCACGGCTACTGTAGGAATAGGATTTGGAATTAGGACATGGAAAACTAAATCGTAGTTGAATATGCATTAGCTCCTTTCCTTGCCTAAAGGATGCTCCAGTGTATCGCTAAGGAGATAATAAAGGAAGTATTGAAGCTCCTTTCCTATTATCTAGATCAGCGGTTCCCAACCTAAAAAAGATTCGTGGCCCACATTCAACCATAAACAATACGGAGGAATACTGATACCGATTGGTCGATTCAGAACATGTGACACGTTGTTAATCGAGTAAAACAGACCGCTGTCAAGGACTGGAATGACCGTTGCTAAGGAGGATCGAGAAAGAGAAAGGATAACATCGTAATTATGAAAATGTTTCCACACAAATCATAATGTTTTTTGGCTTCGCGGCCCACAGGTCGGGAACTGCTGAGCTAGAGAATTTGAACAGCTCTTATCGTGGCTGCCACCTCCGGGTCATTCCACCGAGTTAGAAACGTTCTTGAGCAAAAGGACAATTCATCGTCAACCTGTGGAAAAACGTCTTGTGTTTCGTCGCAGGTGGTGGAGCTGAAGACGGGGGGGCAAAGACATTCCTGTGACCACGGCCAATCGGATCGCTTACATCCACCTGGTGGCTGATTATAGGCTGAATAAACAGATCCGGTCCCACTGCCTGGCCTTCAGACAGGGCCTCGCCAACGTGGTCAACCTGGAGTGGCTGCGCATGTTCGACCAGCAGGAGATACAGGTACGCGGGGTCCACAAATATATAAACCGTCCCCAGAAAGTACCGTAAAAAACGTCCCATGCATTTTCACCGCGTGTTGTTTTTGCTTCAACAGGTGCTGATTTCTGGAGCTCGTGTGCCGATCTGTCTCGATGACCTGAAGAATTTCACAAACTACTCAGGTAGAGGAAAACAGCTTCACTGGATTCTATTGTTTATATTTTATTATATCCCATATTATATATGATGTGGCCCGTCCACACTACAGCGTCCAAAACTCCAATCTGCCCATTCACTGTAAACGGGGTGACGTCACGTTGCCTCGCTTTTTCGCCGAACTGAATTGTGGGTAGCAGAGCGGTCCGTCTCCGGCGTCAGAAGTTGAGAGACGACCCGGAGTAGACAGCGCCAGCCAATCCAATCCCGTTTCCCAACATCTGACAGCTGAAGCCGTAGCCAATCAAACCGCGTCTAAGCTGGGAGAGATATCCCGCCGTTCATTTCTATATTTCAAAAAAAGTCGGAGGAGAAACTAACTATCGCCGTAGCAACTCACCCGGTTGTGTATGACCAGACCCTCTTCACCTACCGGGACACAAACCGGAGGAACCAGCATGGAGGGAGGGGGCAGAGGCAGTGGGGGAAACTGGTAGGGTTTTCGCCTGTTTGGGGAGTTTATATATATATATATATTGCTCCCATAAAATCCCCGGGTTTTTGCTTTGTATGTCGGGGGCGGGACATTCATGTGATTGGCTGTTGGTCGCGTTGCTTGAATAAAATCCCTAAGCTCCAGACACGCCCAGCTCCAAGCTCACTTTGAAGCTGTAGTGTGGGCGCTCCGTCACGGTACCGTACGGTTCCGTCGCGTTGTTCGAAAGTTGAGAAAAGTTCAACTTTTCAAGCGTCGACGGAAGCGCCAGCCAATCAAATCATAGGATTTCGTTTCCTTATACATGTGATGTCTTGGTGTTGTTTCGTTTCTTTCCGTTAACCGTCAAGTGGGAAATAAGTATTTTTTTTGTGTGTTTCTCTTAGTGTCCTAAGATACTGTTATGTTTGGCTGTGGAAAAAAAAATATTATTATGAAGGGCAGACCATCTATTTGTATTTATTTAGTTTTTTTTAGAAAGGGGCACATAAGATTTTATTCTTCTCCCAGCTCCTTTTCGAGTCATGTTTTGTGGCAATTATTGTACATTTGGTTTTGCGTACCATGAGCGGGACAAATAAAAATGAAATGAAATGTGCCAGTAGAAGCGCTAGCCAATCAAACCGTGTGCTTGTGTGTCCCGGGGCGGGAGATGAATGTGATTGGTTGTTGGTCGCGCGCCCACCGGCAAGCTTCAACGCGACGGAACCGTGTGGACGTTCCGTTATAGGTTTATTCAAGCAGTTTAATATTGAACTTCCATAACGAAAAATAGAAGCGTAAGATGTGAATTTTCCTGACTTTTATACCGTAGTATGTTATTAAACTAAATCCTACATTTCCCAGAATGCACTTTATAGTGTCTCTCTGTCGAAAAACGGTCAGAATCGAAGCAGAACAGGCGACTTTCATGCACTGGTACGCTCCCATATCCCACTAAACTAATTATAAACAACTTGTCTTTTTGTCAGACTTGCTCGCCCAAAGGTGGTATTTACACATATAGAGCTTTTTGTGTCGCATATTTAACATTTTCTCCACCCTCACCTCCATCAGGCGGATACACGGCGACACACCCAGTGATCGAGACCTTTTGGGAGGTGGTGGAAGGATTCACAGACGAGGAGAAACGCAAACTGCTGAGGTTCGTCACCAGCTGTTCAAGACCTCCTCTGCTGGGCTTCAAGGTGAGGACTCTTTAAAGTTGAGACACTACACACTGATATACACCTGAACATCAGCAGGAGAGGACTCTTTAAAGTAGAGACACTACATACTGATATACACCTGAACATCAGCAGGAGAGGACTCTTTAAAGTAGAGACACTACATACTGATATACACCTGAACATCAGCAGGAGAGGACTCTTTAAAGTAGAGACACTACATGCTGATATACACCTGAACATCAGCAGGAGAGGACTCTTTAAAGTAGAGACACTACATACTGATATACACTTGAACATCAGCAGGAGAGGACTCTTTAAAGTAGAGACACTACATACTGATATACACCTGAACATCAGCAGGAGAGGACTCTTTAAAGTAGAGACACTACATACTGATATCCACCTGAACATCAGCAGGAGAGGACTCTTTAAAGTAGAGACACTACATACTGATATAC
>CM070496.1:17293443-17343443 GCA_036324585.1 Champsocephalus esox | reverse complement strand
TCCTGCTGATGCATTATGGGCCAGGTCCTGCTGATGCATTATGGGCCAGGTCCTGCTGATGCATTATGGGCCAGGTCCTGCTGATGCATTATGGGCCTCGCACAAATTAACAGTCTCTGTCGTAAATCCACCTGCCCTCTGAGGGACAAATCCATCGCTCTCTGGACCCAGGCCATGTTTGCATCCTCCTCCTCCCTCCTCCTCCTCCTCCTCCTCCTCCTCCTCCTCTCCTCCTCCTCCTCCTCCTCCTCCTCCTCCTCCTCCTCTCTACCCCCCCCCCTCTCTCTCCCAGGGAGCTCAAAGTGATAATTGGGTCTTAAAAAGCGGACTTGTCATTGAAATGAGGGATTCATCTCAATTACTGTGAGATTTATTAATAAATATTACGGCGTGATGGATTGTAAGTGCCAAAGTTAATGCGGGGCGTTATGAATCATCCTCAGTGCGCCGAGTAATACTTTGAAGCTTTATCCTCGGCGGTTTTTAAGAGCTAATCGAAGCTTTTAGGCTTGTTTATCTTTGCTGCGGGCGAAGGAAGCAGCAGACGGATTAGAAAGGATTCGAGGGATTATTCCAAAAGGGCCATCATGTGCAGCGAGTGTGACATCAAACCGGGGCCTGACATGAAGCAGGTGGATCATACCTGGTTCTGACTGAAAACCGCTCATCAGGAGACAGGATGACATTCAGAGCTGCAGCAAGATGTCTTTCAGGTTAGTAGAAACACACTGCCCTCTGGTGGCCACAGAGCGGTACTGCAGGGCGAACACTTAAAGCTAAATTGGACACTTTAATATTTGTTAAACTACAGCTCATCACTGGTGACACCTGGACACTTTTAAAATATATATTATTATGAAAGAAGTACAATTTACAGAGTACCTACAGTATTATGCTTGTGTGTGGTGTTCCCTTTCACAACAGAGCCGACCAGCTAACCAATCAGAGCAGCTCTGGTTTCAGACAGAGGGTGAAAAGAGCTGCTGCAGCATGAGAACAATAAAGAGCTTTTTGAACATTAAAGCGTGGAGACATGTCCCGGTAGAGAGGACTCTTTAAAGTAGAGACACTACATACTGATATACACCTGGACATCAGCAGGAGAGGACTCTTTAAAGTAGAGGCACTACATACTGATATACACCTGAACATCAGCAGGAGAGGACTCTTTAAAGTAGAGACACTACGTACTGATATACACCTGGACATCAGCAGGAGAGGACTCTTTAAAGTAGAGACACTACATACTGATATACACCTGAACATCAGCAGGAGAGGACTCTTTAAAGTAGAGACACTACAGACTGATATACACCTGAACATCAGCAGGAGAGGACTCTTTAAAGTAGAGACACTACATACTGATATACACCTGAACATCAGCAGGAGAGGACTCTTTAAAGTAGAGACACTACATCCTGATATACACCTGAACATCAGCAGGAGAGGACTCTTTAAAGTAGAGACACTACATACTGATATACACCTGAACATCAGCAGGAAAGGACTCTTTAAAGTAGAGACACTACAGACTGATATACACCTGAACATCAGCAGGAGAGGACTCTTTAAAGTAGAGACACTACAGACTGATATACACCTGAACATCAGCAGGAGAGGACTCTTTAAAGTAGAGACACTACATACTGATATACACCTGAACATCAGCAGGAGAGGACTCTTTAAAGTAGAGACACTACATACTGATATACACCTGAACATCAGCAGGAGAGGACTCTTTAAAGTAGAGACACTACAGACTGATATACACCTGAACATCAGCAGGAGAGGACTCTTTAAAGTAGAGACACTACATACTGATATACACCTGAACATCAGCTGGAGAGGACTCTTTAAAGTAGAGACACTACATACTGATATACACCTGAACATCAGCAGGAGAGG
Organism: Champsocephalus esox; assembly: GCA_036324585.1. Lineage (NCBI taxonomy): Eukaryota > Metazoa > Chordata > Actinopteri > Perciformes > Channichthyidae > Champsocephalus > Champsocephalus esox. The sequence goes on along the minus strand of CM070496.1, from coordinate 17,341,538 downwards.
ACTCTTTAAAGTAGAGACGCTACATACTGATATACACCTGAGCATCAGCAGGAGAGGACTCTTTAAAGTAGAGATGTATTATGTTGGTGTATCGCAGCACGTTGCAGTATCTTGTGCAACAGTGCCGAGCTCCGAGTGCGCTCTGCGTGTGCAGACATGAGCAGGGAGTGGGCCCACCTTATTCCTCAGCCACACCCCGCCTGGACGCAGCAGCTGCAGCTTGTAGACGCAGCAGCTGCAGCTTGTAGACGCAGCAGCTGCAGCTTCGTCTACAAGCTGCAGTCATGGCAATCAAAGAAAAGCATATAAACGTCTGTGTGGTTGAGAGAAAGCTATCGACTGCATGATAACAAATGACCTGATATCTATCGCTGCGATTCCTCCCGCTCTAATTAGATACTGACTGGCCGTAATGTCCGGGATAATTAATTGCCATCTGTCATTTTCATCGGGTATCCTTTGCTGGCAAGAGCCTCGCACGGACTTTAACGGCACCGACGACCTTCGTTTTCATTTTAAATCAATGCCAGTCTGTAATTTCAGCCTCGATTCGGTTCAAAAATGCAATAACCTGCCCTGCTTCCTCCTGCTGCTCTGGGTTACGATGAGTTCAGCCTGCATGCGTGCTGTTTTTTGTACTTTGTACCCACATCCTCCGTGTCCTCCCCTTCCTTTTGAGCGAACAACAATTACCGAAGCCCATTCCTGCCATGCATTCATTTAGACTTAATATGTTAACCTCGGTGCACCCATGTTGACTCAGAATCAGGTTTATTTCCAAGTCGCCTATTTACACATGCAAGGAATTGTCTTAAATGTGCAGGGTGCATACAGTAGGGGAATTTAGAGGCCAACAGAAATGCAAATATATTCGCAAGGCAAGTTTATTTATATCGCACTTTTCAACGCAAGGCAAGGACACATATTAAGGAGGTGATATCCAGTTGTGGTGCCTAACTGTAACTTATCTGGCCCCTTTATTTTTTAGCGTAGGTCTGATGACGGCAAGAGTTTCCTTCAGGTATGATTCTCTGAGATCATCTGGAGACGGACCATACATGCATTCAAAGTTAAAAAGCCCCTGTGTGGGAGACGGAGGGCACGCCAGGTGTCTGTGAACTGCATGTTAGGTTTCAGTCAAAGATGATGAGATAAAGGTTTTCAAGGTGCATGAGTGATAAAAGACTTCTGAGTCACTATATTTTCAAAATGCATAATCCCTATCTATTGGTTTTCATTCCTCTTCTGCAAGGGAGTGTTGTCATGCCAAGCTAATAAGTATATACATAGGTCATATGTGTCCCACTCTGCCCGACAGGTGGCGCTTAGAGACGTGTATCTGGTTTCCTTTACTTTGCATGACAGAAACTCCGAAAATTAATTCATGATTTTATTGTTTAAAGAATACCTTAGAGGCCTTCCGTCTCAGTTAATGCACTATTTATAACCATGAGTCATGACGAACAAAGCAGTCCTCTTTTCGTACTTTCGAGTATTGGCATGGATGTCAGTGAAACGCTCACTGACGTGGTGCGTTCAAGAGCACCTCGGAAAAACCTGCTTTGTGGTTTCAGAAAAGCCCCTTTCATCCCTGCAGCCTGCTTGACAACCACTTGCTTCCAGTCAAAGTGCAGATAATATCTTTACGTTGAATAACCAGACGGATCCTAGTTGGAAATGACAATATATTACACAAATATTATGTGCAGATATTTCTTTTTTTAAAGATCTGTTTTAAAGTATTCAGAAAACAGGCTGTGTGCACCGATACTTTAACAATAAGAGCACGAATTATCAAACTAAAAACTCAAGAACAATGAAGTGAGACAATTTAAGAAAACCACGAAAATTCACGTAAAAAAATCAAGTAAGAAAACGTTTTTTTTTAAGGACAAATAATGTTAGAATTAAGATAAAAATAACCGAAAAAAGGACTGGAAAAATCAAGTAAGTTTTGGTTCAACTTCTTTTTAAAACAATTAAATAACTAGCCATTTATTAATTAAAATCTCCTCACACCTAGTTGAACTCTCCCACTAGATCTAGCTGCTACTCTCGCGAGATCTGGCCACCCCACCAACAGCCACCAGCGGGAACAGCTTCTCACTCAGGCGAAGAGACAGCAGGAGAAAGGGACGAAAGGGAGGCGGTTTGAGCCGAGATTTCTCTAAAACAGGTGAGCATTTCTCCTCCAAACTTCACAGGTGCGTTTGGGTACATGTCAATAGAGATGTTATTCATTAAAACACCGATGGAGGTGCTTTTTTATCGTCTTACACTCGATTAATTGTGGGGATGCTGTGTGTCGCAACCTGATGTCCTCGGAAATCATCGGTTATCTCCGGCTATCATCGGTTATCATGAATTACAATTTATATTTATATATTCTTTTTAATTAAATATGTAGTTTTTTATTTTGTTGACAGACCAGACTTCAATTTCCGTTAATATTATTATTATTATTATTATAAAGTCATCCACAAACAACATGGCTTCCAAGAAAAATATCGATTTCATTTTTATTTTTCATTAATTTAAGGGCTTTAAAATTAGGTAAATCGAACATTTTTGGGAAAAGCCAATCATGTACATCCAGCCATTAAGCCTCATAAAGCATACAAGCAATAAAAAACGTACAAAATACACACTTATTAGTTTAAAATAATATTTGACTGCTTATATTTTAGCTAGCTATCATAACCGAACATTTGGTAAGTTAGCAACGGTTAGCTACAATGCTAGCTTTAGGAGACCCTTCGTTAGTTGTTGGTTTTATGGTTATTATAAGACTATATGTCAACTATAAAGTGGAAAATGTGAGATCTATTTCCTTTCCCCAGCCAAGATGGATACGAGACTACCACAGCAATATTAAAGTATTTTTAGGGATGTTTTCACTTGTTATGTAACGTTTTTAGCCATCATTATGAATGTCCTCATGCTATCTGTCAAACATTCTGCTTCTAGAAAGTACAGTTTCTGTTGTCCTCACTTCAGGCAAGTCTGTTTTCACTAACAAAACCATTTTAATAATCAGTTTTAACACCAACAACATCCTCCACTGGATTAAAAAACCACAACATCTTAATTTCATGGTGTGAAATGTGTATAAAGACAACCAATGTGTATACACAATGCTGAAAGAACAGATCTTATAATTGATTAATCAAATGGCTCCAGGTGACACACATTTCAAACATGGGTTCCCTGTGAAACCCCCTGTTTGGATATGGCTATAAATCACTTTAGGTACACCTTGTTAGTGTGTTAAGCTGTCTCCGTTCGGTCTGCCGTGTTTCCGTTCCTCTCGTCTTGTTAACGTGAGATTTGTAGTGGTGTTGGAGAGTTTTTAAAACACTGTCGGACCTTCTGGCTTTGCTGAAAGCTCGTTAAATCTCCGAATATATATGGAGGCTGCGTTTGCATTCATTTCAGAGATCTAGTTTGTAATCTTAGCCGATTTCCTGATGTTCTTAAATAGAAAGTAAAGTCATTCTGGGGAAATTCCAGTCATGTTGTTGGCTTCCAATACTTATCTGTATCCTATTACATTGATTAAGACAAGGTCTAGTCAGAGATACATTTTCATTATGTAATATAACCACTTAATATACAAGCTGCCTACAATAGAACCGCATTAAAAATCAATTAACCTATTTAGATGGCTCTGTGATATGAAACCACACATTTCCTTTTAATGGTATAATAATGATAATATTTACTGAAAGGAATCGTGTTAAAACCAACAGAAGTCTGTCAACACAGGGCTGACTTCAACAAGAATACAAATAAATATGAAAAATAGAAAAAAGGATGTAATTTATAATACAATTACATTTAAAAAGGTTCTGGGTCGTAATAATAAATAGACGCTTAGTTATATGATTAGATTATAATTAAAAGGACAGTAGCAGAAGACCTGAGGGTTCATATTTTAATAGCAAATCTTCTAAATAGCTACGATCAAGAGGATCAGTCAACGTTTATCTCAGGGTTCTGACGGCCATTGAAAACCTGGAGAAGTCGTGGAAATTCAAAACGCAGATTCCAGGCCCTGGAAGAGTTTTGGAAAAGTCATGGAAATGTAATTTATATTTTATCTAATCGCCGAAATAGTAATACTATAATGATAATAAATACTGTATCGTACAGTAATGAAACGTGTCATGGCTTTTAACTGACGAGGTGTTTTGCTGGTGAGAGATTTTAGTAGAAGCTAGTAAGCCTATTTGATTTGTTTTACCCTCTGTCCTTAGACCCTCTGTCCTTAGACCCTCTGTCCTTAGACCCTCTGTCCTCAGACCCTCTGTCCTTAGACCCTCTGTCCTCAGACCCTCTGTCCTCGGACAGACCCTCTGTCCTCGGACAGACCCTCTGTCCTCAGACCCTCTGTCTTTAGTCCCTCTGTCTTTAGTCCCTCTGTCTTTAGTCCCTCTGTCCTTAGACCCTCTGTCCTTAGACCCTCTGTCCTCAGACCCTCTGTCCTTAGACCCTCTGTCTTTAGTCCCTCTGTCCTTAGACCCTCTGTCCTCAGACCCTCTGTCCTCAGACCCTCTGTCCTTAGACCCTCTGTCCTCAGACCCTCTGTCCTCGGACAGACCCTCTGTCCTCAGACCCTCTGTCTTTAGTCCCTCTGTCTTTAGTCCTCTGTCTTTAGTCCCTCTGTCCTTAGACCCTCTGTCCTTAGACCCTCTGTCCTCAGACCCTCTGTCCTTAGACCCTCTGTCCTTAGACCCTCTGTCTTTAGTCCCTCTGTCCTTAGACCCTCTGTCCTCAGACCCTCTGTCCTCAGACCCTCTGTCCTTAGACCCTCTGTCCTCAGACCCTCTGTCCTCAGACCCTCTGTCCTTAGACCCTCTGTCCTCAGACCCTCACATCGTACAAGGAAACACTTCCAGAGAAACCCCACAGTTTAAAGGGAACATGGAGAACCCTCAGGGGGAGCAGAGGAGGATCCTCTCCAGGACGGACAGACGTGCAGTAGATGCCGTGTGGGGCTGCTCAATTAATCGTATTTTCGATAATGGCTTGCAAAGATTACGAAAACAACGTAATCGAAAGAGAATGATTATTTTTTTATTATTATTACTTTATGTACTTTAATACATGTATTCATTGTTTTGGTTCTTCGGTTGAGTTAAACTTAAAGTTCACGGTAATCAACTGTTAGAAATAAACTGTTCACATTTCTTTCCTCCAATAAATGGATGTTTTCAAAGTCAATGAATAATCGCTTTTACAATCATTGACCCAAATAATCAAGATTATGATTTGTGCCATAATCGAGCAGCCCGACTGCCGCGTGTAAATGGAAGAGATAAGGGAGGCTGCGGCTCAGTGGGATAGTGCGCTGAACTTTGAATCAGAGGGTAGCAAGTTCGCGTCCCGCTGCGGTCAGCGTGTCGTTGTGTCCCTGAGACGCTTCCTGGGGGGGGTCGCCCACGGTACTGAGTGTGAGTCACGTCGCCCTCATCAACTCAAGCTTTGCAACAAGTGCAGTCAAACCTTGCACGGCTCTACTCCTGTACAACATCTCCTCGAAGTGTTCCTTGTACTCCAACTGCGCCTTATATGATATATATCTCTTTGATTAGCTCTTTCAGACTTCCCTTAAGTCCCTCGCCTCATCGCCTAGCGAGCAACACAGAGAGCTCGCCGTGCTCTCTTCACTGACACACAGTATATTTCCAACAGCCTTTTTTCAGCCAATAGGATATCCTCCAGTGTGTTTGAACCCTGCTGAGACGAGATTTCAAGGCCCAAACTAGGGATGCCAGCGATTATTCGCTACATTCTCCATATATATATATATATGCTAGTAATAGTATTAATAATTGTAAATGGGGGTCGATCAGTCGGTCGGCCGAATAATCGATTATTATTCGCCAGGGCTGCCGAATAATCGATTTTGATCATGGTCAGCTTCTGGCAGCCCTAGCCCAAACATTTTTAAATATTTAGAGTAATATGTATTTTTATAGCGCTTTTCTCGAACCCAAAGACGCGTTACCTTTGGGGAAGGGTAGACAAACAAGGACAGGCAATAAACAACAACAAACAAGAGGGGGGAGGGGCTTATGGATATACAGAGTTGAAGAGGTGGGTTTTGGGACAGGGACAAGGTGAGGGACTCAGACTCACGCAGGTCTGGGGGGAGGGAGTTCCACGTAATGTAATATAATAATACATTTACACCACAGGTCGGCCAAATGCATGTGTACGAGCTTTCAACACAAACGCAAGACGCGCACAGGTAGCCAGCGCAGAGATCTAAAACATCTGGTCTCCTTTCAAACTCGTAAAAAGATTCTCAATTCCTCGTAAATGAACCAAACCACCTCGGCCGACAAACACGAAGCAGAACAAGGTCACCTGCCCTCTTTCCTTTCCTTGCTTCCTCTTATCTTTACCTTGAAATCCAAGAGATATTTTGAGCTTTTGTTCCAACCAGCTGTTAAATTACAGCCATAACAGAACAAGAAGGTCCTTGCGGATAAAGCCCATTTCATACACAGAGGCAATCCAAGGCGCTTCACATGAGCATCTGCACACGGGCAGCACGAAGGAGAAGGAGGCCGACCGCACGAGACATCGAAGCCGGTTCATACTAAAACCCTCGGTGGTAAACAAGGTTTTTATGCTGCGTTTAGCACCATGACAGAGGCCTCTTTATACACACACACTTCATGGGGAAGTCCCTAGATGTTGAGATGTGTGTGAGGAGGCCTTGGTTCACTTCAATATCCCTTTTGACTTCCACGAGTTTGTTTCAGGAGGTGATCTGATCAGTTTATTCACGCTGCAGGAGCTCAGATCCGTCAGATCTGGGTTCGCTGCGTGACGCGGTGTCCCACGACATGACGCCTCTGCCGCCGCCGCTGCACCCTTTTTGGGGAAAGCAGAGATTGTTACCAAGCGGGAAATAGAAGTTTGTCATGTCTCAAAGCTGCGGTGTTGTGTGTTGAATGCAACACGACAAAAAAGAGACAGATTTTCTATACTTCCACTTCAAAGTATGTGTGGCTTCAGGCCCGCTCGGAGGGGAATGGGAACAAAGGGACTCTTGTGCATCAGTGGGAAACACTTCAGCGCAGCTAATGATGCTAAAGAAGCTAACTTCAAAAGTCAAACGGGGGCGCAGAGTTTATATTATTTAGTTATGAGCTGCTGTCACAGATCCACACGTGTTAGCCGTTGTCGTGTCCCATTGACTCCCAGCTGTGGCAGGGGACCCGGTGGCAGGGGACCCGGTGGCAGGGGACTCGGTGGCAGGGGACTCGGTGGCAGGGGACCCGGTGGCAGGGCGCCTGGTGGCAGGGGACTCGGTGGCAGGGCGCCTGGTGGCAGGGGACCCGGGGGCAGGGGACTCGGTGGCAGGGCGCCTGGGGGCAGGGCGCCTGGGGGCAGGGCGCCTGGGGGCAGGGGACCCGGTGGCAGGGCGCCTGGCGGCAGGGGACCTGGGGGCAGGGCGCCTGGCGGCAGGGGACCTGGGGGTAGGGGACCCGGTGGCAGGGCGTCCGGGGGCAGGGCGGCAGGGCGCCCTGCCCCCGGACGCCCTGATATAATAAATCATTATATCAATATAGCTTGGATAATTATCGCTGCAGAAAAAGAAATCAAAGAAAAGCAAATTCTAAGAATCTAAAATGGAAGTAAAATAATTAATGTATTTATTGACTTTTATATTTTCCTTGATGTCTTTAGCTTTAGCCACTTATACCACAATCATCATTGCTTAATAAAATAAGGAATATAACACAGCCGAACTCTGTGCCCAATATTCGTTGTGGCCAAATGGCGGTACTACAAGAAGAAGAATAAGCATGTGAGCGCGAGGAAATGTAACGTAGGTTTGAGAACGAAACGGAAACCTGTCGTGTTTTTATTTTATATTATTATTACAGTTGTAAAGCACACACCCGGTTACTTTTTTTGTTGACCTTTGAGATCTCGTCGTAAGAAATGATTGCAGAGTTCATGAGTTTAGTTTGACTTTCTTTTAGACGTTTGATAAACTGGGTGTTTCTCCATGTCGAGTAAGGCTGCTCCGGAGCCACTATTTCAAGCATGCTACGTCATCGAGTGCCGCCGAAGGACTGTTCCAATGTCCAGCATACTTGGAATTCTACGGCAGGGCGCCCGGCGGCAGGGCACCTGGCGGCAGGGCAGGGCACCTGGGGGCAGGGCGCCTGGCGGCAGGGCAGGGCACCCGGGGGCAGGGCGCCCGGGAGCAGGGCGCCCGGGGGCAGGGCGCCCGGGAGCAGGGCGCCCGGGGGCAGGGCGCCCGGGAGCAGGGCGCCCGGGGGCAGGGCGCCCGGGAGCAGGGCGCCCGGGGGCAGGGCGCCCGGGAGCAGGGCGCCCGGGGGCAGGGCGCCCGGGAGCAGGGCGCCCGGGGGCAGGGCGCCCGGGAGCAGGGCGCCCGGGGGCAGGGCGCCCGGGAGCAGGGCGCCCGGGGGCAGGGCGCCCGGGAGCAGGGCGCCCGGGAGCAGGGCGCCCGGGGGCAGGGCGCCCGGGAGCAGGGCGCCCGGGGGCAGGGCGCCCGGGAGCAGGGCGCCCGGGGGCAGGGCGCCCGGGGGCAGGGCGCCCGGGGGCAGGGCGCCCGGGGGCAGGGCGCCCGGGGGCAGGGCGCCCGGGGGCAGGGCAGTGGGTCAGTAATGGCTGGATTCATGAAGATACACGTGGGACAAACTGGATTACAAAACCCAGACATTTGCTTTCCGTGTGCCTCCTTTGAAAAACATCATCACAGACGACTCTGTCAGCAGCTTGTTGCAAGAACGTCGGTATTTAGATGCGGGTCTGCGTCTGGACGGGCAGCAGGAAGCGGGACATTCTTCCTGCTGATAAGATGGGAATCAGTTACTGTGGGATTCAAGCGTTCGAAGAGGGAGCTTGGTGCCAATATTGGAACCGGGGCGAGACAGAGACAGAGACAGAGACAGACAGACACACAGACACACACACACACAGACACACAGACACACACACACACAGACACACAGACACACACACACACACACACACAGACAGACACCACACACACACACACACACACACACACACACTGATACAGACACACACACACAAAGACACACACACACAGAGACAAACTCACACACAAACACACACACACACAGACACACACACACAGACACCACGCACACAGACACCACACACACGCACACACACACACACACACACACACACACACACACACATACAGACACAGACAGACACACACACACACACACAGACACCACACACACAGACACAACACACACAGACACAGACAGACACACACACACACACACACACACACTCACAGACACACACAGACACACACACACACACACACACACACACACACACACACACACCCTGACTGCAAAGGCCACAGGGTATTAATAGCAGACAGCCAGGACACGGTGGACTCCCTGCGTAAGTGGATCTCACGGTTTGTTCATCGTTTGTTTGCGGGAGCTGAGATCTCCCCCGGTGATTGATGGGGTGTTTTATTGGCCTTCCCTCTTCGCGTTAGTGTTGCTGCTCACATGCGCTTCCGCTGCTCCTGGAAAAACAGATACGGGTCTAAACGTTGGGTTTTCTGTTAGCGTTGAGGCGCGGTAAGGAACCTGGAACGTCTCCTTTTTAATTGTGCAACTGCGGGTGTGACTTCTCGATTTGTTTTCGTCTGCGGTCTGCTATCCAACGATGTGTTTTATATCCTGACATTAATAATAATAATAATAATTCCTTACATTTAATAATGCGCTTGTCCAGTGCTCAAAACGCATTATCTGTTATACGAGTGCAGATTTGATGATTTGGTTCCGACAAATGTCTTATGTGCCAGAGTAGCATTATCTATTAATAGATTAAGGCGCGTCATGTCGTCTTAGGTCGAGATAACCCAATGAGAAACCACAATTTCCCCTTTTCTCCAAGTCACTACGACCTCACCACATCGATGACCTGCGTGTCGCTTTCACCCGGGCGGGGGAACCGATTCAGTTCCTCTCTTTCAGACCGAGCGTGAAAACCAGGGGCTGATCTGCTCGCTGATCTTGTGCTTTTAAATCCCACCCGCAGCCGAACACACGGCACTGGGAAAGTGTCAACCTTTCATTAAAGAAACAAAACTATTATAAAACTGGTTTCAAATACCGCGGATAAGGCACCCGAAGGCATGTCGTAAAGGTTAGGTTCGTCTCCCTGCGTGTGCTGCAACCAGCCCAACACATCTCTATCTCTATAGATCTAGATCTGTTTGCATCAGGCCTGTTCCGTCTTGTGTTTGAGAAGCTTCACAACTTCGAGGTCAAACATGTCCTAACAGAACGTATCTTTGTCTCCACACACAGAGCCATGCTGGAGTACTACCAGATGCTAGGAGTCCAGAAAAATGCTTCGCAGGACGACATCAAAAAGGCGTAAGTGTGTCTTATTTTATCGTCCGCGCAGAGGTTAATTATATCCCCCTGTGGCCGTGCAGACTGACAGGAGGAGAGGCAGAGCAGAGCGGCTGCAATGCAGAAAGTTTCCACTCTTCTTCCCGTAACCTCGCTTTGAAATACCTTCCCTTATACTCACCCTCTGCACAACCGCCACGTTCACTCTCAGGTGCCTCTGCTTTAAAGAGTCCTCCCTGCTGATGTCCAGGTGTATATCAGTATGTAGTGTCTCTACTTTAAAGAGTCCTCCCTGCTGATGTTCAGGTGTATATCAGTATGTAGCGTCTCTACTTTAAAGAGTCCTCTCCTGCTGATGTTCAGGTGTATATCAGTATGTAGCGTCTCTACTTTAAAGAGTCCTCTCCTGCTGATGTTCAGGTGTATATCAGTATGTAGTGTCTCTACTTTAAAGAGTCCTCTCCTGCTGATGTCCAGGTGTATATCAGTATGTAGTGTCTCTACTTTAAAGAGTCCTCTCCTGCTGATGTTCAGGTGTATATCAGTATGTAGTGTCTCTACTTTAAAGAGTCCTCCCTGCTGATGTTCAGGTGTATATCAGTATGTAGCGTCTCTACTTTAAAGAGTCCTCTCCTGCTGATGTTCAGGTGTATATCAGTATGTAGCGTCTCTACTTTAAAGAGTCCTCTCCTGCTGATGTTCAGGTGTATATCAGTATGTAGTGTCTCTACTTTAAAGAGTCCTCTCCTGCTGATGTTCAGGTGTATATCAGTATGTAGTGTCTCTACTTTAAAGAGTCCTCTCCTGCTGATGTTCAGGTGTATATCAGTATGTAGTGTCTCTACTTTAAAGAGTCCTCTCCTGCTGATGTTCAGGTGTATATCAGTATGTAGTGTCTCTACTTTAAAGAGTCCTCTCATGCTGATGTTCAGGTGTATATCAGTATGTAGTGTCTCTACTTTAAAGAGTCCTCTCCTGCTGATGTTCAGGTGTATATCAGTATGTAGTGTCTCTACTTTAAAGAGTCCTCTCCTGCTGATGTTCAGGTGTATATCAGTATGTAGTGTCTCTACTTTAAAGAGTCCTCTCCTGCTGATGTTCAGGTGTATATCAGTATGTAGTGTCTCTACTTTAAAGAGTCCTCTTGTCTTGTCCTCTTATATAATGGCTTCGACTGGTTTCTCACGACGGAGACAGCATTGCTGAACCCATGAGCCGGGCTTTAAACAGTCACATGACGTCACAAATCACAACATAGACGAGCATCACAAAGACTAGTCACGATGGACCCGACTGCAAGGCGAGGAATTGTTCACGGTGTCAGTTTGTGTTCTTGTCCGCTTCACGGCCGTGTCGCTGCCGCCGGCTTAGAAGCAAAAACAGCTGATGCAGCGTAAGCGAGGTCAGGCTGTCTTTGTTATTTCTGCTTGGATGAGGGAAGTGGTGTGTGTGTGTGTGTGTGTGTGTGTGTGTGTGTGTGTGTGTGTGTGTGTGTGTGTGTGTGTGTGTGTGTGTGTGTGTGTGTGTGTGTGTGTGGTGTGTGTGTGTTGTGTGTGTGTGTGTGTGTGTGTGTGTGTGTGTGTGTGTGTGTGTGTGTGTGGTGTGGTGTGTGTGTGTGTGTGTCCCATATCTAACCCTTGAAATATCAAATTGTCTGTATTTATAAAACCGTCCACACGTCTGTATTTTCGACGGCATACTCAGATGTAGGGATGTCCCGATCACCTTTTTTTGCTTCCGATCATTTCATTTTGACAATCTGCCGATACCGCTTGCAAACATTGCATCTGGCTGTCACACTGCCTTCGCTTTCAATTTCATAACACTTCCAAACTCCTGACCTCTGCTCCGTCCCGGACTCCCGGGTCTCCAGCTGGACGTAGCCTCTCGTTAGCTCGCTGCTGCTATCAGACGCTGCTGCTCTGAGAGGAACAACCAGGTCTGAACACAAGCCCAAAGGAAGCAACACACACATGATGCTGTGTCATTTTGAACCGAAGCTAAGTCCTCAGGATGACTTTAAGACGAGAACATGGTCATTTTTGTTTTGTAACATTAAATAAAATAATACAAATATTTTATTAAAAAAATCCCGATCCCCGATTTTTTTCTTTCGATCTTTTGAAAATCACGTGATCGGCTCGCGGGCATCTCTACTCATATATGTTCATATAAAAATGCCAATAACGGTGTATAATATATTCTTATTCATCTGTATATTTTATCCATGTATTTTTTCTTTTAATGTTTATTTTATTAGCTTAGACTGGTTTTAAATGCCATTTCTTAATGTCTTAATTGCCTTGTGTTGAAAAGTGCGATATAAATAAACTTGCCTTGTGTCCGTCTGTCTGATCTATAGTTTAATATTAATACCGTCTATCGTGTCAATACTGTCAGATGTGTGTATATATATATATATTATTATTCGATGCTTTCTGCATTTCATTGTCGCAGAACTTGCAATTTTAATGTTTTTGTTGTCCCAGTTACAGAAAATCTGCGTTGAAGTGGCATCCGGACAAGAACCCCGACAACAAGGACGAAGCGGAGAAAAGGTTCAAAGAGATTTCAGAGGCGTATGAAGTGCTCTCAGACGGTGAGGCGTTGGCATATGACGTCATTTTTGAGGCTTTTTACAACAACATTAAAGATTGGACGACAACTCTTTAGACTGTTGACTTGTGTAGACAGAATGGCAAAATCAACATGTAAACAACAGCAAAGACTTTTCTATGTATCCTTTAGTACAGGGGTGTCAAACTCAAGGCCCGGGGGCCAAATCCGGCCCGCGACTTCATTTTATGTGGCCCCGCAAGAGCTTGCAAAGAATATAATACGGTTACATGCTACTTTACAGAAGCAGGTTGCCCATAAACTACATGTCCCACAATGCACCTTGTTTTGTGACATGCGCACCGTATTATGCCCCGGAGCCACTATTTCAAGCATGCTACGTCATCGAGTGCCGCCGAAGGACTGTTCCCATGTCCAGCATACTTGGAATTCTATCGAGCCCGGCGTACTTCGTCGCGAGACATTTCGAGGCTGCACATGTGTAGACTCCGCGGTCTTAAAATCCCCACAATGCTTTGCGCACGGACCAATTTCCCCAAATCTGTGGTGGAAAATGTAAGGCGGGGCCTCTACGCACACTTGCTCGCCTGTTCCACTCTTCGTTTTCCGAATGCCAGGAAGTATGCTTGCCTCGCTTCTGAAGCTTCGGAACACATGTGCTACCAAGCAAGCGTCCTCGACATGGAGAAACACCCACTGTTATCAACATGTGTTCAGACCAAGCCCCCAGGAAGCGCGCCGGACTCTGTGCCCAATATTCGCTGTGGCCAAACGGCGGTACTACAACTTCGCTGTAAATCAGCGGATAATTTTTTTTAAACTAAATAAACTTCCCAGAATGAAGTATCTTATCGCCCTTATTAAAATCATTCGGTCCTTAAAGTTATAAAATGCACTAAAAGCCGAATCTAGATTTATTTTCTCTCTCCATTCATTCCAGAGAGCGGGGGCGGGGCTTAATGGGCCATTTTGTCCTCATGAGCCAATGAGCAGCTCTCATAGGACAGAACGAGGCCCCGCCTCCCACGCCGCATCCAGTTCTTATGAAACAGCCATGGCTCAGGCGCCTTGAATGACTGTTGAACAGTCACAGCGATTCCATGCAGACGGTCGTAAATTAATTACAGAAAGTAGTTATTTTTAATTATATTTGGAAATATGGACACGATATTATGATCGGTCTCACTGAAAAGGAAACATTAAAAAGAGCCGTACCTTAGGATTAGGGCCAGATGTGCATTTTTTTATCTTGGAGCACTGACTGTAGAGTTCTGAGAAAAAAAGTCAGAATATTTTCAGAATTTGTAACCACTTTTCCTCAGAATTCCAAGTTTAATCCCCGACTTCTCACTTGAGTCTCACGGTACGTCCACACGGCAGCGTGCGTTGAAGCTTGCCGGTGGGCGTGTCTGGCGTGCGACCAACAACCAATCACATTAATCTCCCGGCCTGAACACACAAGCACACGGTTTGATTGGCTAGCGCTTGTACTGGCATGTGATTTGATTGGCTTCCGTCGACACTTTCAAAGCGAGCAGCGGAACATGCAGTTCGGCAAAGCGTGACGTCCCTGTTGAAGCAACGCGAGCTGCCGTGTGGACGGGCCGACAGACTGCCGACTTTTCCCAGAATTCATGCTGTTTCTCTTCAGGATGTCGACTTTAGTCTCCGACCTTTGACTTTTTTTCTCCGAATTAAAATATTTTTTCTCAAAATTCTGACTTTTTTATTCAGAATTAAAAATGTTTTCTTCAGAATTCCAAGTTTTTGGCTCATTATGACTTTTTAATGTCAGAATTTCGTCTTTAGTCTCTGACTTCTGACTTTGTTTCTCCGAATTCAAATATTTGTCCTCAGAATTCTGACTTTTTTTTCCCAGTATTCCTTATGTTTTATTCATAATTCCAGTTGTTTTGCTCATAAAGCCTTTTTTCCCCTCAGATTTACAAGTTTCGTCTCAGAATTCCGACTTTCATCTCAGATCTCCCCCCAAAGAATGCACATATGGCCCTTAATCCTTTTCCATACAGTTGTGATTATAACCATTTCTGTTTTTCTGTGTCTCTCTGTCTCTATCTAACCTAAAGTCCTTCTCTTCCCTCAACAGAAGACAAGAGGAATACTTACGACAGATACGGCAAAGAAGGCCTTTCAGCAGGAGGAAGAGGAGGAGGACGAGGAGAAGGAGGTGAGGCCTCTTTCAAAATGACTAAATATTCCCACAGATCTGCTGTGTCAATTCTAATCTTAAAATCACCGTGCATTTGGATTTTCTTCTGATGCCAGCATTCAGAAACCTGGTCGTGATTTTTCACTTTAAACGTCTGTGTTTTTCTTTACAGGAGGTCATTATAGTCACTTTGGCGGCAGCGGCTTCACATTCCGAAATCCCGACGACGTTTTCAGGGAATTCTTCGGCGGCAGTGATCCGTTTGCGACCTTTTTTGGTGAGTCCCTTTCTCTTTAAATCTGGCGAGGCACTAACGGTACTTCGTGTTTCTTTAACGAGTAGGAAGAGTCCTAAGAGAGGGTCAAAGATACACACAGGTGAGCTGAGAAGGCTGATAAAGTCTTTAAAGTTAGAGCCACTTTTACCCAAAATGTAAATTGTGTTGAGGATCATAAATTAAAATCCAGCAATCGCATAAATATGATTCTGAAATCTGCATAATTTAAATACTGTCAAGTATATTTTGATGCTCATACTTCTGTACTTTTTGAATGCCTGCCTTACTTATACTTCAGTAAAGGAGTGCTTCTTCCACTACTGCTTATATCCTTATTTAATGCAAAAAAATACTCATATATTCTTTCAATCATGAAACGTTTTCCTTCTCTTTTTACGGCTATTTGTATCTGAGTTTTCCCAGAAACGTGCAGCATTTTTGCTTTTTTTAAAAGACATTATCATGCTGCTTGAAGGACTCTTTAAAGTAGAGACAAACAAATCCAGAACCTTTGAAATATGTTATTGAAAAAAGACCAAGAATAATATAAACTGTACCATGTGTCCTTTTGTCTTGTCTCACCCCGGTTGATACTTCACTAAATCCACTGTTTAAATTGTTCCCTATATTGCCCCTATGCCCCTGTAAGGTGTCCTTGAGTGTTATGAAAGGCGGCCCCCCCCACCACACCAACATACTTGGTGTGGTGTAGGAAGCAGGAGCAGGTGGGGAGAGATGGGGCTTCAAGGTTCAAGGTTATTTGTTTTAAATGTGTCTTGGAGATAAGGACCAGCTGCACACAATAAAATACGGTATACCACAAAACCAATAAGACACACGGTGACACATGGCACCCAACAATCAATCATCGTCCAGCCTCAGCTTTGGTATTCTTTCACAACCATGTTATGGGTTTATTAGAGAGTAAACATATGTGGTGATCATAGTGGAACATGAATATTTAATAAAACCATAGTAGTTGGCGATGTATGCTCCTAGTGATAGCGATTCGCCATTAAACATCCGTAGGCTGCACAAAAGTCCGGCACAGTCAGGTACTTCTGTAAACACAAAGCCAGCAAATTCCTGTATCATAATGCAAGCCAAACCACTTGGAAGAAATCATGTGTAACTTAAGTTGTGTTGAAAAGACAGAGCAGTTCTGCCTCTCCCACTGGGTGCAAAGTTGCTGGGTGAACTTTGTAATACTAGGTCTCACTCACAGCCAGCTAATAAATACAACCACATACACAAAGAAAAGCTGCAATTTCAACATGTCCAAGCATCCTGTATCATAGCCACGCTAACACTGTTTCTTATAAACCAAACCGTTTGTAAATCAGTCGAGATGTCAGCGAGTTAAGAGTGTTTTTGTGCTCACCTTACAACAGCGACCATAACGCGAATCAGAGTATGTTGACTGTGGCAAGATGGCGGCCGGTCAGCGACGCTGGAAAATCTCCCATGAGCCATCTAGTGTTTATATATCTATGGTCCCAGCAGCTGCTACTGAAGCCAGTCCCCAGCTCCGGGGACTTCCGGCCGGGGACTCCGGGCGGCAGTGTACGTCGCGAAGTGGGTTGCGGCCTGCCAGTAAACCCAAAGCAGAAGAAGAAGAAGTGACGGCAGCGGCTTCATTTGCCTCATCCTCCCTCAGGGACTCATTCCGGTGTGAACGCGATCTGTACTTAGTTCATGAGAACTAAAGAGTCCTCAGGAACCTTTGTGGGGAAAGTACCGCGGTGTGAACGCGCCTCTTGACCCGTCTCAGAATTCCCACTTTTTTCTCACAATTTTCAATTTTTTCTCAAAATGTCTGAGTTTTTCTCTCAAAAAGACATTTGGAATCTGTCTCTCTCTGATCTAAAGTCCTGCTCTTACCCTCGACACAAGACAACACTTTATTGTGGATGTGTGTGTGCATGACTTTTCTGTTTGCTTTGATTGTGTTTATTCTGCGTGTGTGTGGCGGGGTGTGTGTGTGTATGTTTGTGCGTATGAGTGTGTGTTTGTGTGGGGGGTGTGTGTGTATGTTTTGTGTTTGTGTGGTGTGTGTGGGTGTGTGATCTGCCCTGCTTGACCGGCTGATTGGAGGCATGTGCAGGAGCTCTAAATATGGAGTTCAGACGCAGGCGGAGGATGGATTTAAAACGTCGACATCACTCAACTGGAATGCTTTCAAAAATAGCTTCCGTATTCAAACAAAAGCAGATGTAATAACGCCGTGTGTGTGTGTGTGTGTGTGTGTGTGTGTGTGTGTGTGTGTGTGTGTGTGTGTGTGTGTGTGTGTGTGTGTGTGTGTGTGTGTGTGTGTGTGTGTGTGTGTGTGTGTGTGGTGTGTGTGTGTGTGTGTGTGTGTGTGTGTGTGTGTGTGTGTGTGTGTGTGTGTGTGTGTGTGTGTGTGTGTCACCAGTCCAGACGCTTTGAAATCTGAATCAGAGATCAATCTTCTAAATCCGATTGTGTTCACGTATTGTCGTTGTATTTGTTGCCATGGATACGCGGTGTTGCTGTTGACATTCTTCAGTAAACAAGGCCCTGCTTGGTTTTTTTTTAAACAGCTGAATGACGACGAGGCTGTCTGCACCCCGGAGTTCAGGATCTATTTCCACCGGGGACATCCTTTTTATTACGCTTAATATTCACGACACAGGATACGTCCGGGTTCATTCCAGCTCTATATTTAGGGCTTTTCCTCGGATCGGAGCTATATATAAAGAAGCGTTTGGGTTTGACCTTTCTTAGCATGGCCGCCGCAGAAAAGAGAAAGTTGTTCAGACAGTTTTTCAATTCCCCTTCAGCCTCGGAGAGAGCAGCAGCTGGTGTCGTGGATCTGTCGCTCAGAGAGTTCATTATCTGCCGAGCACACACTCGTTCAGACACCAGGAAGCGAGAAGGACATTCGAACGGTTAAAACACGCCATGACCTCTGGGAAGATCCTGTCGTCGGGGCAAATACGGAGCACAGGTTTACAAACCCAATCAGTCGAGCAAGGAGCCAAAGGATTAACACAAATAAATACATAATAATACAAAATACCAAGTTACATCAACATTTGTTCAGGATACGAATGCAAAGTGACGAAACATAAGAATATAATAGACACAAATGTAATTAATTAAATACAAATTAAATAAGGATAAAATTCTATGGAAGCCCATTTCCGCCACTTGAAAAAAATAAAATCCCCATAAGAAGTCATAATAATGAGATAAGTAGTGCGCTGCCTTCAAAGGTCCCTTCCTCCCCTTGCTGCTCTCCACCATGCGAACAGCATCTAGTCCTAAATGAGGTAACGATTACAGGTGACCTTTGTAAATGTTAGATGTTACATATAGCCTGTATTGCAGCTAAACTACAACAATGCAGTTCATAGCTTTGACATTACCTGTTATGAATATAATATATATAATATAGTTTTGTGGTAACGTTCACGCGTTAGAGTTAGAGCAACTCACAGCAGCAGTACGCCTACCCTATTGTCATTAGTGGCGTGAACGTTACCACAAAACTATATTATATATATTATATTCATAGCAGGTAATGTCAAAGCTATGATCTGCATTGTTGTAGTGTAGCTGCAACAGGCTATATGTAACATCTAACATTTACAAAGGTCACCTGTAATCGTTACCTTATTTAGGACTAGATGCCGTTTGCATGCTGGAGAGCAGCAAGGTGAGGAAGGGACCTTTGAAGGCAGCGCCACTGCAGCGCATGCACACTTCTTATCTTATAATGACTTCTTATCTCATAATTATGACTTTTCATGGGGATTTTATTTTTTTCAAGTGGCGGAAATGGGCTTCCATAGAATACAAATAAAATAAGGATGAAATGAAAGACGGACTCCGAGCACTACAGAGCGCAGGTGGCAGGCATAGCAGTTACACATCTCCAAAACAATACTGCTGGAGTTCAGTCAGTCATTCCTTCATGCACATGCGTACTATAGGAGAGGTCAAGACGTTGGTAGTGAGCATCAGGCAAAGCAGTTGCATGTGTGTACCACCAGGGTGTGTAATGGTGTCCCTGAAGGAGTGGGGGGGGGGATGAAGGTCAAAGGATGTATGGCTTTGGGGATCTTTAACAGGATGTGTGTAGCTGAGCGGGTGTTGTGCGTGGAGGGTGAGTGGAGTTCAGTAATTGTGTGAGGTAGCAGGGCAGGTGGAAGCAGGCCTCAGCTACAGCAGGGCAGGTGGAAGCAGGCCTCAGCTACAGCAGGGCAGGTGGAAGCAGGCCTCAGCTACAGCAAAGCAGGTGGAAGCAGGCCTCAGCTACAGCAGGGCAGGTGGAAGCAGGCCTCAGCTACAGCAGGGCAGGTGGAAGCAGGCCTCAGCTACAGCAGAGCAGGTGGAAGCAGGCCTCAGCTACAGCAGGGCAGGTGGAAGCAGGCCTCAGCTACAGCAAAGCAGGTGGAAGCAGGCCTCAGCTACAGCAGGGCAGGTGGAAGCAGGCCTCAGCTACAGCAGAGCAGGTGGAAGCAGGCCTCAGCTACAGCAGGGCAGGTGGAAGCAGGCCTCAGCTACAGCAGAGCAGGTGGAAGCAGGCCTCAGCTACAGCAGGGCAGGTGGAAGCAGGCCTCAGCTACAGCAGGGCAGGTGGAAGCAGGCCTCAGCTACAGCAGAGCAGGTGGAAGCAGGCCTCAGCTACAGCAGAGCAGGTGGAAGCAGGCCTCAGCTACAGCAGAGCAGGTGGAAGCAGGCCTCAGCTACAGCAGAGCAGGTGGAAGCAGGCCTCAGCTACAGCAGAGCAGGTGGAAGCAGGCCTCAGCTACAGCAGGGCAGGTGGAAGCAGGCCTCAGCTACAGCAGGGCAGGTGGAAGCAGGCCTCAGCTACAGCAGGGCAGGTGGAAGCAGGCCTCAGCTACAGCAGGGCAGGTGGAAGCAGGCCTCAGCTACAGCAGAGCAGGTGGAAGCAGGCCTCAGCTACAGCAGAGCAGGTGGAAGCAGGCCTCAGCTACAGCAGGGCAGGTGGAAGCAGGCCTCAGCTACAGCAGAGCAGGTGGAAGCAGGCCTCAGCTACAGCAGGGCAGGTGGAAGCAGGCCTCAGCTACAGCAGGGCAGGTGGAAGCAGGCCTCAGCTACAGCAGGGCAGGTGGAAGCAGGCCTCAGCTACAGCAAGGCAGGTGGAAGCAGGCCTCAGCTACAGCAGGGCAGGTGGAAGCAGGCCTCAGCTACAGCAAGGCAGGTGGAAGCAGGCTACAGCAGAGCAGGTGGAAGCAGGCCTCAGCTACAGCAGGGCAGGTGGAAGCAGGCCTCAGCTACAGCAGAGCAGGTGGAAGCAGGCCTCAGCTACAGCAGAGCAGGTGGAAGCAGGCCTCAGCTACAGCAGAGCAGGTGGAAGCAGGCCTCAGCTACAGCAGAGCAGGTGGAAGCAGGCCTCAGCTACAGCAGGGCAGGTGGAAGCAGGCCTCAGCTACAGCAGGGCAGGTGGAAGCAGGCCTCAGCTACAGCAGGGCAGGTGGAAGCAGGCCTCAGCTACAGCAGGGCAGGTGGAAGCAGGCCTCAGCTACAGCAGAGCAGGTGGAAGCAGGCCTCAGCTACAGCAGGGCAGGTGGAAGCAGGCCTCAGCTACAGCAGGGCAGGTGGAAGCAGGCCTCAGCTACAGCAGAGCAGGTGGAAGCAGGCCTCAGCTACAGCAGGGCAGGTGGAAGCAGGCCTCAGCTACAGCAGAGCAGGTGGAAGCAGGCCTCAGCTACAGCAGGGCAGGTGGAAGCAGGCCTCAGCTACAGCAGGGCAGGTGGAAGCAGGCCTCAGCTACAGCAGGGCAGGTGGAAGCAGGCCTCAGCTACAGCAAAGCAGGGCAGGTGGAAGCAGGCCTCAGCTACAGCAGGGCAGGTGGAAGCAGGCCTCAGCTACAGCAAAGCAGGGCAGGTACTGTGGGAGGTGCTGCGGGAGTATGGGGTGAGGGGGTCTCTAGTCAGGGCCATCCGATCTCTGTACTCCCAAAGCGAGAGCTGTGTCCGGGTCCTCGGCAGGAAGTCGGACCCATTTCCGGTGAGGGTTGGCCTCCGCCAGGGCTGCGCTTTGTCGCCAATCCTGTTTGTAATATACGTGGATCGGATGTCGAGGCGTAGTCGTGAGGGGGGGGGGTCTGCAGTTCGGTGGAATAAGGATTGCACCACTGCTTTCTGCAGATGATGTGGTTCTGATGGCTTCATCGGTCTGCGACCTTCAGCACTCACTGGATCGGTTCGCCACCGAGTGTGAAGCGGCTGGGATGAGGATCAGCACCTCCAAATCTGAGGCCATGGTTCTCAACAGGAAACCGATGGACTGTCCACTCCAAGTAGGGAATGAGTCCTCACCCCAAGTGAAGGAGTTCAAGTATCTCGGGGTCTTGTTCTCGAGTGAGGGATCAATGGAGCGTGAGATGGGCCGGAGAGTCGGAGCAGCGGGAGCGGTACTGCAGTCGCTTTACCGCACCGTGTGACGAAGAGGGAGCTGAGCCAGAAGGCAAAGCTCTCTGTCTACCGGTTCCTCCCCTCACCTACGGTCATGAAGGATGGGTCCTGACCCAAAGAACCAGGTCCAAGGATACAAGCGGTCGAGATGGGTTTCCTCCGCAGGGTGGCTGGCGTCTCCCTTAGGGATAAGGTGAGGAGTTCGGTCATCAGGGAGGGACTCGGAGTTGAGCCGCTCCTCCTTCGCATCGAAAGGAGCCAGTTGAGGTGGTTCGGGCACCTAGTTAGGATGCCACCTGGGCGCCTCGCTAGGGAGGTGTTCCAGGCACGTCCAGCTGGGAGGAGACCGAGGGGTAGACCTAGGACCAGGTGGAGGGACTATATCTCTTCTGGCCTGGGAGCGCCTCGGGATCCCCCCAGTCAGAGCTGGTTGATGAGGGAAAGGAACGTTCGGGGCTTTCTGCTGGAACTGCTACCCCGAGACCCGACCACGGAGACGCGGAGAAGATGGATGGAAGGAATGTGGCAATTTCGTTTGTTTGTTCTTATGATCAAATCAAAAATAAGTTTGTTAGAAAAATCTCACTGGTCCCCGGCTTGAGCTTCAATCTCAGGATCCAAGTGTTTATGATCCTCTCAACAATGGAAGTAGTCAAAACAAAGAAAGAGGATTTGATGGTTTTTCTCCAAATTAAGACTTTGTCAGAAATGAGCATGCTTGATGTCTCTCTCCATAATGAGCATGCTTGATGTCTCTCTCCATCGAGGCTGAATCATCATGTTAATCCCATAGCTATCATCTGCCTCAAACAGCCCTGATGCTCTTCTAGGTCATCACACATCCTGTCATGCTCACAGCTGCAGCTGGTACCCTTGATGTCACGCTGCTCTCATGGTGGAGGAGGACACTCGGGAGGTTCCTCACTACAGCGAAGGGAAGCATAAAAGGACCTCTTAAAACCTCTGTTATGTACACTCTCTCCCCTCTACAGCTGACGATCCCTTTAATGATAATTTCGGCGGAGGTCACAGTCACCACAGAGGTCAACCCCGGGGGTCGCTCTTCGGATTCGGGAGCTTTCCGGCCTTTGGGCCCGGCGTCTCCGGGTTCGATCCAGGTGCGTTCACAAAAATATCGATTTGTCGTGAATCTGTGGTTCCAATTTAAATTGACCGTTTTCCGGCTGCAGGTTTCGGCTCATTCGGGAACATGGGCGGAGGATTCGCTTCCTACTCTTCTTCATCTTTCGGCGGCGGAGGCGGGATGATTGGAATGGTTGGAGGAGGAATGGGCGGCGGCGGAGGAGGAGGAATGGGAGGAGGAAACTTTAAATCCGTGTCGACCTCTACCAAGTTCATCAACGGCCGAAAGATTACTACGAAACGGTACTGAAACCTCCCATTCGTCTCGTGGCTTTTATTTCAAACCTTTGTCTTAATGCTTGGACCTTGCTTCCCAGGTTTAGGACTCATCCCTTAAGACCCTCTTCCTCCGCCTCACTTCCTCACCTGTCCTTTTTTCCAGGATCGTGGAGAACGGCCAGGAGCGCGTGGAAGTGGTGGAGGACGGTCAGATAAAGTCTCTCACGGTAAATGGTAAGGAGACGCTCCTAAGACTGGATAACAAGTAGACATGTCCCCCGTTTGACCGGCGGCTGGATCAAAAACTCTCCCGGCGACTCCGTTTCGTTCCCGGCGTTTCGGTCTCCTGCTTCTTATTCCAGAAGAAATTGTATTCTCATCTTAGTGAAGCTTTAAAGGAGGCGAGAGACACGTTGACAGTATTTGTATATTTGTATTTATTCCATCGTTAAGGGGGGGGGCCATGTGGATTCGTGTTCACTACAATAATTGAGTTCTTATTTCACAAAGCACAACGCTGTACTCTTTAGACTTCCTTTCTTTTCCAGTTTAACAAAGTGAACGAAGCTTCGCCCTCGTGTCTCTAACGCCACGGCTGTTTCGTGTTCACGCGTGTGTAATGTGAATGACTTCGAGTATTAATAAATTAATACATTTGTTTGTGTATTTGAGAAAGTGTTTTGTGCATGGTTCCGGGAGGCTGCTTTTCACTCTCTTCCACGCTGCGCATTGTTTCCGGACAAACAGGGAATTTTCATTCTTTGTATAAAAAATAATAACAAAAATTCACATCTGGTCAATAAACTTCAGGAACGTGTTCTGCGGTCACCGGGTGTCTGCGTGATGATTTTGGGCTTGAATGTATTTGTGTATCGTCTAATAACCTCAGGTGTGTGTACGGGAGAGGGCCACGAGTAAATCGATCTTTTTTTACGTCCGGATGTTGAGCTTCAAAACTAAATTGTTTCTCAGAATTATGACTTTAGTTTTTGTTTCACACGTGGCCCTCTCCCTCTCCCTCCTCCTCCGTGTGTGTGTGTGTGTGTGTGTGTGTGTGCTCGTGCCTGATCACATTTTTAAAACCTGCTTCACAACAAAACCGCAATAAAGGAATCCACTGCTCTGCCTCACGCTCACCCATCAAACAGTTCAGCGTGTACTCCGCTAACCCACTAGTGACTCACCTGGTGTGTGTGTGTGTGTGTGTGTGTGTGTGTGTGTGTGTGCTTTCACTCAAATAACCCCAATCTGTAAGAGTTCATCTTGTTTTCAGCACACCTTAAAACCCCCGAGGCGTTTTTGTATCCGTGTGGTAGGTATGCTTTTATGCTCCAGGTGAAAATGAAAATGAAACGCCCTTTATTTATCTTTTTCCCACGTCCCTTAGCAACGTCTTTATGGAGCGCCGATAAGTGCGGCTGTGCAGAAAACGCCCTTAAACGATCCGAGACATCCAGCCAAGATAACGCCTCAACATTCATCTCGTTCTTTAGACTTCACTCTTAAGTTTGAGCCAGGGAAATCCCCCAAAAGACATTTAATAATCACATATGAAGTGCTTGAATGTACTCTCTAGTCGAGATTACGAGAAGATCTGGTAACTAAGCACGATTACTAAAATATTGTACTCTCTCTGTGTCCTTTTAAACACTGTCGAGAAGAGGTGGGAAGTAACTAAGTACAAATACTCGAGTACAATTTGTAGTTACTTAAGTACAGTTCTTAAATGCTACTTCATGCAACACTATAACCTACACATGTCACATACATTTAATTATACACACATAAAGGCAATTTGTCTGTACTTATTATACTTTAAGTACATTTATCTGATCATACCACAGCTTCTACCAGTTGAATCCAGATGTGTGTGTGTGTGTGTGTGTGTGTGTGTGGTGTGTGTGTGTGGAGAAGTGTGTGTTTGTGTTTCTGCAGGAATGTGCTCGGGGCTATATTTATTTATTTACACAAGACTCGCTGCATATTTTTCTAAGAGACAAGACGTGTGTGTGTGTGGTGTGTGGTGTGTGTGTGTGTGTGTGTGTGTGTGTGTGTGTGGTTTACTATTTTGAATGTATTCGTTTCCTTCCCTCAATGTAATATATGTATAACCCTGTTCTGATTGGCTGTCCTGTTGCTAGGTAGGTTGCATCTCTCATCCCTCCTCTGCAGTGTGTGTTTATTTTTAAATTAATAGATATCAACAAGCTGCATTATTTGTTATCTTATCACGGATTACATGATGATTTTAGGATCTACACACGGATGCTGGCGTTTGATTTCAACGTAGTGCGACGCATGCGCAGTTGGGTAGGTGTTGCAGGAGAAGTAATGCTGTGTAGTGCAACAGCGCCCCCCAGTGGACAAACGTGGGGATTACGTAATCAGGATTAAGAACAAAAGGTACCTGTATTTCTTTACAGTCAAGTAAATAAATCAGATTACTGTTACTTTACATAAATGATTTAATAGCAGAATAGAAGTACATTTTTAACATACTATAATATATAACGCAGCATATGTACACATGTAAACACTTTAAGAGCAGTAGGTCAAATATAAATACTGTTTGCTTTTATTTCACGCATTAAACTAAAACAGGGACTCTACTCTTATCGCCTGAACTGAATCTGTATATTGCTTTTATTTGGAGGACACATTTCTGTTCCTCAATATCTTGGTTTCTTCTTCTCTAAGTAAAGGTCACATTGCGCTGTTGTCTTACATAATAAGTACAACAACACTTTAGGGATGTTTTGCTTGCATTTGTCTACATTGCATTTGATATCTAAGTAATCCAAAGTTACGGCAGGTTTTACAGGTAACTAGTCATTTTAATGCATTATAACTACTTGCCTAAAAATCATCATTAATAGTTAATTAAGTCCTCAAAAAGGAGAATGGTGTAGTACTCCCTCTTGGCCACTAGGGGGCACTGCTTGTTCACGAAAGGCAGCATGACATCATCCGTCTGAGTCTGAAGGCAAATAGGAATTACAAATACTGGACAAATGGGTAGAAAGACTGACCACTCATGGAAACATGATATTTCTATTGCATGTCTTCAGTTCCTTTCTGTTAATCATACAAGTGATTAATGATCATTTAACTGCCATAAAAGCGGATGGAACTGGCTTATTGGAAAGGAAGTCCTGCCGTCTTTTCCCAAATCTAATATGACACACAGTGATTTCCCGTCTCCGAGTTCCCTGGTGTTATGAGAGAGAGTTGGCCGGAAGTGAAGCCGCCGGACACTTTGGGAACCATGGACACGATCATTTGTGCTTTTATATCTGCATTGTTTCTGAAAATAATTAAATTAGCCCCAAATATTGAAGTGCAGGGGCTTGGAGACACACACACACACACACACACTGAACGTCTCTACCACACACACACACAACAAACACTGAACGTCTCTACCCCACACACACACACACACACACACTGAACGTCTCTACCACACACTCACACACAAACACTGAACGTCTCTACCCCCACACACACACACACACACACACACAGACACTGGACGTCTCTACCCCCCACACACACACACACACACACACACACACTGAACGTCTCTACCACACACTCACACACACTCACACACTGAACGTCTCTACCACACACAATACACACACTCACACACAAACACTGGACGTCTCTACCACACACAATACACACACACACACACACACACACTGAACGTCTCTACCACACACAATACACACACTCACACACAAACACTGGATGTCTCTACCACACACACACACACACACACGCACATAATCCAGCGCCCCTGATTGGACCCTGGATGAATGCCGGTCGGGATTAGCCGTTCCTTTCAGAGCAAAGCCACCAATTGTCCCGCGCTGTGTCGGGTCCTCCGCGTGCCGCTCTCCTCGCGGAGGGGTCAATTTAAAAGAAGCTGATGGGCAAACTCTGAGATAAAGAAGCCCGGGACTAAAGCAACATCAATCACCTGTTTTGCAGCAGGAAACATGAAGCACTCACGGCCGCCTATTGCAACCTTAACACACTCCAAACTGCTTTCCGTACAAAGGAATCGACTCGGGTCAAAATGGAGGTCCTGCGGTAATAAGATATTCAAAGACAATTGTCTCCGTTCAGACTCGGAGACATGCCGCGCGCACAAAGCCCTCCTCCTGAAAACTCAAATAGCCACAAAGAAAACGTGAAGGATAGTGTTGCAGGAATCCTCCGGTTGGTTTTACAATCTGCATTCATGTTGAGGTGATGCCACAGGTGGATGTGTATATGTATATATAATAGGCTTGGGGAGGAACTGAGTACACGAAATAAGGTAACGGGAACAATCAAACTGTTAATGCATGTGGTGGAGTAGCAGTTTGAAGTAAGTAAAACGTTATTGATATAGCACCCTTCTCAACACGGATGTACAAAGTGCTTTACAGTACACAGGACACAATTCAACTATAACATGTAGAATAAAAGGCATACAACGGCAGCAGGTAACACATAGGATAATACATACGACAACACACCAATAATAAACTAAATAAAGTCGTATAACATGGAACAACTCGGTACAAATACATCAAAATGGCACCTCTACAACCTGCACTAATGTTGCGGTGCTCCCACAGCTGTGAGGCAAAGTGTATATTTATATTTATATATATATATATATATTGTGTTTTGGGAGTAATGGATGAAAACAAAAAAAACCTGCATTTTGAATCTCAATCTTTATTGATACACAGCACATTGACAACAACATCCGGGACCAAAGTGATGTACAGGCAATACATCGAAAGGGAGTAAAACAATCATTATAAATATATAAAAACACAAATACATGTTATGTTCAACATGTATTAAGAGCTCAAACTGTGAATGAAGTCGAGGAGAAGTGCGAAGTCGCTTCAAAGGAAGTACAAATACACCAAATGTCAGAGTTCTTGAGGAAATGTACTTGCCGCCAGGTCTCGAGCGCGTGGTGCGTTTAAGGCCGCTCTTTGTAACCGTGCTTCGTGTGAGCATCTGGCCTCCTTTCTCCTCTCGCCTCCGCCTTAATTACGCAACACAATGGAGATGAGATCTGCCTGTAATCTCGCAGAATAACAACCCCCCCCCCTCTTCCTCTTCCTCCTCCTCCTCCTCTTCCTCTCTTCCTCATACCAAGCCTGCCACTAATTCAATATAAATGTGAATTACCAGGAGAACAGAATCTCATTTTATTTACACGACTAAACACAATAAAGTCAGCCGGGTGAAATATGAGTGAAATATACGGGTGTGTATTTAAACACTTTATATACTATCATGTTGTACTTTCTGTAATGGATTCTATTCACACGTCAGAGGCTGAAGAAAACACAAGTACATGTTGCTTTGAAGTACATTCATTCAAGTATTTACTCAGAGGTGGGAGAAGTACTCAGATCTTGTACTTGAGTAAAAGTAGAAGTACTCAGATCTTGTACTTGAGTAAAAGTAGAAGTACTCAGATCTTGTACTTGAGTAAAAGTAGAAGTACTCAGATCTTGTACTTGAGTAAAAGTAGAAGTACTCAGATCTTGTACTTGAGTAAAAGTAGAAGTACTCAGATATTGTACTTGAGTAAAAGTAGAAGTACTCAGATCTTGTACTTGAGTAAAAGTAGAAGTACTCAGACCTTGTACTTGAGTAAAAGTAGAAGTACTCAGATATTGTACTTGAGTAAAAGTAGAAGTACTCAGATCTTGTACTTGAGTAAAAGTAAAAGTACTCAGATCTTGTACTTGAGTAAAAGTAGAAGTACTCAGATCTTGTACTTGAGTAAAAGTAGAAGTACTCAGATCTTGTTCTTGAGTAAAAGTAGAAGTACTCAGATCTTGTACTTGAGTACAAGTAGAAGTACTCAGACCTTGTACTTGAGTAGAAGTACTCAGATATTGTACTTGAGTAAATGTAGAAGTACTCAGATCTTGTACTTGAGTAACAGTAGAAGTACTCGATCTTGTACTTGAGTTAAAGTAGAAGTACTCAGATATTGTACTGTAGTAAAAGTAGAAGTACTCAGATCTTGTACTGTAGTAAAAGTAGAAGTATTCAGATCTTGTACTTGAGTAAAAGTAGAAGTACTCAGATCTTGTTCTTGAGTAAAAGTACAAGTACTCAGATCTTGTACTTGAGTAAAAGTACAAGTACTCAGATCTTGTACTTGAGTTAAAGTAAAAGTACTCAGATCTTATACTTGAGTTAAAGTAGAAGTACTCAGATCTTGTACTGTTGTAAAAGTAGAAGTACTCAGATCTTGTACTTGAGTAAAAGTAGAAGTACTCAGATCTTGTACTTGAGTAAAAGTAGAAGTACTCCGATCTTGTACTGTAGTAAAAGTAGAAGTACTCAGATCTTGTACTTGAGTAAAAGTAGAAGTACTCAGACCTTGTACTTGAGTAAAAGTAGAAGTACTCAGATCTTGTTCTTGAGTCAAAGTAGAAGTACTCAGATCTTGTACTTGAGCTGGTGGAGGTGCAGCTAGTCTGAAGTACTTTGTAGACTGCAGGGTAGCTGGTGAAGGAGCAGCTAGTCTGAAGTACTTTGTAGACTGCAGGGTAGCTGGTGAAGGTGCAGCTAGTCTGAAGTACTTTGTAGACTGCAGGGTAGCTGGTGAAGGAGCAGCTAGTCTGAAGTACTTTGTAGACTGCAGGGTAGCTGGTGAAGGAGCAGCGAGTCTGAAGTACTTTGTAGACTGCAGGGTAGCTGGTGGAGGAGCAGCTAGTCTGAAGTACTTTGTAGACTGCAGGGTAGCTGGTGAAGGTGCAGCTAGTCTGAAGTACTTTGTAGACTGCAGGGTAGCTGGTGGAGGTGCAGCTAGTCTGAAGTACTTTGTAGACTGCAGGGTAGCTGGTGGAGGTGCAGCTAGTCTGAAGTACTTTGTAGACTGCAGGGTAGCTGGTGGAGGTGCAGCTAGTCTGAAGTACTTTGTAGACTGCAGGGTAGCTGGTGGAGGAGCAGCTAGTCTGAAGTACTTTGTAGACTGCAGGGTAGCTGGTGGAGGTGCAGCTAGTCTGAAGTACTTTGTAGACTGCAGGGTAGCTGGTGGAGGTGCAGCTAGTCTGAAGTACTTTGTAGACTGCAGGGTAGCTGGTGGAGGTGCAGCTAGTCTGAAGTACTTTGTAGACTGCAGGGTAGCTGGTGAAGGTGCAGCTAGTCTGAAGTACTTTGTAGACTGCAGGGTAGCTGGTGGAGGTGCAGCTAGTCTGAAGTACTTTGTAGACTGCAGGGTAGCTGGTGGAGGAGCAGCTAGTCTGAAGTACTTTGTAGACTGCAGGGTAGCTGGTGGAGGAGCAGCTAGTCTGAAGTACTTTGTAGACTGCAGGGTAGCTGGTGGAGGAGCAGCTAGTCTGAAGTACTTTGTAGACTGCAGGGTAGCTGGTGGAGGTGCAGCTAGTCTGAAGTACTTTGTAGACTGCAGGGTAGCTGGTGGAGGAGCAGCTAGTCTGAAGTACTTTGTAGACTGCAGGGTAGCTGGAGGATTCTCTCCAGGTGGAACTAAAGTCTGATTCAACACTTGGTTATATTTCACATCATTCATCTGTGAAGTAACTAAAGGTATAAATACATGTAGTGGAGTAGAAGTACACAGCAGTACACCATGAACATACTGAAGTACACAGACCCTCATAATTGTACTTTACCTCTCTTCTCTCAGACGTTGCGGCAGAAGACCCCGTGGAGGAGGAGCTTCCTCGCCGCAGACAGAACTCACTTCCTGGTCATCATCAGCGCTGCCTGAGGACCAATCAGAACCCGTCTGAGGAAGAGGAGGAGCACGGCCTGCAGAGCCTGGGACTCTCCAGAGGTACAAAGATATGTTTTGCACCGGCTTGAGCTTCAGCTTCTCAGGATCCTTGTTTCTGATCCTCTCCAGAGGGAAGGAGTCATCACATACAGAGACTAGTTCCTGAGCAGTGTCCTTCACACGCTGATATCAAGAGAGGGAGTCATCACATACAGAGACTAGTTCCTGAGCAGTGTCCTTCACACGCTGATATCAAGAGAGGGAGTCATCACATACAGAGACTAGTTCCTTCACAGTGTCCTTCACATGCTGAGAGAGAGTGAGTCATCACATACAGAGACTAGTTCCTTCACAGTGTCCTTCACATGCTGATATCAAGAGAAGGAGTCATCACATACAGAGACTGGTTCCTGAGCAGTGTCCTTCACACGCTGATATCAAGAGAGGGAGTCATCACATACAGAGACTAGTTCCTGAGCAGTGTCCTTCACACGCTGATATCAAGAGAGGGAGTCATCACATACAGAGACTAGTTCCTGAGCAGTGTCCTTCACACGCTGATATCAAGAGAGGGAGTCATCACATACAGAGACTAGTTCCTGAGCAGTGTCCTTCACACGCTGATATCAAGAGAGGGAGTCATCACATACAGAGACTGGTTCCTGAGCAGTGTCCTTCACACGCTGATACCAAGAGAGGGAGTCATCACATACAGAGACTGGTTCCTGAGCACTGTCCTTCACACGCTGATACCAAGAGAGGGAGTCATCACATACAGAGACTGGTTCCTGAGCAGTGTCCTTCACACGCTGATATCAAGAGAGGGAGTCATCACATACAGAGACTAGTTCCTGAGCAGTGTCCTTCACACGCTGATATCAAGAGAGGGAGTCATCACATACAGAGACTAGTTCCTGAGCAGTGTCCTTCACACGCTGATATCAAGAGAGGGAGTCATCACATACAGAGACTGGTTCCTGAGCAGTGTCCTTCACACGCTGATACCAAGAGAGGGAGTCATCACATACAGAGACTGGTTCCTGAGCACTGTCCTTCACATGCTGATATCAAGAGAGGGAGTCATCACATACAGAGACTGGTTCCTGAGCAGTGTCCTTCACATGCTGATATCAAGAGAGGGAGTCATCACATACAGAGACTAGTTCCTGAGCAGTGTCCTTCACACGCTGATATCAAGAGAGGGAGTCATCACATACAGAGACTAGTTCCTGAGCAGTGTCCTTCACACGCTGATATCAAGAGAGGGAGTCATCACATACAGAGACTAGTTCCTGAGCAGTGTCCTTCACATGCTGATATCCAAGAGAGGGAGTCATCACATACAGAGACTAGTTCCTTCACATGCTGATACCAAGAGAGTGAGTCACACAGTCACAAGATGGAGGAACAGAAAGCAGTATTCAATGATTAGCTCCACGTCAGAAATGAGCATGCTTGATGTCTCTCTCCTGGTGCTCTTCAGGTCGTCACACATCCTGTCATGGTTGTGGATATTTCTAGTTAAATAGTTCATTTTCTGCTTCTTTAAACTAGTTCACGAGCAAAGGCAAACATTTTACAATAGTTATCTTACAAGTTAACTCTTAAGGTGAGAAGTGGCTTCAACTCGTGAACTCGTGAGTGATTGATACGTTGAGTCGTGCAGAGAAACGGATGAACGAGTGGCTGACTCACTGAGTAACTTAAGGCTTTCAATGGAAGACTTCTAAGGTCACTAGTTTATCAGAAAGCGCACTAGTTGGGTCCGGCATCACGAGGGAGTCGATGTGGGAGGAGCTGCTGGATGTGGGAGGAGCTGCTGGATGTGGGAGGAGCTGCTGGATGTGGGAGGAGCTGCTGGATGTGGATCTTCCTCCTCTTCCCCCCTCTTCCTCCTCCTCCTCCTCTTCCCCCTCTTCCCCCTCCTCTTCCCCCTCTTCCTCCTCTTCCCCCTCTTCCTCCTCTTCCCCCTCTTCCCCCCTCTTCCCCCTCCTCCCCCTCTTCCTCCTCTTCCCCCCTCTTCCCCCTCTTCCTCCTCCTCCCCCCCTCTTCCTCCTCCTCCTCCTCCTCCTCTTCCCCCACTTCCTCCTCTTCCCCCCTCTTCCCCCTCTTCCTCCTCCTCCCCCCTCTTCCCCTCTTCCTCCTCCTCCTCTTCCCCCTCTTCCTCCTCTTCCCCCCTCTTCCCCCTCTCTTCCTCTTCCCCCCTCTTCCCCCTCTCTTCCTCTTGCCCCCCTCTTCCCCTCTCTTCCCCCTCTTCCTCCTCTTCCTCCTCTTCCCCTTCTTCCTCCTCTTCCCCCTCTCCCCCCTCTCCCCCCTCTTCCTCCTCTTTCCCTTCTTCCCCCTCTTCCTCATTTTTCTTCCTCTTCCCCCTCTCCCTCCTCTTCCTCCTCTTCCCCCTCTTCCTCCTCTTCCCCCCTCTTCCCCTTCTTCCTCCTCTCCCCCCTCTTCCCCCTCTTCCCCTTCTTCCTCCTCTTCCTCCTCTTCCCCCTCTTCCTCCTCTTGCCCCTCTTCCTCCTCCTCCCCCTCCTCCCCCTCTTCCTCCTCTTCCTTCTCCCCCCCCCTCTTTCTCCTCTCCCCCTCTTCCTCCCCCTCTCCTCCTCCCCCCCCCTCTCTCACAGGGTCTCCTGTATAGAGCTTGAGCAGCTAATGGTCTTCTTTGTGTCTGCCCTCCGCACAAAGCCCCGTGACGAAGAGTGGCTCGTTTGACTGGCAGGTGTTAAACACAGAGAGGCGAAGTGTTCATTAGGCGGCTCTGTTCTCAGCTGTTCCAACCGGCAGAGGTCAAAGGTCACCCTCTGTCTTCCCCTCGCCGGGTCACAAAGTCTGGAGCCAAAGAAGCCGAGCAATTATCTGCAACAAACAGAGACTGAATGGCTGCTAAGTGCTGAGACCTTTAATGTGGAGGAAGACACTTCCTGCTGAGAGGCTAACGAAGACGCTCCGTGTGTAGTGTCTCTACTTTAAAGAGTCCTCTCCTGCTGATGTTCAGCTGTATATCAGTATGTAGTGTCTCTACTTTAAAGAGTCCTCTCCTGCTGATGTCCAGGTGTATATCAGTATGTAGCGTCTCTACTTTAAAGAGTCCTCTCCTGCTGATGTTCAGGTGTATATCAGTATGCAGTGTCTCTACTTTAAAGAGTCCTCTCCTGCTGATGTTCAGGTGTATATCAGTGTGTAGTGTCTCTACTTTAAAGAGTCCTCTCCTGCTGATGTTCAGGTGTATATCAGTATGTAGTGTCTCTACTTTAAAGAGTCCTCTCCTGCTGATGTTCAGGTGTATATCAGAATGTAGTGTCTCTACTTTAAAGAGTCCTCTCCTGCTGATGTTCAGGTGTATATCAGTATGTAGTGTCTCTACTTTAAAGAGTCCTCTCCTGCTGATGTTCAGGTGTATATCAGTATGCAGTGTCTCTACTTTAAAGAGTCCTCTCCTGCTGATGTTCAGATGTATATCAGTATGTAGTGTCCCTACTTTAAAGAGTCCTCTCCTGCTGATGTTCAGGTGTATATCAGTATGTAGCGTCTCTACTTTAAAGAGTCCTCTCCTGCTGATGTTCAGGTGTATATCAGTGTGTAGTGTCTCTACTTTAAAGAGTCCTCTCCTGCTGATGTCCAGGTGTATATCAGTATGTAGTGTCTCTACTTTAAAGAGTTCTCTCCTGCTGATGTTCAGGTGTATATCAGTATGTAGTGTCTCTACTTTAAAGAGTCCTCTCCTGCTGATGTTCAGGTGTATATCAGTGTGTAGTGTCTCTACTTTAAAGAGTCCTCTCTAATAATCGACTCATGTTTTCTCTTCCAGGACACATGGACTCAAAGAGGAAGAAACTGTGGCTAAAGGAGGCGGAGTCCAAAAAGAAAAGGGCTCCTCGACACTTCCCTCGGTTCAATGGATTCGGTACTTTCTATTAATCATATCCTGATTCAACGAAACGTGGCGTTAGCTGACCCTTGAAATGCATCGTTGACCCCACTGTATTCCCTCCCGTGTGTCAGCTGCCGTGCAGAGGATCACTCGCTGCCCAAAACACTTTCTAGTAGCTAAGGCTTTGTTGTTCTGTTCGGCTGAGCTCTGTGGACTCAGCTTTTTAATTCATCTCCTGTGATTGGACGTTTCCAATGTGTGTGTGTCGAGTTGAAAAGAGTTCGGGTGGAGAGAGAGAGGACGAGTGAAGGTCAAGATATTTAGTGCATCCTTTTTGAACATAGTGCTGCAGATAGCTGGAACTGAAGTGGACCTCCATGTCCTCTGAAACAAGACCGCCATTTTGTCCTTCATTTCCAGTCGATAAAAGCCGACTTTTAAACAGATTTGAAACTGGATTCATTTCGGTGTTGCGTTATATCTTGCTGACTATTGGGAAGTCAAATGTTCTATTTAGAGACTTCGGCTTTTCTGTGTCGTTTTAAACTCTTAAAGGTGCGGTATGTAATTTTGGAGAAACCGGCTCGAGTGCGCTAGAATTTGAAAATACACAGCCGGAACAAATCTGCCACTTCCTCTCAGAGCCCCGCCCCCAACACACACGAACGCGCACATGACCAATGAGGGCAGAGATCAGTGTGTGCCCCGATGGAAGGCTGACAGGCAGGTAGGCCGTCCAGTTACTTTAGCCGGCTCAGATGATTGGTCGAGCTTTTTACAGCGCCACGGCAATTATCTTATACTAACAGAACTACGCCTATCTTGCGTACAGCGCCCATAATCAAGTTGAACCGCCCCAGCCCCAGTAAACAACAGAGGTTATGTGAAATTGGAGCTCTCTCCTGAAAGACGGAGCGGCTCTGATAGCCTCAGCTCAGTGAGGCAAAGGCACACCTCTATATGATCACTATAGTTATACAACAATAAGAGAACAGATGAAAAACAGGTATAAAATACTATGACGGTACCAAAAAGTTGTTATTAATAAACAAGAATACAGTTTGAAAGTTGCGTTTCATCTGGGTGCATGCCCCCGGACCCCTTAGAGGAGGTGAGGGCCCCCCCCCACTTAAATCATGTTCGAAAGGAGAAACTAAATACAGTTGCTCACATCTTGTGTCCATATCTTTCTGTGTTGGTGGTCATGCCACAACCGTGAGTCATAGTGAGTGCCAGCTGAAATCTGGCCTCGGGCAGCAAATTGGTCAGGGCCGGCCCTGTCGAGCCGGTTTCTCAAACGTACCTACCCCACCTTTAACCACACTATTACTAATGTATGTCTTCAATGTTAGCAGGTTTAGTTAGCCGTTAGTGTTTCCGATAATAAGAGGACGCTGCTTTAGAGTGTGGATCTGGTTCCTACGGGGTCAGAAATGTATGATTTGACACCAAGACCCTCCAATAAGGCAAACAAAGACGTTTCGAAGCCATCATCGTTGGGCATCTTGGATTTCTGATGAGCTCTCAGGAGTTCACGGCCCAATTTCAATCCTTGTGTCCACTTTTGAAAGACTCCCCGTCATACTCGGTTATCTGCAGCACTAATGGAGACAGGGAGGGAGAGCAACGCAGAATGAAAGCCCCTTCCTCACTGCACAATAAAAGCTTTGCTGTTCCAGTTTGTTTTTGCACACGCTCTGGCAGCAGCATTAGCCTCTCCAGACGTGTGGTTTCGCGCCTCTGTAGGACTCGTTGTTGATTCAGACACACGTTGACCTTGTAGCTGTTTTTGTAAAAGATTTCAATTTCAGGTTATTTGTCCGTGACCGCTCGTTGTCATGACAACTGTAAGTGGAAATGTCCGAGAAATGTTTCTATGGACTCGTACCAATAAATGCTTAAAGAAAACCTTCTCTTTCGTTTTGGTCTCCACTAACGCCCGAGGACGCACCGAGCTAGTTGCTAACTTCCCCCGGTCTCCCAGCTGTGTGCGTCACCCTTTAGTGTCCCCTGGTCTCCCAGCTGTGTGCGTCACTCTTTAGTGTCCCCCGGTCTCCCGGCTGTGTGCGTCACTCTTTAGTGTCCCCTAGTCTCCCGGCTGTGTGCGTCACTCTTTAGTGTCCCCCGGTCTCCCGGCTGTGTGCGTCACTCTTTAGTGTCCCCCGGTCTCCCGGCTGTGTGCGTCACTCTTTAGTGTCCCCTAGTCTCCCAGCTGTGTGCGTCACTCTTTAGTGTCCCCCGGTCTCCCGGCTGTGTGCGTCACTCTTTAGTGTCCCCCGGTCTCCCGGCTGTGTGCGTCACTCTTTAGTGTCCCCTAGTCTCCCGGCTGTGTGCGTCACTCTTTAGTGTCCCCCGGTCTCCCGGCTGTGTGCGTCACTCTTTAGTGTCCCCCGGTCTCCCGGCTGTGTGCGTCACTCTTTAGTGTCCCCTAGTCTCCCAGCTGTGTGCGTCACTCTTTAGTGTCCCCCCGGTCTCCCGGCTGTGTGCGTCACTCTTTAGTGTCCCCCGGTCTCCCGGCTGTGTGCGTCACTCTTTAGTGTCCCCTAGTCTCCCAGCTGTGTGCGTCACTCTTTAGTGTCCCCCGGTCTCCCGGCTGTGTGCGTCACTCTTTAGTGTCCCCCGGTCTCCCGGCTGTGTGCGTCACTCTTTAGTGTCCCCTAGTCTCCCAGCTGTGTGCGTCACTCTTTAGTGTCCCCCGGTCTCCCGGCTGTGTGCGTCACTCTTTAGTGTCCCTTGGTCTCCAAGCTGTGTGCGTCACTCTTTAGTGTCCCCTGGTCTCCCAGCTGTGTGCGTCACTCTTTAGTGTCCCCTAGTCTCCCAGCTGTGTGCGTCACTCTTTAGTGTCCCCTGGTCTCCCAGCTGTGTGCGTCACTCTTTAGTGTCCCCTGGTCTCCGTTGTGTTTGAGCTTCTTCAGCGTCTGGTTTCTGCAGCTTTCAGTAGACGCTGCCACGTCTCCTCGAGTTGCTGAATGTTCTCTAAACGCTGCATGTGTTGTCAAGTTGATGGAGATGTTTCTTCATGTGGAACCTTTGTGTTTTACATCTGCATCCTTTCTGAAGCCCGTTTCTCCTGATGGACACGTTTGCACCTGTCTTCCACTGTTGTCATCTTTCCACACAAAGCCATTGTTAATGAACTACAAGATTAATTAGAGCAGGTTTATTCTAATATCTC
This sequence comes from Champsocephalus esox, assembly GCA_036324585.1. Classification (NCBI taxonomy): domain Eukaryota; kingdom Metazoa; phylum Chordata; class Actinopteri; order Perciformes; family Channichthyidae; genus Champsocephalus; species Champsocephalus esox. The sequence continues at coordinate 17,303,522 of CM070496.1, read as the reverse complement.
CTTTCCTACGCACCAACCGTACCTCACAGTAATCCTCAAACCCCGCTAGCTCTTAATCAGCTCGTATTCCTTCTTTGTTTTCGTTGCAGATTCACCTGCTGCTCTTCTGTTGAACAGCAGCAGGGACAGAACACTATATGTCCCTACCTCAGCGGCTGTACAGCAGAATCTTTTTGGATGAGCCCGCAGTGTTTTGTATTATTCATGCGGCAGAACGAATGCACATGACCCAGCAGCTCATTTGGCTCTTGTTCCCATGCAGAAAAGTATTCTCTACGGGTTTAATTAAACAGTGTGGAAGAAGGCAGTGGCCCACCTCCCCTCTATCGCCTTGTTTTAACAACCCTCCTCTTCCTCCTGAAGTCATTACGCAACTGTTTCTGACTGAAGTGTGAAATCCTCCTATTAGGCGCGTTCACACTGCAGTACGTTTCCCACTTTAGCGTCACACCAAAAAGAGCCGGAACTAAAATTAGTTAATGAGAACCTTTTCACCCCATTTTCCGTCCCCGCTAGAGAGCAGGGACTTTCGTGGGAGAAAAAGGTTCCTGTGTCTGATTGGCTGGGCGGATTGCAAACCACGCCCCGTCAAACTCCCAAAAGAGTTTTTTGAAGCCGCCATTTTGTTATCCTCGCATTAGCATGTAGCATTAGCATTGTTAGCATTAGCATTAGCATTAGCCCAGCGCAGAAACGCAGAGAGACTAATTTATGGGAGCGGTCTATTAATATGAGGACAGGTACCTCCTGAAGAGCGTGTGGTAATGTCCCAAACACCACATGGAGACAGATGAGGTTAAATACAAACACATAGACATGATAATTCAACAATTCTAAAGGATAGGATCTGCTAAATAACCCCAACAAAGACTAAACATGAACTTTGCAAAAATCGCAATAACGTGTGAAATCCTCCTATTGACTTTCAATTTGAGGACATGTACCAGCTAGGGAGCGAGGAGCATTACTTCGTTCGGGTGCAAAAGGGTAATTTTTAGGTTAAATACAAACGGATAGACCTGAAAGGTAGGATCTGTTAAAGTGCGTATTAACCCGAAAAATACTAATTATAATTCTACATAATGAGCAATGTGTAAAAACAGCAATTATCCAGTTTCCCAGAACATCAGAAATGTGTTTTGTGTACAGAAAAAACCACATTAAATGAACAATATATGCGGTTTGATTATAGCGCACAGTGTGTCCCATTTGCATCATGCATGTTTTATTCATTGTGTTCAAAGAGCAGAGAAGTGGTTTATTGTTCAACCTTTTTATTGTTATTCTAATAAAAACAGCAGCCGTTGAAACAGGAGGTCGTGACCGCAACAAATGCAAAGGACGCTGGAAATTAATAAATGTAATTGCATTTATAGCCGCTTGTGATTGGATTAAATCAAACAAGCCCTGGAACTGGGTTTTTAAAACCTAATTGGTTTGGTGCAGAAATTACCCATAAATCCCTTGTGTATCAAACACTGCGGAGAGAACTCAAAGCACTCTTAAGATGGTCAGAGAATAAAATAAAGAAGCCGCTCGGGTCAAAGATAGGAACAAGGTTTTATTCAGACCGTTTTACCGAATGATTTGGATTGAAACGAGACGCACAAAGCAAGACAAAAAGCCACCTGGGTGTGATGCACTTCGGAACAGCTGTCAGGCCGATTTAGGTGCAGCGAAATTGGACTGAGATTTTTTCCAAGAGTGCACTCAGCAGATTAGGAGAGAAGAAACCTCCGAGCAAGTGTCCTTTTAGTGAAGGAAGGAAGGAAGGAAGGAGTGATTTAAACCTTAAAGGTTCACTGTTAAAAAAACATCGTAGCTTTTTACGACATTAGTTAGCATTCCAAATATGTGATATAAGCCGTTAATATAACAAAAACAATACAAGTATAGCATGCTATATTAACATCCGTTACATGTGTTTTTATAGTGATGAAATGAATAATCATTAGATTAATAGAAATAGCTTAAAAAAGTCATTAAAACTAGGCCGTTCATATTTCATCAAATATGTCATTGTGTGGTTTGCCTTGAAATGTAATAAGAAGCGTCCTGGTATAGAAATGTATTCCACGCCGCCATGGAGTACGGCATGTAAACATCATAACAACATCGCAGCAAAAAGGTTACAAAAAAACACAGTTATAATGTTGAACATATTTAAAAAAACCACACGGTAAAGTATGTCGCCATTTAAAAAAAACAACAACATGGCATGTCGAAAAAACGTCGATATTATTTTACCCTTATGTCCGTAACTCACTTTTTAGAAAAGGGTTTTAAAAAAATAGCATAATTTTTAGATAAGAGTTCCCCCTTATGTAACGCACCGTAACGTAACTTACCACAATGTAACGCACCGTAATGTAATGCACCGTAATGCAATGTAACTTACCGCAACGTAACTTACCGCAATGTAACGTAACGCAACGTAATGCACCGTAATGTAATGTAACGCACCGCAACGTAACTTACCGCAACGTACCGTAACGCACCGTAATGCAACGCAACGCAACGAACACCGTAATGCAACGCAACGTAACTTACCGCAACGTACCGTAACGCACCGTAATGCAACGCAATGCAACACACCGTAACGCAACGCAATGTAACTTACCGCAACGTAGCCGCAAACGCAACGCACCGTAACGCAACGTAATGTAACTTACCGTAATGTAACGCGACAAACTATGTTGAAAATAAATTTAAAAAAGACAGTGTTTTATGTCGAAATAAGACGTGGTATAGTTTAAGTTAACTTTTCCAGAAACGACATAATGTACTTTGTTGAAGCTGCGGTGCGTTTCTCCCGATGGAAGAGACGTGTCACTTTATAACGCCTTTATATATAACTATATATCGGCCAGCGTAGAGATGGGAACGGTGTGTGTGAAAAGCCAGATTACTGGACTGCGCCGGTGTCCCTCTGCACCGATGTGCGCAGAGGGACACCGGTGCAGAGAGAGAGAGACACCGGTGCAGAGAACCCGGTGCAGAGAGAGACCGGTGCAGAGAGACACGGTGCAGAGAGACATCGGCGCATCCTCACTCTGGATATCATCAGAGCATTTTGGACGAGCACAGATCGAGAAAAAAGACATCAGACGACAGTCGGGGCGCGTTTTGAATAATGATGCATGATTACAGCGAACAAACAGCCCTCACTTATGGGTCCTCTGCATGCGAGAGGACGCTGGGAATCCACACTCTTATCATTATGTAGTACTTAGGCTGCGGAAGAATCACAACGAACTGCAGGAGAAGAGGCTCAGAAATGGGGTGTTTGTGTTATCATCGCTTCAAAGGGACTGCGAGAGGTTTCCGTTGGACTACGGTTAGAAACATCCCTCATCACGTCAGAGCCAATGAATCGATGACTTTCCCCCTGATGTTGGAGGTTAACGTCCATATTAATACGTCCTTATTAATAAAGACAGACTCGTAGCTGGGAACAACATGCATGTGGGGCCCTTAACAAAATACAAACATGAACACGAAGACATATGTACAAATCAACAACAATCAACTAACCTGGGAAAGAAATGCATGCTGGGTAAATAAATACAGCCTCAAAAACACTTAACGGACGACAGATAGACAAGTGAATATGATACGCACAGACAGACAGAGAGAGACAGACAGACAGGCAGACAGACAGGCAGACAAAGAGACAGACAGACAGACAGACACACAGACAGGCAGACAGACAGACAGACAGACAGGCAGACGGACAGAGACACGACAGACAGACACACAGAGACAGGCAGACGGAGAGAGACAGACAGACAGACGGAGAGAGAGGACAGGACAGACGGAGAGACAGACAGACACCTACCTACCTTTCACTGTGGCGACATCATCACACTTCCCCATTGGCTCAATTTTGATCAGGCTTCAGAGTTTCTGATTGGCTGAGAGTTGTTGCTGTTGCTAGGTTCCTGTTGCTAGGACGGTTGCCATCTCACCGGCTCAGCAGGAAACATGTAATGAATCATGGTTGGTTGATTTCTCTCAAAGCGCGCCCTACTCTGTGATGCAGATGAGCCCCCCCCACCTCTGGATAGGTTCATTAAAAATGATGCTCAGGTTGCTTTAGAGGAATACTGATATCAAAACACATGAGGTCAAAGGTCATTATGGGTTATTTGTTCAGCGAGACCACCCCGGAGATTAGTCCTAATGCACTAAAAATGATATTAGACTACAACCCAAGACGGGCCAATTTAGGAACACCATTTTAACGGCAGTCAGAAAGACAAATAGAGTTTTCTGTGGAATGGATTAATCAATACAATAAAAAAGGGAACTGTATTCCCTGCATTACTAGCGGGACTTCAATACATTTTAATACACATTAAAATACTTAACAGACGTCTTGGTTCATTTGCTCTGTTTAATGTATGTGTTCATAACATAGTGTGTGTCTACAGGTAACTAGTCATTGTAACCGATTACATGTTTAAAGTACCCCCCCCCCTGTACACAACACATGCAACTGATTTTCCACACCGCTACGTGTAGCTTGTAAATCTCATTCACAAAAGGTCATCTGTCGCGGTGCAAAACGGTGACTTAACAACCGCTGTGGGACTTTTTAATATCATGCCATCACGCGGAGGACAGGCCGGTGTTTAGCGGGACGTTTTTTATCCCCGTCAAAAGAGCTCAGCTGTTCCCCACACACCGCTCCAACACTTGTGCGATAGACGCTGAGCATTATCCACAGAGCGCGAGACGACGGTGTGAAGAGAGGTAATTACAGACGACAGATGACGCAATATGGACCCGCTGCTTTCGTCTCGAGTTTCTCTCAATATTATCTTTCAAGTAATTATACGTTATCTCCAGTGAGGCTCGTGCACTGCTGCTACTCTTCTTCACACAGCTGGGAGACCGGGGGACACTAAAGAGTGATGCACACAGCTGGGAGACCAGGGGACACTAAAGAGTGATGCACACAGCTGGGAGACCAGGGGACATTAAAGAGTGACGCACACAGCTCAATCAATCAATGTTTATTTATTTAGCCCAATATCACAAATGTTACATTTGTCTCAGTGGTCTTCACAGTGTGTACAGAATATCAGTATGACAATACGACACCCTCTGTCCTCAGACCCTCTGTCCTCAGACCCTCTGTTCTTAGACCCCCTGTCCTCAGACCCCCTGTCCTCAGACCCTCTGTCCTCAAACCCTCTGTCCTTAGACCCTCACATCGTGCAAGGAAAAACTTCCAAAGAAAACCCAGTTTAAAGGGAACATGGAGAACCCTCAGGGAGAGCAGCAGAGGAGGGATCCTCTCCAGGACGGACAGACTGCAATAGATGCCGTGTGTAAATTGAAAAGATAGTCTCACAGCTGGGAGACCAGGGGACACTAAAGAGTGACGCACACAACCGGGAGACCAGGGGACACTAAAGAGTAACGCACACAGCCGGGAGACCAGGGGACACTAAAGAGTAACGCACACAGCCGGGAGACCAGGGGACACTAAAGAGTGAGGCACACAGCTGGAGACCAGGGGACAGTAAAGAGTGATGCACACAGCTGGAGACCAGGGGACACTAAAGAGAGTGACGCACACAGCTGGGAGACCAGGGGACACTAAAGAGTGACGCACACAGCTGGGAGACCAGGGGACACTAAAGAGAGTGACGCACACAGCTGGAGACCAGGGGACAGTAAAGAGTGATGCACACAGCTGGAGACCAGGGGACACTAAAGAGAGTGACGCACACAGCTGGGAGACCAGGGGACACTAAAGAGTGACGCACACAGCTGGGAGACCAGGGGACACTAAAGAGTGACGCACACCGCTGGAGACCAGGGGACACTAAAGAGTGACGCACACAGCTGGGAGACCAGGGGACACTAAAGAGTGCCGCACACAGCTGGAGACCAGGGGACACTAAAGAGTGACGCACACCGCTGGAGACCAGGGGACACTAAAGAGAGTGACGCACACAGCTGGGAGACCAGGGGACACTCTCTCCCTCTCTCTCTCTCTCTCTCTCCCCCCTCTCCCGCACCTCTCTCTCTCCCCCCTCTCCCCCTCTCTCTCCCCTCCTCTCCCTCTCCCCCCCCCCTCCTCCCCCCCCCCTCCCTCTCCCCCCCCTCTCTCCCCGTCACTAAACAGCTCCTCTGGACTCGGCTTGTGTACGTGACGCTAATACCTTCTGACACATTTGTTCAGCGTCTCTTTATCATTAATAATTATGCAAAGCAGGCGCGTCGTCAGCCGAGCAAAAAGAAAGCAATCTCAGTATGCAAATGCTCCCGGGTCCCGGGGGGGCGTCGGTTAGATGAGATGTGTTTTGATAAACTCCCTTACGATGAGTGACAGTGAGCGGGATTAAAGATGGTCAGCAAATGCCAGGGTATCCCCCAGATGCATGCTGGGAAAGGGGTGGAAGTGTGTAAAATGTCATTGTGGCTGCGGAGAGCTCGTTAATAACCAACGGCAACGAGATGAGATTTGCTTCCTGATTGAAGGGTTTGACTTTTCTGCTCAGCCAGATGTTGAACCTCGCTGCTAACGTCAGCAGGAGAGGACTCTTTAAAGTAGATAGATATACACCTGAACATCAGCAGGAGAGGACTCTTTAAAGTAGATAGATATACACCTGAACATCAGCAGGAGAGGACTCTTTAAAGTAGAGACACTACACACTGATATACACCTGAACATCAGCAGGAGAGGACTCTTTAAAGTAGAGACACTACATACTGATATACACCTGAACATCAGCAGGAGAGAACTCTTTAAACTAGAGACACTACACACTGATATACACCTGAACATCAGCAGGAGAGGACTCTTTAAAGTAGAGACACTACATACTGATATACACCTGAACATCAGCAGGAGAGAACTCTTTAAAGTAGAGTCACTACACACTGATATACACCTGAACACCAGCAGGAGAGGACTCTTTAAAGTAGAGACACTACCTACTGATATACACCTGAAAACCAGCAGGAGAGGACTCTTTAAAGTAGAGACACTACATACTGATATACACCTGAACATCAGCAGGAGAGGACTCTTTAAAGTAGAGACTCTTAATATCACAGTAGTTGTTTTGATCCTAGCATGCTTACTGTTGACAGCATAGTGGGAGTCCACATTTTAAATCATGCATTCGCCCGAGTCTTCAGGCGAGATCAGTTTTCTCAGGATCAGCGTTTTGACAAGCAGAGAAGAAGAAGAGCGACACTAGCCTGGAGAGCGGAGTTGAGAAGCTGTTTGTTCCACAGAAGATCAAAGGGTTGAAGGCCTTGGACAGACATGAGAGGAACCGACGCTGCAAGCTGCTCTCCTCTCAACCAGCAGGGAAACAAGGCTTCTGTCCTTGGGAGTCCTGGAAAGCTTCCCAGACACTTCTCCCAACAAGCAAACACTCCCGTTTCCCAGGTGACATGTTTGTCAGCATGTCGCCGTATCACTCACACGTGCAAAGGCCCGCAGGTGGATCTACTTTAAATGCAAAACCACACGGACTTCACACAGCAACGTGACTTGGGAGTTCAGTGTCTTTTTAATGCACTAAGTAATTACTTCTTTAAAGTAGACCTGATTAAAGCTGCCCCGTGATTCACCAGGACGGGTTCATTAATAAGAAATCACTTATTTGTGTTGACTTATCCACCAGGGGGTATTCCCCCCGCGAGGCGGGAAGACCGAACACTAAGGAGGAAGTCCGAGGTTTTCCTGAAACCAACTGAAGTGGATCTAATGCGGCCGTTATCAACTTTTATTACATGGCTTAGTTGAATACTCGATTCTGATTGGTCAATTCAGAACACGTGACACGTTGTTAATACCGAACAGACAGACCGCTGTCAAGGACTTATTGACCGTTGTTAAGGACGCTCACATCTGCACAAAGAAGTCCGGTCGATTAACTGTAAACAGTTGGGCCGAAAACTGGGACAAGAAAAACTGCGGAGAAGTAACGGGGCAGAAACCCTCCTTTTTACGCAGCGGTCCAGACAGAGACATCAAACAGTTCCTTTGGCATCAGGGCAGCGATATCTAGATACTTCCCAAGGTTTGATATAATGAATTGTGCTACATTTAAAGCAAGGAGCGATGTTTTCAAATCTGTAATCAGAAAGCTCCTCAAAAACGCAAGCAGTTCCTGCCGTTGCTACGTTAGTTCAAACGGTAACAACGGACTACTTTTCTTAGCGGATGCATGTCAATTTAAATCAATACGATACAACAATTTTTTAAATCAATAAAATAATTTTCTAAATCCACAAAAGCATTTAAATTAATATTGGGAGCCATGTCGTTACTTTGTTAAGAATGTGGCCGTGTAATAAGCGGGATAACACCTTCATGTAGATCTAGATCCCTCCGCCTCGCGTCGGGCTCCTAATCAGCCTGTCGGTGTTCTTTTCCCCATAATGACCGCGTCGCAGCACATTAGCCCTTACGTACTTCGTAACATATTCTACATGCATGTCCAGAATAAAGATTTATAATAAACTCTGCAGCAGGTCCAGGTACTATGACTTGGTGTTATTGTGTGAAAGTCAAAAGTAAAGACGGGGCTCGATGCAAAAGTTAACGATACGACACGATGAGGTACGACAGACACCATAAGATAATATAAGTATATTGCGATAAGACGCGATAAGAAAATATATAAGTTATGATGAGTTGAGATACGTTATGCTACGATAAGACACAACGAGATAATATCATATAAGATACCAGGGCCGTGCCTACAGGCCGATCCTGCAGGGGCCCCATCTTGTGAGCCCCGGTCGAACAAAGGGCCTCATCATATATCTTTGCGCAGGGCCGTCCCTGAGAGCACTATTTACAGTATTACTTTAATGTTGTTGTACATTCTACAGTAACATTACAGTATTGCTGTAATAGTATAGTATGGTTTGCTACATTTCCCGCCTAAGGATCATATTCCCACAATGCAGCAGCACTATGTACATAGTACTGCAATACTGTAATATTACAATATTGCAGTAATATTACAGGATGGTTTTAAAGTGCTGTATACATTTCCCGCCTAAGGATAATATTCCCACAATGCAGCATAATGTACAGTATTACACTGTATTACAAATTCAAAGTAAATTACTGCCTAGATTACAGATTACAGTAAATTGAGATAAACCACGATAATAAAATACACAAAGTTACGATAAGATGAGTTGAAATCAAATCCGCGACCATTTGATACAATTTGTTACCTTACGTCGCGATACCGTAAGTACGTTGCGATACGACAATACGATAAGACAAGTTAAGATACAATCAGATTAAATCAGCTACGATTTGTTACGATTCTCTGTCTTACGTTAGGTTGCGATATGACGAGAAAAGATAACATTTGTTACGATATGATAAGACCAGATAATAAAATACATGAGAAGATAAGAATACATTACTGCTACGTTACGACACTACTTTACGTTAGGAGTACATAAGATAAGCTACGATACAATATACTTGATTCTTATAGGTTGATTAAATGAAGCTGATTACACACATACACACACGAGTAATGATGAATATCAAAATACACATCTCCAAGTCTGTGTCTTTACTGACATTGAACATCCAGTTGTTGCATTACGCTGTGAAATATTAAATATACCTAACATGAGCAACGGTTCCTCGTCTCTGGATATTTAAAGTATTTTGTTATCGTATTTTGAAATGAGCTTCTGTTAGCCTCTGGCTGGGAGTCGCTGCTCTCATGAAGAAACGGCACTTTCTTACGAGACGGCATGAATACGTGTGTCAGAAGGACTGAGAGCTGTGTGTGTGTCTGTCTGTGTGTGTGGTGTGTGCGTGCGTGCCTGCCTGCCTGTCGTGTGTGTGTGCGTGCGTGCCTGCCTGCCTGTCTGTGTGTGTGTGTGTGTGTGTGTCTGTGTGTCTGTCTGTGTGTGTGTGTGCGTGCGTGCGTGCCTGCTTGCCTGTCTGTGTGTGTGTGTGTGTGTGTGTCTGTGTCTGTCTGTGTGTTTGTCTATCTGTGTGCGTGTGCGCGTGCCTGCCTGTCTGCGTGCGTGCCTGTGTGTGTGTGTGTGTCTATGTCTGTGTG
>CM070496.1:17243443-17288443 GCA_036324585.1 Champsocephalus esox | reverse complement strand
GGAGGGAGAGAGAGAAGAGAGAGACAGAGAGGAGGGAGAGAAAGAGAGGAGAGACAGAGAGGAGGGAGAGACAGAGAGAGAGAGAGACAGAGAGGAGGGAGAGAGAGAGAGAGACAGAGAGGAGGGAGAGACAGAGAGGAGGGAGAGAGAGAGAGAGAGAGAGGGAGAGAGAGAGAGAGAGAGAGAGAGAGAGAGAGACAGAGAGGAGGGAGAGAGAGAGAGGGAGAGACGAGAGGAGGGAGACAGAGAGGAGGGAGAGAGAGAGAGGAGGAGGAGAGAGGAGGGAGAGAGAGAGAGGGAGAGACAGAGAGGAGGGAGAGAGAGAGGAGGAAGATGTCGGGCTGGAGTGGGCGGAAGGAGAGCGATATTCAGCGATGAAGAGGAGGAGGAGGAGGAAGGTGAGATGCCTCCTTTAAGGAAGCGCTTTCAAGATGGCGTTCACCTCCTCGGCCACGGCCGTCAGCCCGAACTCAAACTGCTCCTGAGGAGGAAGAGGAGGAGGAGGAGGAAGAGGAGGAGGAAGAGGAAGAGTTTTAATACTAGTTTAACATTTTATATATTTTCTAGTTATCGTGTTATTCTATATATTGTATTTGTTCCCTGTTTAGCCGAGGTTGTTTTAAATGTGCAAATAATGATGGAGGAGGAGGAGGAGGAGGAGGAGGAGGAGGAGGAGGAGGAGGAGGAGGAGGAGGAGGAGGAGGAGGACTTGCAACAGAACAATTCAATGTGTGAGTGACTGAAAGCAGCTGCAGTTCTCTTTTGGACCACCAGGGGGAGACCAGGCTCTGCACGAGGTCCCCAGAAGCTAAACCGGAAATCCATCTCCTCTCCTTTCAGTTGTTGGCAGGTTCGATACGAAGGCACATACAACATCTTAGCACCTAGCTACATGTTGCACCTCGTCTCCTGAAATTGACTTAAACATGTAATAATAGTGGGAAGAAGTTGGATTTATTTCACGTTTTTACGACATATGACATAAAAACGGTCAATTCGGCGGATGTTCCGATGCGTTCCAGAGACGGGAAAAGCCCTAAAAAGCCGTCAAGTAGAAGATACTTGTAATAATTGTAAATGCGATTATTCAACGCATTTGAACAGTATGTTTTTAACGGTTGAACTTTAAGTTTAACTCGACTGAAAAACCAAAACATAAATAAATAATAATTAAACAAATCGTTTTATTTCGATTACGTTGTTTTCGTAATCGTTGCAAGGCATAATCGTAATCGCGATTAAAATACGATTAATTGAGCAGCCCTAATATGAAGTAGAGAATCGTCTGCCCTCCCTCCTCCCTCCCTCCCTCCTTCTCTCCTCCTCCCCCCCTCCCTCCTCTCTCCTCTCCTCCCTCCCTCCCTCCTTCTCTCCTCTCCTCCCTCCCTCCCTCCTTCTCTCCTCTCCTCCCCCCTTTGCACCTGTCGGCAAATGTATCCGTTTTTTTCATTTGAACTAAAACAAAAACGATGGAAGGATTTCTTTCCCCGACTGCTCTCCATTCAAAATGAAAACCCACGTGTATGAACGCGGGGTAGTGGATTTTATTTTTACATAAATCCATCTGGAACTTTAAGTAATTTGCAAAACGTAATCATAGATGTCATATTGTTGGGTACTTGTAACGGATTAATCATGTTTAGTGTGTACCCCAGCAGTCCCCGCATGGGAACAACACACGAGAAGGATGCCTAACAGTCTCTGGTTGGAGCTCGTTGTGACGGCTAATCAAGCATCCTGATATTCCAGACTCTAAATCAGAGTAAGGACGTACAAACAACCTTTCCATCAAATGATTCCAGAAAATAATAATGAACACAACAGTTAGTCGGCAGGTTGAGCTTCGGTGCTAATTTCAGGACATAAATCTCCACTCGACTGAATGGCTGCTCCCTTCCTCCCTCCTTCCCTCCTCCCTAACTCCTTACCTTTGTCTGCACCATCCCAGCTCTCTGGTCTCTCAAGTGCTCCAGGGTAGCGGCGATATCAATCTCTTTAGCACCTGCGAGAACAGAGGGAGAGTTGGACTGAGTTCAAAGCCGTAATCCAGCAGCTCACATCTGTCAATCTCTCCGTAGGCCGCGCCGCCTTTAGAGAAACCGCCCGGCGACGACTTATTACATTCATCCCGGGGAAAGGACTTGGACCAGAGCCACGGGCGGGTTCCTCGTTCACACGTGCACGAGGTGGATTTTGCAGGTCGGGGAAAAGCTGTAACTTCATCTATCGAAGGGATTGTTTGTATTTGGCTTTTATTTGCCTCGATGGCGGTCAGAAGAATTTCATTCTACATCTTTGTGCATAAAACCTTTGAATGTTGAACCTCAGCCAAAGCAAGCGCCATCATCTCATTATTCTGTCAGATGTATTGGTTTCAAGACGAGGAACCCTCAGAGAGTGAGCGAGAGAAAGGGAGAGTTTCTTTGAGAGAGTGAAAGGGGGGGGGGTTTAATGCAGCTGGACTCAAAGTACTCCGACATCACTTTCATGTCTCGGAGAGCGTCTGGATTTCCCCCGAGCTAAGCCGAGGAGAGGCTCGGGCAACAAAGAGAGGGAAGGCTTTGCAGACGGAGATTACCTTCGCTTCAAACATTGGGTTCTGCAGAAAGGTTAAAGGGGAGCCTTTCATCCCGCTGACCTCCGTCGCTGTTTCACAGAGAGGGAAATCTGAACAGAGGTCAGAGGTCAGAGAAGCTACAGAGGGCTTTAAGGGGACGCAGCAACAATAGATGTGCATATCGTTAAGTGAACATGAGGTCGGTGAGACGTCTTGGAATAAGAAGCGATATTTAGATCAATCAGAACTTGTGAATATCATCGTGAACTGTATTTCACGAGAATCAGAAGATGTTGTTTCAATATTGTAGGCGAAGGGGGCGGGACTTCTCTAAGCGATTGACCAATCACAACAGAGCCGGCCAGCTGACCGATCAGAGCAGCTCTGGTTTCAGACAGAGGGTGAAAAGAGGTGCTTCAAACTAAGGGTATATTTGTCCGCTGAATGTCTGAATAAAGTCAATCCAATCTATTCATGACATTAAAGAAAGTAAAAATCAAACTCTTAAACACGCCTAAATCTAAACGCCTGTTTCGCTGAAAGTCGACACGGCGTGACCAAAAAAAAGGATCAAAGTTTGATAATGTGCTTTCTCATCTTCCTCCTCCTCTCTTTGTCGGTCCGTCAGGAGGTGTCACACTCTAATGCTTCCCCGAAACCCTCGGTGCACAACGAGAGGTTTTCCTGTTGCCGGGGAAACTTCTTAACGCGACTCAGAGAGAGAGAGAAAACATGGCGACCGAAAAAGATAAGATAAGAAGTACTTTATTGATCCTAATTTGGGGAACGTTCTGTCTGTCTCTCTGTGTCTGTCTGTCTGTCTGTCTCTCCGTGTCTGTCTCTCCGTCCGTCCGTCCGTCCTTGTGTCTGTCCGTCCGTCTGTCTTTCTGTGTCTGTCCGTCCGTCTCTCTGCCTGTCTGTCTGTCCGCCTGTCTGTCTCTCTGTCTGTCTGTCCGCCTGTCCGCCTGTCCGCCTGTCTGTCTGTCTGTCTCTCTCTCTGTCTGTCTGTCTGTCTGTCTATCTGTTCGTCCGTCCGTCCGTCCGTCCGTCTGTCCGTCTGTCCGTCCGTCTGTCTGTCCGCCTGTCTGTTTGTCTGTCTGTCTGTCTGTCTGTCTGTCTGTCTCTCTCTCTCTCCGCCTGTCTGTCTCTCTGTCTGTCTCTCTGTCTGTCTGTCCGCCTGTCTGTCTCTCTGTCTGTCTGTCTGTCTGTCTGTCCGTCCGTCTCTCTGTCTGTCTGTTCTCTCTGTCTGTCTGTTCGTCCGTCCGTCTCTCCGTCCGTCCGTCTGTCCGTCTCTCCGTCCGTCCGTCCGTCCGTCTGTCTGTCTGTCTGTCTGTCTCTCTGTCCGCCTGTCTGTCTGTCTGTCCGTCCGTCCGTCTGTCTGTCTGCCTGTCTCTCTGTCTCTCTCTCTGTCCGTCTGTCCGTCAGTGTGGTGTGATTTCACCTATAGAATCTGTATGTCGTTATGTTCATGCCAATAAAGCTTACATTTGAGTGTAACTGATGTTTACCTTTAGCCATTCTGTTGAGCACCATGTCGATCAGGATGTAGGTTCCACTTCTGCCGGCTCCATCGCTGTAGAGAGAGGAAGGAGATCAATAAGGAGACATTTACATCTGCTGAGAGAGGAGCACAAATGAGTCCATGCCCGCCAAGAGTAAGGAGACAAATACACTTGAGTTGTTCCAGTTTCATCCTTCTCTTGAACTTTCTACTTCTCTCATGTTGAACTCAAATACCTGTACTTTCTACTTCTCTCATGTTGAACTCAAATACCTGTACTTTCTACTTCTTACATGTTGAACTCAAATACCTGTACTTTCTACTTCTCTCATGTTGAACTCAAATACCTGTACTTTCTACTTCTCTCATGTTGAACTCAAATACCTGTACTTTCTACTTCTCTCATGTTGAACTCAAATACCTGTACTTTCTACTTCTTACATGTTGAACTCAAATACCTGTACTTTCTACTTCTCACATGTTGAACTCAAATACCTGTACTTTCTACTTCTCTCATGTTGAACTCAAATACCTGTACTTTCTACTTCTTACATGTTGAACTCAAATACCTGTACTTTCTACTTCTTACATGTTGAACTCAAATACCTGTACTTTCTACTTCTCTCATGTTGAACTCAAATACCTGTACTTTCTACTTCTTACATGTTGAACTCAAATACCTGTACTTTCTACTTCTTACATGTTGAACTCAAATACCTGTACTTTCTACTTCTTACATGTTGAACTCAAATACCTGTACTTTCTACTTCTCTCATGTTGAACTCAAATACCTGTACTTTCTACTTCTCACATGTTGAACACAAATACCTGTACTTTCTACTTCTCACATGTTGAACTCAAATACCTGTACTTTCTACTTCTCACATGTTGAACACAAATACCTGTACTTTCTACTTCTCTCATGTTGAACTCAAATACCTGTACTTTCTACTTCTTACATGTTGAACTCAAATACCTGTACTTTCTACTTCTTACATGTTGAACTCAAATACCTGTACTTTCTACTTCTCACATGTTGAACTCAAATACCTGTACTTTCTACTTCTCACATGTTGAACACAAATACCTGTACTTTCTACTTCTCTCATGTTGAACTCAAATACCTGTACTTTCTACTTCTTACATGTTGAACTCAAATACCTGTACTTTCTACTTCTCACATGTTGAACTCAAATACCTGTACTTTCTACTTCTTACATGTTGAACTCAAATACCTGTACTTTCTACTTCTCTCATGTTGAACTCAAATACCTGTACTTTCTACTTCTTACATGTTGAACTCAAATACCTGTACTTTCTACTTCTTACATGTTGAACTCAAATACCTGTACTTTCTACTTCTCACATGTTGAACACAAAATGGAAACATTTTAAACATTCATTAGCTAACAATGACATTATTGTTCTATTAATATAAAGGGAGGTCAGGTACTCTTTAAAGCAGCTGCTAGCTATGGGTACTTTTTACTGAAGGACACTTCAAAGCCTCTTTACTTTCACTTGAGTAAAGAAGTTTAGTGAGTACTTCTACTTTCACCAGAGTATTTTTAAACACGAGTATCTGTACTTCTACTTGAGTAAAGGATGTGTGTACTTTTGCCATCTTGAATATTTGACGCTCTGATAAATGAGATGCGTGTGGTCTGGGGGGTTTTGGGGGAGAGGGGAAGGGTTTGTGAGGCGCACCGGGGACAAAGGCTTTTTAAATGAATGCACCTCAGGAGCAGAGGAGAGGTGGAGAGGCCGGAGAGAAAAGAGAAAGCTCGTGGAGAGCCTTGCTTTTCCATTTCTCCAGAGATAGTCTGGTGAAAAGCCTCCCTTTGTGCCGCCGGCCATTCAGCCGCTCTGCATGTTAATTGCAAACAAGGCCAATAAAGAAGGAGCACCGCTGCTTCGTTAATCCACTGCAGATCCACTCGTGCATGAAGAAGGATGCGGCCATTAAAACATGTCCGACAGATACCTGGTTAACTAACTCGACCAAAAGGGAAGAGCTTCTGGTGTTTGTGTTCCCATCAAAACTAAGAGGAGATAACTGGATTCATGGGTTTTAAGAGAGAGGACTCTTTAAAGTAGAGACACTACATACTGATATACACCTGAACATCAGCAGGAGAGGACTCTTTAAAGTAGAGACGCTACATACTGATATACACCTGGACATCAGCAGGAGAGGACTCTTTAAAGTAGAGACACTACATACTGATATACACCTGGACATCAGCAGGAGAGGACTCTTTAAAGTAGAGACACTACATACTGATATACACCTGGACATCAGCAGGAGAGGACTCTTTAAAGTAGAGACACTACATACTGATATACACCTGAACATCAGCAGGAGAGGACTCTTTAAAGTAGAGACACTACATACTGATACACACCTGAACATCAGCAGGAGAGGACTCTTTAAAGTAGAGACACTACACACTGATATACACCTGAACATCAGCAGGAGAGGACTCTTTAAAGTAGAGACACTACATACTGATATACACCTGAACATCAGCAGGAGAGGACTCTTTAAAGTAGAGACACTACATACTGATATACACCTGGACATCAGCAGGAGAGGACTCTTTAAAGTAGAGACACTACATACTGATATACACCTGAACATCAGCAGGAGAGGACTCTTTAAAGTAGAGACACTACACACTGATATACACCTGAACATCAGCAGGAGAGGACTCTTTAAAGTAGAGACACTACATACTGATATACACCTGAACATCAGCAGGAGAGGACTCTTTAAAGTAGAGACACTACATACTGATATACACCTGGACATCAGCAGGAGAGGACTCTTTAAAGTAGAGACACTACATACTGATATACACCTGAACATCAGCAGGAGAGGACTCTTTAAAGTAGAGACACTACATACTGATATACACCTGGACATCAGCAGGAGAGGACTCTTTAAAGTAGAGACACTACATACTGATATACACCTGGACATCAGCAGGAGAGGACTCTTTAAAGTAGAGACACTACATACTGATATACACCTGGACATCAGCAGGAGAGGACTCTTTAAAGTAGAGACACTACATACTGATATACACCTGAACATCAGCAGGAGAGGACTCTTTAAAGTAGAGACACTACATACTGATATACACCTGGACATCAGCAGGAGAGGACTCTTTAAAGTAGAGACACTACATACTGATATACACCTGGACATCAGCAGGAGAGGACTCTTTAAAGTAGAGACACTACATACTGATATACACCTGAACATCAGCAGGAGAGGACTCTTTAAAGTAGAGACACTACATACTGATATACACCTGGACATCAGCAGGAGAGGACTCTTTAAAGTAGAGACACTACATACTGATACACACCTGAACATCAGCAGGAGAGGACTCTTTAAAGTAGAGACACTACATACTGATATACACCTGAACATCAGCAGGAGAGGACTCTTTAAAGTAGAGACACTACATACTGATATACACCTGGACATCAGCAGGAGAGGACTCTTTAAAGTAGAGACACTACATACTGATATACACCTGAACATCAGCAGGAGAGGACTCTTTAAAGTAGAGACACTACATACTGATATACACCTGAACATCAGCTGGAGAGGACTCTTTAAAGTAGAGACACTACATACTGATATACACCTGAACATCAGCAGGAGAGGACTCTTTAAAGTAGAGACACTACATGCTGATATGAACCTGAACATCAGCAGGAGAGGACTCTTTAAAGTAGAGACACTACATACTGATATACACCTGAACATCAGCAGGAGAGGACTCTTTAAAGTAGAGACACTACATACTGATATACACCTGAACATCAGCAGGAGAGGACTCTTTAAAGTAGAGACACTACATACTGATATACACCTGGACATCAGCTGGAGAGGACTCTTTAAAGTAGAGACACTACATACTGATATACACCTGAACATCAGCAGGAGAGGACTCTTTAAAGTAGAGACACTACATACTGATATACACCTGGACATCAGCAGGAGAGGACTCTTTAAAGTAGAGACACTACATACTGATATACACCTGGACATCAGCAGGAGAGGACTCTTTAAAGTAGAGACACTACATACTGATATACACCTGAACATCAGCTGGAGAGGACTCTTTAAAGTAGAGACACTACATACTGATATACACCTGAACATCAGCAGGAGAGGACTCTTTAAAGTGAATACTTGCCTGCAGTGAACAATAATCGGGCAGGATCGACCCCGGTAGCACTTGTTAACCTTCCTGCAATAGAAAAAGAGAGAAGTGGATGTTATGGTGAGCATGAAGGCTGC
The DNA here is from genome assembly GCA_036324585.1 of Champsocephalus esox. Taxonomy (NCBI): domain Eukaryota; kingdom Metazoa; phylum Chordata; class Actinopteri; order Perciformes; family Channichthyidae; genus Champsocephalus; species Champsocephalus esox. The sequence continues at coordinate 17,280,067 of CM070496.1, read as the reverse complement.
TAACGAGGACTCTTTAAAGTAGAGAAACGACATACTGAATAATTAAAGCGAGGGGTGACTCATCAAAAGAGCAAACCCGCCTCCTGTCAATCAAACCTCTTTAATCTGTAAATCAGTGATAAAATAACACTGCCATGGTTGCCACGGCTTATTATGGGATGTTTTACACCACAGACACAGTGAGGGCCGGTGAGCCTTTTCCACACACCCAACCCCCACCACCTTCCGTTGCCATGGAAACTGACTACAGCGAGAGCGTCCGTGCATTTCCACTCGTTTTTTTACCTTTCAGCCACCTTTTGTATATGATTTCTTATAACCATGCAGAGCTGCCTGGAGTTCCCATGCAATCAAGAGGAAGGCGCAGTGAGGAGGAGGAGGAGGAGGAGGAGGAGGAGGAGGAGGAGGAGGAGGAAGAGGAGGAGGTGCACAGGCCTGGCTGAGGAGACACAGTTTCCAATGATCACTTTTGTGACTATGCAACTGGGCTCATATTACTAGCTGCAGCATCACAAAAATGACACTGGCAACCGCAAGAACGGGCCGAAACCGTGAGAGCTTTAGATTCCCAACACCCACACCACGTAGTGACAGCCAATAGCGAAGGAGCACCTGCTCACACCTGCAGGATGAGCTGGAGGTGTGGCTTTAGCATCCTCAAAAACATCAAGGCTTCGAAATATCAAATTCAAATTCAGACTTTTTTGACTCTCATTTGTAAAAGAGGACACCAAAAGTAAAATAAATAGATATTTTTATCATATTTATATATATATATTAATGTAAAACATATGTATATATAAATGGAAAAATAAATAAATATAATACAGTTAAGGGGAAAAAAATATTTTCAATATATAATCATTCTCGCATTTGATACCAACATTTAAATATTTATGTTTTATTTACCTATAAGATACATGAATAACAAAATACGATATAAAGAAGGAAAGATAAAATAAAAATAGAACAAATGGGTTTAAAAATGAAATCAAATAAACCATTTATTTGATTTCTTCATTCGATATCACAGATATGCACGACGTGACGGCATCCTTTCCTTCGCCCTCATCTGCATCACAAATAAGGGACAGACACCCGTCCACCTATCAGATGCATCGACTCTGAATTGTCCTCATTTGCAGGCTTTTCCTTTCCCTCCTGGTGCTCCCAGAGGACCTATTGCTGCTCTTCTGCCAGAACGCATTACACGGAGAACACAGCGAGGTTATTCAGTCACCAGCCTTCTTTATTTTGCGAGACAGGCTTCTCATTTAATTGGCTGTCTGAATTAGCGTTTTTTATATTCTTCTCTTCCCAAGCCAAGCCAAGCCAAGCCAAGCAGTGCGGGGCGGTTAATTTGCTGCATGGAGGGAGGTGAAGAAAATAGGCCCGGGATGAAAGGGATAGCACAGAAACCTGATCGGAGAACAACCGGGACACCCACAAAAGCAGAGGGGCAAAGAGGGTGCAGACAGGACACAGGAAACAAGAGGAGGAGATTAAAACATCAGGTGGAGATCTTCATTTTCTGCACGTCGTAATATGTTAATATTGTTGTTGTTGGTATCTACATGATGATGTAAGCCCCGCCTCCTCGTGTCGTTTGAGTGACGCGAGTAAACACCGATGATGCCGCGGTGTGAACGCACCATTGGAAGACGATTTTTCTTTGCATGTAAAGTCAACAGAGAGGCGAAGTCCCTCCCCTTCCTCCATGGACCTCATTTCAGAAAAAGTCTGCTTTGAAGTCGATGCAGAGAGAAAGATTATCTTTTATCCCGTTTGAATTGTGCCACGAGTTACACACACGATGTTTGTCAATCTAAAAGATCATTGAGCAAGTCAAGACATTTAAATTTGTCATCAAACTGTGAAGTAACCCTTTGTGTGTGAAACCGCTCGATGACCTACATCTCCCATCATGCACCACACACCCAGACGGCCGTCACGTTGAAACATTTCACTCCTTTCTCTCAGAAAGAGGCGGAAAGTATTCAAAGAGGTGGAAATCACTCCGAGTCTGGGCGCGTTGAGAGCTGTGCACACACGGGGAGTGAGTCGGGTTCTGAGAGCCAGCATGCGGGACCGGGACTCTGGGACTTGTAGTCTTTCTAGTTGCGTATTTTGCATAGTCTTATATTTCAACAGTTTTACGACAAACTGTGACTTTTTTGACACGGAAATGATTTTTTAAGATTGACAAACATCATGTGTGAAACTCGTGGCACAATTCAAACGGGATCGAGAGATAATCTTTCTCTCTCCATTGACTTCAATACATCATTTTTCCGAAATAAGGTTCCATGGGGCGGAAGTTGATGTAGACTTTGCCTCTCTATACAAAGATGTGGATAGTCAGTTAAAAAATGTGAACTGAAGAGATAAATTAAAGCCAATCAGCGGTGAGAATCTCAGCCTGTCATCATAGCTGACTCAGGAAACCAAACAGCAGCCGTTAGCTTTTAGCTGTTAGCCGTTAGCCGTTAGCTGTTAGCCGTTAGCTGTTAGCACACAGAGCTCACAGTTCCTCATATCTGTTCATGAACTGGAGAAACATCAGAGTTTATACACGTACTAACCCCAGACTGTTTGTGTCTGTGCTTTATTTCTGTCTGTATGACGTTGTTGTGTGTGTGGACAGAGCAGCTACATGTTAGCTTAGCCTAGCCTGCTCCGATCTGCATTCAGAAAACATCTTAAACGTTTTTCCCGCCGTCTTGAAAGCACACGTACGTATAGCGTTACTTCGGCATTATTTTGGAGACATGCATCGCAATTAAATCACGGGGTAATGTGTTAATTGTATTGTTGTTGGTATCTACTAGCTACATGATGAGAAAAGCCCCGCCTCCTCGTCTAGTTTGACACCAATGAGGGTCTCCACTTTACCTGCGGAAGTCTAGAAGGGTCCGGGCGGAGTTTGGGATCCCGCGGTCCATCCAGGACAGGAAGTGGAACTGCGTGACGGTGCGAGTCTCGTTGGTCTGCAGGTTTTTCAGGTAGAAGCTGCGCACCAGGAAGTCCTCGCACCAGATGTGCTCCGACACCAAGTTCACCTGGGAAACATAACGATTTAGTGAAAGATTTAGCAAGGACTTCTTTTGAAACGATCATGATAAAACGTATGCCCTTGAAAGATATACAAATATAATCTATTATTATTATTATTGTGATTATTATGAAGAAGAGACAAGTCTTAGTATGTTGGTATCCAGATATGCAAATAGAGTTGATAAAAACAGCAGGAATAAACTACAAGATAAGCATCTACACAAAACTAAAGGTGAAAGGCATGTCACGTTGTTTTGGGAAGTAAACAAAGGAGTCACACAGAGATCTGAGCCTCTGCAGACCATTTACATGCACTAAAACCTGTAGAGAGGGAAAACCCCAAAAAGCAGAATAGGACCTCTTTCAAATGTTAAAATCTAAGCCTCTAATCTCTCACTGACATCCGACACTATGTTCCAGAAGTACGCAACACGGGGATTTGAGCCTTTGCAGACCATTTACATGCACTCAAACTTATAGAACACACTACAGGAAAGGGAACACCCCCAAAAAGCAGAATAGGGCCCCTTTAAAATGTACAGAATCCAAGTGTTGCCTCGTAGATGTGGTAGGCATCCGATACTATGTTTCAGAAGTAAACACAGGGATTTTAGCCTTTGCAGACCATTTACATGCACCTAAACCTATATCACACTACAGGGAAGGAAACCCCACAAAAAGTAGAATAGGGCCTCTTTAAAATGTTAAAATATATGCTTTGCAACTCCTTCTGATCTCTCACTGACGTAGATGTGGTAGACATCCGACACGATGTTCCAGAAGTTAACTACGCAAGGATTTGAGCCTCTGCAGACCATTTACATGCACTAAAACCTGTATCACATGACAGGAAAACCCCCAAAAATAAAACGGGTCCTCTTTAAAATGTACAGAATCCAAGCGTTACCTCGTAGACGTGGTAGACATCCGATCCCTCGTCAGGCCAGTAGGGATGACACTGCTTCACCCCGTTTTCAGAGAGCGGGGTCAACATGACGACGACAACACAACCGCTCTCCCACACCATCTGAAAGTAAACAAACGTTGTTTACCGAAGTGTATTATGTAAGACAACAGAACAATGTGAATACTCAATGTTTAGTTTAATACACACGGCAAGTAATCCCCATGTATTAAAAGCAATAAAGCCGTAATCTGTCTTTGTTGACGCATTTAGCACAATTTCGTTTTCTTGCATTTAAGCAAAATTGATTTCCTAAGTCTGAATAGATGTCGGCGCTCAGCGTGAGACACATGATGGACGCCTGACGTCTGAGTGAAATCACAACAGCTTCATTTCATGTCCTCGTAATCTAGCGGGGAGGAAGACGGGCCCTCGGCAGCCATTAGGCGAACGAGGAGGAAACGTGGCTTTTATGATTGCTATAAAAACACAACGGCCTCCACTATACACTAATGGTGAGCGTCTGGGATCCGGCCCAGTGGCGCATTACACCGACTGTGGGATGAGATGAGAGATAATGTCGGGGAGTATTACCCATTTGGTCTGGAAGGGGTTTGGATAGAAGCATTCAGACGCTTAACGTCTAAAAATACGGCATTTTTACGAAAGATATTCAGGAAAAATGACCAAAAAACCCCAAAATGCCAATGAATGTCCTGGAAACATTGCTTCAAGTATTTAAAAAAATACATCAGATAGTTAAGAACGTGTTTAGAGTTCATGTGGAGGAGTATTACCCATTTGGTTTTGAAGGGGTTTGCATCGTGCGGGAAGAAGTATTCAGACCCTCGACGTGAGAAAAGGTACAAATACGGCATTTTTACGAAACATATTCAGGAAAAACTTACGAAAAAAGCCAATTAATGTCCCGACAAAACCCTCATTGTTTTAGGCATTTTAATATAGTGTTGGACGGTTTAATATATATAAAAGAAGGTAGGTGTGACGGAGCGGATCACATGAGTGACCGACTCCGCCACTGACAGCCGACACACACACACCAAACATTTCCTGCTCTCTTCCTCAAAAGAAACCATGCAATGTATTATGTATTGTGTGTTTGTTCATTTGTTAAATGATTATGTGAAGAGGTGGTTAACCCGTTTATGTTTGGGTCGGATTGTTATATTGAAATGTGGGTTGGAGTGTAATTGTTGTCACCTGTTGACGGTGAGCCTGGTGGGAGGGGCTACGGGGTAATAAGGGACGGGGTTGGCCCTGGAAGGGGACTCGGGGATCGTTGCAGAGAAGGCAACAGCTGAACACGGTTACTCTCCGGGAGTGACGGACGTTTGATTTGGACATTTACTTATTCTGTTTAAGTTGCGCTGGTTCGTTATTTTATCTTTTTGCTGCTGTTATTAAAGTTTTGGAGCTGAAATCATCCGACTCAGCCTATGTTTTGAACGGAGAAATAGAATCCCGTCAGTAGGGATTTTAGTTTTTTTAACAGTTTCTACGCTCCGAAAAATACAAAAACACGGAAAGGGGGATCTTGCAAATTAAAAGCCAATCGAAAAAATAGTTTTCAGCTTAAAATGTCCACTGAGTTTTCCCTTCTCTCATGATATTATGGGATGTGGGGAGGTGTTTGGAGGATCAGCGCGGCAGTGGACTAGAGAGCATGGAAACCGGCCATTTCCATGACAGTGTGTGTTTACTATTAATGGGGGAGAGAGAGCGGCAGCAACCCGGTGTTTCCCGTGTGGAATAATGAACTGCTTCTTCCTGCTTCACCGTCTCTATATTCTGCTTCATTGGGAAGGTTGTGTTATTAGTTAATAGATTTGCATTATTTCACCTCGTTAATAAACTACATACAGGCAACAGCTGTTTTGTATCAAAGAGGCTCTAATCTGCTTTTTTCTGGGGTCTTCCCTCTCGTGTAAATGGTCTGCAAAGGATCCTTGATTAAAGCTGTTCCTGGGGGACATGAGTATTTCACTGCTAAATGTTTAAAAAGAAAGCTGCAAAATGAAACATTTTCGGAGGATATTCAAGGGGGTCAAACTCAATTTCATCGCGGGCCACATTAGCATTAATGTTGCACTCAAAGGGCCGGTTGTAACTATATAATATATATATTAAATAATGTATTATATTAGATTATTGCTTCTGAATTGGATTATTATCGGATAGGATAATAACTTAGTAATTAACTACGTCTGAGAGCAGAAGTCTCTTCAGTGCGCAGGTCACAAAACAAGATGCATTGTGGGACATGTAGTTTATGGGCAACCTGCTTCTGTAATGTAACCGTATAATAAACGTATTATATTCTTTGCAAGCTCTTGAGAGGCCACAGAAAATGAAGTCGCGGGCCGGATTTGGCCCCCGGGCCTCGAGTTTGACACCCCTGCTAACCTAACCCTATGGAAGCAAACACGAGACAGAATTATTCGGATTTGATCAGACACCGAATTTATAGCATTGAAAATGTTTACTTTGAAAATCATGTATCTGAATTTTTGTGAAATAAAAATCTGAAATATCTTGATACGCAATTTCAAAAGCTGAATTTCAATGTATTTGTTTCCGTGTTCACAAATTCAGATCCCAAAAACTCAAGTTAAAATAATTCAGATACATGATTTCAAAGTAATCTTCAATGCTATAAATTCGGTGCCTGGTCAAATTAAAATCATTCTGTCTCGTTTGCTTCCACACGTGTCGGACCAAAGTCGGTTTTTATCGGAGCATCAGGAAGTAATCCTGTTGTTGAGTTTATTGAAACATTAAAGCCGTGACGTGAAGCTCCGTCTTTGTCTCCTTTCCAGGCAGAAAAACACAAAGAAATGAAATAAAAAAACGGATTGTATTTTCTTGAAAGCGGATATAAGCATATGGACATTTCCCTTGTTCCAAACGTCATCATGTTTGAATATAAATAAGCATTCAGTAACGTCCCCATATGGAGCCAAACGACCCTCTAATTACCGCAGTGCTGTCCTATTAACACGTGGAAACGCCATTTGGAGACCATGCATCATTTAAAGCGAAGCTCCACGCGAAACGACATGTTTTACAACCGCCGATATGCAGTGATTAACGGCTGGTCCGTGTGACATTTATGGACAAGGGGTGCAAATATGGGCAAACATTAGCATTATTATGAATATAAGTCGACTTCTCAGAGGTGTGTGAGATGAGACGTATATTTACAGCCAGAAAGCACCACTTTGATGCATTATGATCGCATTACAGCGCCAACAATACAATTAATTGTCTTTTCACAAATGTGCGTAGTGGCCAAACGGCGGTACTACAACTTCTGTGACGTCCCAAAAAGACTTTCCCATTGATTCTTGTTCCGTTTTCCTCACCCTCTCAGACTTTCAGTTGCGCGCGCTACATGGAAACCAAACAATGGTGGAGCTGTATTAAAGTCCGAGTGGAAACAGTTCTGAGTAAATCAGATTTTGTCAGAGGGCAATGAAATCGGGAGTCTCCCGCGAAAATCGGGAGGGTTTGCAAGTATGGCCCAGATACTGGTATATTTGGAGCAGAGCCGTATAATAGAATATTATATCTATTATACGGCTCTGATTTGGAGGTGTATTACCCATTTAGTCTGGTAAGGGGTTTGGATTGTAAGTATTCAGATCCTTGACTTGAGAAAAGGCACAAAAAAATACTGCATTTTTACACAAAATATTCAGGAAAAAGACAAATGAAATGTCAACTAATGTCCCGTCAACGCACTCATTGTTTAAAGTATTTAAATATAGGAGTGGATGTTTAATATGTAGCAAAGAAGGTAGTGCTTAAAGGTGTATTAACATCTTCAGCTAGTTAAGAACGTGTTTTTTCATGACGTAACAAAATGAAGGGAATAGGATGTAAATAAAACTTTAAAAATTACAATAACATATTATATTTAAAAATATTATAAAATACAAAAAATACATAAAAACTAAATTAATCGAATTTTTTAATAAAATAATAAGAAAAAATACGAAGATTAAAAAACATATATTTGTTTTCGAGAGGTCCTCGCGCCACTGAGCAATCGTCCACACAGCTTTCTTTGTTTATTATGTTCTGATTAGTTTGGATCGATAAGCTGAATATAAAACAATGAAAGGACAGTCTGGAGACGGTGTTACCTGCCAGAAGTCGGCCACGGTGGAGAGAAGAGGGCCTTGGGAGGAGATGTACGTCGGGTTTCGAGGGTCATGGTCCATCTGGAAGAGAGAGCAGGGTTTTAAGGCAGGGACACACCAAGCTGACACCGAATAACTCACACAGACGGACCCGACTGTCGCGCCGCTCGCGTCTCGGCCATGTGTCGCTCCGGAACACACCGCAAAGACTTCGGATTCGACATGTAGAATCGGTAGGTAAGACACGACGGCGCGGGACACGACGGCGCGGGACATGACGGCGCGGGACACACCGATCTGAGTAGGGCGACATCGTCGGCCTGGCATCCATCGACGGCCAAAATCGTCTCGGTGTGTCCGGGCCTTTAGACAGAGTTCGGGATTGAAGCTTCAATTTCTGGGTGACGGTCGGCCATGAAAGCCGAAAGAACGACAGCATTCATCGATTCTCTGAACGCGTCGTCTGCATTCCTTACTTCCTTTCAAAGAGGAGGATTGGAATCACTTTTATTCTTGTATCTCGTCGATTTGATCTGGTTTTAATGTTGATTTTATTCTCATTTCGACGTCATGGTATAACGTGTTTCTGCTGCCCTACAGTATATCTCAATGCTTTTCATTATTTGTAAAGCTTCGTGTTGAAATGTCTTGCCATACCTTAGATATGCTAAAACACGTCCCAATGTGTAAAGAAATGTTAGATATCAGTCTCTTCAAACATAACAAACCTGAAATCAAGATTTAACCCCGATTTAAAATACAACTTTATTGCTATTACCTTCAATAACTTAAGGTTCATTATCTCAAATCCAGGATCGGGAGGGTTACACTTCCTCATCAAGCACTACCGTTTAAAAAAGCATTGTCATCCTCCAATCCAGTGGTTCCTAATCTGGGGGGCGCCAAAGATCGCTGCAAAGATCGCGGGCGCGCGCCAAAGATCGCAGCGCCAAAGATCGCGGCGCCAAAGATCGCAGGCGCCAAAGATCGCGGCGCCAAAGATCGCGCGCCAAAGATCGCAAGCGCCAAAGATCGCGCGCGCCAAAGATCGCAGGGGGGGGGGCGCCAGGCCTATCCTGAGGGCCACATCCTGTACTTATAATGTAACGCAACATGATTGTCACTAAAAGCTCGTCTCTACATCACAATAAAATATAAAAAATAATTCACGAATTAGTTTTAATAAAAATTCAAGTTCGTATGAAAGGCATAAAAAGACAGAAATGTATAATTCTTTCTTTGATAGAAATGTCTCTTCTGCCCGTAAAGTGTCCGAACCGGGCTCGTCTGGATGAGCGCATGTTTAAAGCATAGTCGTTGTCCACGCCGGCTTCAGTTGGATTATTCGTCAGTCGCTCCGATCAGATCGGTCTCCTCCATTTTGTAGATTATTTACGACTTTTGAATCCACACAAACACATCGGCAAAATCCGGCGGACTTTGAGCACGCGTTTCAAACAGTTTAATCCCGTTGTGAATTGTTTCCACTTCCGCGCCGTCCTTTCATTTCTTCATACAGCGGGAATCCAGATGAATTAATCCTGAGTCCTTGATTACGCTTTCATCCTCCTTTAACAGCATACTTCACATTCATCCAGTTTGTGACGGTAGTTGTAGCTTTGTGAGACTTTTAAACTTTAATTACCGCTGCCCCCCCCTTGTGTGGGCGCAACTTCCAACAGGAGTCATTGAGGGGGCTCTTGGGGAAAAGGTGGGGACCCCCTGCCCTACTCTATGTATGTTGTTGTAACCTGATTCCACGCAGTCTGCCCCGAGCCTCAAAGCAAAGCATTGAAAGCTCGAACAAATATTTGTGAAGGATATTTAACGACAAGCTGTTTTACTTCTAACCACTTCATGTCTTTTCGTCCCCGTCTGTCTCCTCCCCACAGAGGAGGACTTCTCTTTCATGTCTCGCTTTAGTATGCATGCAGCGACAGCATGTCTGTGTCCTTGAGATTGGCGCTAACGTTCGTTATTAAAACAAAACCCACGAGAGGAGATTCAACCAGGAAGCGGGAAGAGAACCGTAAGCTGCATGGCCTCTAACTGAAGAAGAACAATCAGATCTTAGTCACATCCTTCAAAGCAAAAGCCCCGACGTCTTTATGTGGCTACTTTAAAGAGTCCTCTCCTGCTGATGTTCAGGTGGATATCAGTACGTAGTGTCTCTACTTTAAAGAGTCCTCTCCTGCTGATGTTCAGGTGTATATCAGTATGTAGTGTCTCTACTTTAAAGAGTCCTCTCCTGCTGATGTTCAGGTGTATATCAGTATGTAGTGTCTCTACTTTAAAGAGTCCTCTCCTGCTGATGTTCAGGTGTATATCAGTATGTAGCGTCTCTACTTTAAAGAGTCCTCTCCTGCTGATGTTCAGGTGGATATCAGTACGTAGTGTCTCTACTTTAAAGAGTCCTCTCCTGCTGATGTTCAAGTGTATATCAGTGTGTGTGTGTGTGTGTGTGTTCCTTTGTCTCTCTTTGACCTCCGACCCCAGAGAAGACCCTCAGATATGTCGCTCTCCGGCTGAGGCTAACGAGGAGGAAGGGGCGGTTTCGACGGAGGTAATTATCACAGCTTTGTGGGTTAATTACTATCCTTCCCTCCACGGCCACAGCCTTTACTTTATAACCCTCTTCTCTCGCTCGGATGGATCGGCTTTATTATAATATTTTCCCTGTAAAAAGGCGGATGTTTCAGGCGGGAGATGGAGGTGCTGGTTCCTGGAGAGTAATGGGCTTCGGGGTGCAGCTGTTCCCCCTCATTTATCTCCTCAGAAAGAAATTGGCAGAGTATTTGAAATGCATAGCTTCCTGTTGCCTTTGATGGAATCCCTCGGCGGCCTCCGGGGAAATCAGGACTGGCAATGTTTGGGGAAATAAATAAATAAATAAAATGTGTAGGCCTCTGTGGATTTAAAGGGGTGGCGCAGTTTAGTCCCAGAGAGAGATATGTGTTGCCGACACAAATCATCTATACAACCCTGCCTTCAAACGGAGACGTCTTTAAATTAGGAAATAATAACAAACGTTTTAAATGTTCTCCTTTTTCTGTATTTTTTTTTAATGTTGTGTCATATTGATGTCGTTATGATCGTCTATATATTTGTTGTCAGGGAAACCAGGGAAACGCCATGATTATGATTATGTTCTTCAATGACATGGTGCGTTATGATAAAATCTATTGTACTCTGCAAACATAATAAAAACGTGATAAATCCACGAATATCTTTTTTAAAATAAATGATATGCATTTATTTGTATTTTGTTGTCGATAATGTTTGTGCCTTTTTCTGATGTTGTGTTGAAGCTGTGTGTGTGTGTGTTTTCCCCTTAAAGCTCCCGCGTCACGGCCGTGTCCACTGATCATAATTCAAATCAAAGTCGACGAGAATAGATTCATATTATTATTATATTTATATTGTTCAATGTTCCAGACTCTCGTTGGTTTCTCACAGCATCTCTGTGTAGTGTGTGTGTTCCCTCTCTGTCCTACACGGCTTGGTGGAGCTCCTGCCCCTCTGTGAGCCCATGGCCGCCTGCGAGACACAGCCCGACACACACACACACACACACACACACACACACACCCACCCGCAGCCTGGCTGGGAGTTTGTGTGTGTGCACAGGCTGAGTTCCGCGAGCCTCGCAACGTCCCGCCGAGTGTGAGGAAGTCCGCGGATTGGTCCAAACGTAACGGCTCCTGCGGAAGTCGGACCAATCTGTGGAGCCGTTACGTTACGTCACTGAGCCCAAGAAGCAAACAATGGAGAAAGAGAAACGTCCAGCGAAGCGTTCTGGGGCAGCAGACAGTCTTCTCTGGGTTAGAGGTTTACTCGCTGCAGGGTGCACTTTGAAGGGTGTGAGGCTCTGCAGACTGTGACATGCAGAACCTTCAGAACACAAGGGGACGGGTCAGAACCGGAGAAGCATGACATGGCCCTTTAAAGCAGACGTTTTTGAGGAAAGCTGGAATTCAAATGACTTCAATTATCAGATTACATGTCACTTGTTAGACGCTTTGACAAACCTTGCTGACGACAGACATTATGATGAAAGCGGTATCATACTCACGATGGGACTGGCGTTGATGTAATCCGAGTTCCCGAGGTTATTCTCCGGCTTCAGCGTGGTCCTGGAGTGGTCGTCTGTGAGAGGACATGCGTTGTTTACTAACCGATATTCCTCTCGTCTGAACACACGGAGGAACGAGAGGATCGGCTGCCGGCTCTTCACTTTCTCCAGACTTCCATCGTGCACGAAACAACCGGTTGAAGTCTGCTCCACCTCCAACACGGAGGGGAACTAGTTACAAATATCGGATCTGGAGAAGCTGGAAATCCTCTTTTTTAAAACGAAGATAATCTGTTTGAGACTCAGTCGTCTTCTTCAACACATTTGCTTTAAAGTAAAAGACCCTACATCTTGGCAGCAAATGTTTTGTGTGACTAAATGACCAGAAATCAAAGAAACAGTTAAAAACTCTGCTCCATCAGGACTGTAGAAGTGGTTTGATCCAATTTGACTGACAGTACTCGAAGTCAATATGTTTCTAGAATGGTTTAACCCTAAATCCAATGGTCTAAACCAGGGGTGTCAAACTCAATTTCATCGCGGGCCACATTCGCATAAAGGTTGCACTCAAAGGGCCGGTTGTAACTCTATAAATATATAATATATATATAAAATAATGTATGATATTACATTATTGCCTCTGAATTGGATTATTATCGGATAGGATAATAACTTAGTAATTAACTCCGTCTGAAAGCAGAAGTCCAGGGCAAATAATTGCAAGTCAGTGGGCATATCACAAAACAAGATGCATTGTGGGACATGTAGTTTATGGGCAACGAGCTTCTGTAAATCGGCATGTAACCGTATAATAAACGTATTATATTCTTTGCAAGCTCTTGCGGGGCCACAGCAAATGAAGCCGCGGGCCGGATTTGGCCCCCGGGCCTTGAGTTTGACACCCCTGGTCTAAACCCATTGGCTGCCCGGTGTGATGCTATTTCACGGGTTAGCAACTCGGCTACGTCCATCTCAAATCAGCTTCAGTGGAATATTACTCGGAGTAAGAGCTTATTTAGGGTATATTAAACCAAATCAATCTTAAAGTAATTGACAGTTAACTAAGCCCCGCCCACCTGAGCGAAGCCCCGCCCACATGAACTAAGCTCCGCCCACCTGAGTTAGTATCGCTAGGATTTTGCAGATTTAGCTATAATTCATAGATGGCTTCAAACCTCTTCAGTATTAACCACAGACGTTATTCCAGGCTAAAAACACATTCAGAAAACCATTGACTTCCGGAACAGGTGACAGGAAGTGCTAAATACTGATTAGACATTAGGGTTGACTCACATACGACCACGGCGTCGGAGCGGTTCTTCCTGGAGTTCTGCTCTCCGTGTCCGACGCTCCAGGCTCCGGGTTCGGCCTGATACGAACACAACGCCTCCCATTCCCGCTCCAGACGGTTCTTGTTCTTCAGGTGGTCCTCCATGTACGACTGGGGGGGACAGACCCCAGGTCAGCCTTTAAGGTCATGCAACATCCACTTCCTCATGTCTCTTCTACATCAACATGTGTCCCCTCTTCTCCGTGTCTCTTCTACATCAACATGTGTCCCCTCTTCTCCATGTCTCTTCTACATCAACATGTGTCCCCTCTTCTCCGTGTCTCTTCTACATCAACATGTGTCCTCTCTTCTTCGTGTCTCTTCTACATCAACATGTGTCCCCTCTTCTCCGTGTCTCTTCTACATCAACATGTGTCCCCTCTTCTCCGTGTCTCTTCTACATCAACATGTGTCCCCTCTTCTTTTTGTCTCTTCTACATCAACATGTGTCCCCTCTTCTTCATGTCTCTCCTACATCAACATGTGTCCCCTCTTCTTCGTGTCTCTTCTACATCAACATGTGTCCCCTCTTCTTCATGTCTCTTCTACATCAACATGTGTCCCCTCTTCTTCATGTCTCTTCTACATCAACATGTGTCCCCTCTTCTTCATGTCTCTTCTACATCAACATGTGTCCCCTCTTCTTCATGTCTCTCCTACATCAACATGTGTCCCCTCTTCTTCGTGTCTCTTCTACATCAACATGTGTCCCCTCTTCTTCATGTCTCTTCTACATCAACATGTGTCCCCTCTTCCTCATGTCTCTTCTACATCAACACGTGTCCCCTCTTCTTCATGTCTCTTCTACATCAACACGTGTCCCCTCTTCTTCATGTCTCTTCTACATCAACACGTGTCCCCTCTTCTTCATGTCTCCTCTACATCAACATGTGTCCCCTCTTCTCCATGTCTCTTCTACATCAACATGTGTCCCCTCTTCTCCATGTCTCTTCTACATCAACACGTGTCCCCTCTTCTTCATGTCTCCTCTACATCAACATGTGTCCCCTCTTCTCCATGTCTCTTCTACATCAACATGTGTCCCCTCTTCTCCATGTCTCTTCTACATCAACATGTGTCCCCTCTTCTTCATGTCTCTTCTACATCAACATGTGTCCCCTCTTCTACATCAACATGTGTCCCCTCTTCTCCATGTCTCTTCTACATCAACATGTGTCCTCTCTTCTTCATGTCTCACTGTGAGCTTTTGTGAGATGAGGAAGGTGTGCAAAGTGTGTGTGTTTTTAACCGACACACACACTTAAGGCCTCCTGAAAGGTTTGTCTTTGCATTGTGGCGTTCCCATCACTGCTCGCTCAGATAAGATTGTCTGCATTTTAAGCCGTTCGCTCGGAGAAGACATCATTGAATTCGCCAGAGAGACAAAGATGGAAAAAGGAGAGGGGGAAGGGTGTGTGTGTGTGTGTGTGTGTGTGTGTGTGTGTGTGTGTTCTCCCAAACCAGGGCAAGTCTTAAGGAAGCTTTGCAAGACGAGGATCTCTTGTAGCGTCTTCCTAGTCTCCTGTATCATAGCTCCCCCCCTCCCGATGGGGTTAAATGGTTTAGTCCGCCATTGTGTGAGGCAGGAGATTACAGACGCACACACTGGTGTCAGGGATCAGCTGGCTAACACAATGAAAGTGAAACCCAGAGGTTTGTATCCCGTATTAAAGAGGGTGTAGTGAGGCTGAGCACAGAGGTGACGCTGCATTGTTCCACCCGACGTACTCGCTCTTTAAAAAGGGGTATATACAGTCCATCCTGCAGAGGTGCTAATCACAAATAAGCTCGTCCGACACATAATAGGCAATTACTCTGTGATGGATCACGAGCGCACGTATCCCGTTAAATAAGAACATTACAACGTGTGCACACAATAGAAATCACAGTTATTGTTCAGGGCTGCAGAGGCCACTAAGGCCGCAGCGAGAGCACTACGTGAACCTGAAGGGATGTCTCTGCTTTGATGCTTTCAACTGGATTTTTAGGCACGCGGAAAGCGATTTATGAATGTACAAAAGTCCACTCGAGAGGTGGAAGAAGTACTCAAACCCCTCTTTTACCATGTGGTGAACCCATGCACGCCTTAATAACCATTACAATGTATGGTTTATTAAACGTGCGGTGGCCTAGAGGTAGAAACGTGCTAAAAACAGAAAACGAAAGAGAATAGTGCAAGAGAAGGCTGCGAGACCAAGTAATGCAGGAGACAGAGTGTCTGCAGGAATCCTGAAGTCACGTGAAAGACCTTTTCCATACATTTTAAGACCTCATCGCCACTTGGAGTTTTAACCGGTTACCTTGGCGACACAATTTACCTCACATTGACTATATACAGTATTGATTTTCCTTCCTCCTTATCTTCCAACCATTGCGGTATATTTGGAACTTTAAGTATTTTTGGATCTTTAAGTAGTTCTGGAACTTTAAGTATTTTTGGAACTTTAAGTATTTTTGGAATTTATGGTATATTTGGAACTTTAAGTATTTTTGGATCTTTAAGTATTTTTGGAACTTTAAGTATTTTTGGAATTGATGGTATTTTTGGAACTTTGGACCCTCTCCATACATTTTAAGACCTCATCGCCACTTTGAGTTTTAACCGGTTACCTTGGCGACACACTGTACCTCACATTGACTATATACAGTATTGATTGTCCTTCCTCCTTATCTTCCAACCATTTGCGGTATTTTTGGATCTTTAAGTATTTTTGGAATTTACGGTATATTTGGAACTTTAAGTATTTTTGGAACTTTGGACCCTTTCCATACATTTTAAGACCTCATCGCCACTTGGAGTTTTAACCGGTTACCTTGGCGACACAATTTACCTCACATTGACTATATACAGTATTGATTGTCCTTCCTCCTTATCTTCCAACCATTGCGGTATATTTGGAACTTTAAGTATTTTTGGAACTTTAAGTATTTATTTTTGGAATTTACGGTATATTTGGAACTTTAAGTATTTTTGGAACTTTAAGTAGTTTTGGAACTTTAAGTATTTTTGGAATTTACGGTATATTTGGAACTTTAAGTATTTTTGGATCTTTAAGTATTTTTGGAACTTTAAGTATTTTTGGAATTTATGGTATTTTTGGAACTTTGGACCCTCCATACATTTTAAGACCTCATCGCCACTTTGAGTTTTAACCGGTTACCTTGGCGACACACTGTACCTCACATTGACTATACACAGTATTGATTGTCCTTCCTCCTTATCTTCCAACCATTTGCGGTATTTTTTGGAACTTTAGGTATTTTTGGAACTTTAAGTATTTTTGGAATTTACGGTATATTTGGAACTTTAAGTATTTTTGGAATTTACGTTATATTTGGAACTTTAAGTATTTTTGGATCTTTAAGTATTTTTGGAACTTTAAGTATTTTTGGAATTTACGGAATATTTGGAACTTTGGAACTTTGGACCCTCTCCATACATGTTAAGATACACAGTATCGATTGTGCTTCCTCCTTATCTTCCAACCATTTGGACGCAGAGTTGCATTTCCCCATAACGATGTTGCTTAGCAACCGGCGTAAACGGGCCTTCGCGTGCTAGCGAGCAGTGAGCGTGCGACGTCCTGTTCAGATGACGTAATTTTCACTAAATAGATTTATCATACTTCTTAAGACCCCGCGGACCCCCCGAGGAGAAGAAATATATATACAAGTAACATAGAATAAGATGAGATATAAAGTGAAATAAAGTACTGCTTATTGTAATTAGAGATAAATATATGAGATGCAAACAGACGAATGGAAGTACTTAAGAGCAGTAATGGATTACATGTTGTTACCACTGGTCAACTCTCAATGTGTGTGTGTGTGTGTGTATTGTCGTGCATCGCCTACACACACACACGCACCACCCACCCACCCACCCACCCACACACACACACACACACACACACACACACCCACCCACCCCCCACACACACCCACACACACACACACACACACCCACCCCCCACACACACACACACACACACGCACACACCCCACACACACACACACACACACACACCCACCCACACACCCACCCACACACACACACACACACACACACACACACACACACTCGATCGATTGCTTTCCAGACGCATACCCCTGCAGATGTAATGCCATGCAGGCGGCGGACCGTGGCCTTTTCTTCCAGAGGTAACAAAGCTTTGCTGAATGGGGGGGATTATGTCTGCCAATCAGAAGGCTGGGATAACAATGTCTAATCCCCCCTGAGCAGAGAGGCTGCTGGGAGAAATCAGGAGGAATCCAGACACAACAGGGGGGGGTATTATGTAACACAGACAGTTAGTCACCTGAGACAAGGTGACCGACCTGAGAGTCATCAGGTCAAAGTAATCTGATTACCGAGCTTCAAGAGGCGCCTACATCTGTGTCCTCTTAACTAAACACACACAGGTTTGCGTCTGCGGATAGTATTGTACTATCGATGAACGGAGCACATCGTTTGGCCTTGAATGGAGCAGCTTTCTGCTGATCATTTAAAATTGTGAGGATATTTTGTTATTTTGAGCAAATTAAATCATTAAAACAATAGAAATAAAGAATTCCTGACTGACCAGTTCAGCGTTTCAGTATACGGAATATTAAATAAAATAAAACTACTATTTAATACATAAAAATGTATTAATACATTTAAAAAATATATTTAATTACAATTAATTAATTAAAAATACTAATAAATAAAATAAAATAATACACATACAGTTAGAGATAGTCCATTGTGGCTGAAATACAGCCAACGTAATTATACATTTGTTTTATCACAACAGAGGTGATTTATAAACATGTATTTGGAAAGAGGCGTTTTTTTTTAGGAAAATCAAGTTCACGGTGCTGTCCATGGTGCTGAAAGGCCCGCGGGGAAACAGCCTCAAAGCAACGTGTGCGTCGCTGGATCATTCCCGAGGTTTTAAATCGTTACGTCGCTGAAGAAGGCAAAGAAAAGATGGAAAATGAAATGTCTGAAGTTCGTTATGCAGTTTTTAAGAAGCTTCCTAGCATTTATGTGAGGTGATAGGACACCCCCCCCCCTCCCAGCATACGTATTCATCATCTCTTCCACACGGTACTCAGAGAGCAAAGCATGATGGGAAATATAGGTTTTGAGATCAGCGATAACAAGGCAATCTCACACATGGGTTCATACGAGATGGAATGTGAAAGCAGACGCCTCCCCGTCTGTCAGAGGAGACGAGGGTCCGGGAGAAAGCCGGGTTAATAATAAATAAGAGCTGCTGAATGATTCCCGGCCTCCCGTTGTTCCCGCGGGGCGACACGCGTTGCTATCGTCCGTGTGTTCAGCGGCACGGCTTCACAAACGAGCCTTGATGAAGGAAACCCGTCTGTCACCACGAGGCGTTGCTCGGACTCTCCCTCGCTCGCTGCAGCCGGCGGTGCACGGCCGCGATGAATGCTCGCCGCCTAATGGGAACGCCGCCAGGCAGCGATCCGTCTCTGTTATCGAGCTCGTCTCAAAGGGACGACGGCTCGGTCGAGCAGCCGGGAAGCATCCGGGCTTTTTGAAACCCCCCGAAAAACAAAGAGACATTACGATGTTTTTCTAAGATGGCAATCAGAGGGATGAGGAGGCTTTCAGGTTTTAGTGCAGCTCTCATCACGATGTCTGCGTTACAATGCTGCAGCCGGGGGACGGGGGACAAGGAGGACACATGGAGACAACTGGGGCGAGATAAACCAAAAACACAAGAGATGGAAGAAGGGACGAAGAAGAGACACATCCAGATGTATATCAGTATGTAGTGTCTTTACTTTAAAGAGTCCTCTCCTGCTGATGTTCAGGTGTATATCAGTATGTAGTGTCTCTACTTTAAAGAGTCCTCTCCTGCTGATGTTCAGGTGTATATCAGTATGTAGTGTCTCTACTTTAAAGAGTCCTCTCCTGCTGATGTTCAGGTGTATATCAGTATGTAGTGACTCTACTTTAAAGAGTCCTCTCTGCTGATGTTCAGGTGTATATCAGTATGTAGTGTCTTTACTTTAAAGAGTCCTCTCCTGCTGATGTTCAGGTGTATATCAGTATGTAGTGTCTCTACTTTAAAGAGTCCTCTCCTGCTGATGTTCAGGTGTATATCAGTATGTAGTGTCTCTACTTTAAAGAGTCCTCTCCTGCTGATGTTCAGGTGTATATCAGTATGTAGTGACTCTACTTTAAAGAGTCCTCTCCTGCTGATGTTCAGGTGTATATCAGTATGTAGTGTCTCTACTTTAAAGAGTCCTCTCTGCTGATGTTCAGGTGTATATCAGTGTGTAGTGTCTCTACTTTAAAGAGTCCTCTCCTGCTGATGTTCAGGTGTGTATCAGTATGTAGTGTCTCTACTTTAAAGAGTCCTCTCCTGCTGATGTTCAGGTGTATATCAGTATGTAGTGTCTCTACTTTAAAGAGTCCTCTCCTGCTGATGTTCAGGTGTATATCAGTATGTTGTGACTCTACTTTAAAGAGTCCTCTCTGCTGATGTTCAGGTGTATATCAGTGTGTAGTGTCTCTACTTTAAAGAGTCCTCTCCTGCTGATGTTCAGGTGTGTATCAGTATGTAGTGTCTCTACTTTAAAGAGTCCTCTCCTGCTGATGTTCAGGTGTATATCAGTATGTAGTGTCTCTACTTTAAAGAGTCCTCTCCTGCTGATGTTCAGGTGTATATCAGTATGTAGCGTCTCTACTTTAAAGAGTCCTCTCCTGCTGATGTTCAGGTGTATATCAGTATGTAGTGTATCCACTTTAAAGAGTGCTCACCAGTATCATGTGTCCGGTGGAGATGTCCATGTTGGACGGCACTGGCTCCTCGCACCAGGACGAGGTGCTACTCCGGGTCGAAGGACTCGCCGCCGGCCCGTCGCTGAACTGAGACGAGACGCTGTTCAGACGAGAGTTCCTGAGAGTCTCCGGACGCTCGACCCGCTCAGAGGTTCGGATCGCCATTCGCTGCCGACACAGCTCCTGCAGGAGAGGGGTTACAATTGAGAACACGTACTTTCCACGACTCGATCAGTTCAGTAAATCCAGAGGTGGGAAGTAGCGGAGTACAAATACTTCGTTCCCGTCCAGACGCACTGGACGAATTCAAATCAAGACGCGTTTCCTTTCGACTATCTTTTATGCATTCTGATTATTCGCTTTAGAGAAGATCTCTGGAAATGCCAAGTATGTATTAAACCTCCTCGTTGTTTTTTGGAAAGGTATCTTCTGTAGAGAGCGGATTCTCCTCATCAGGATCAGGTCTCATGTAGATAGAGAGATCTCGTCTGGATTGGAAAGATCGAAAACACTAAAAATAATCATAGTCGCATTTGGCCGTCTCTCTGCGTATTAGAAACGGAGCTGGCGACACTAAAACTGCAACATAATGTGTGTGTAGCAATAAGACAGATGAGATATGATTTTAGAAGTCTCCAGTCCCGCTAACGTCGGAGCTCGACGGTACCACGGTCTTTAGTAACTCAGCCCCGGGGCTCGGTACCCATCCCTACCCCGAATGCCCTCCTAGGAACCGGGTTCAAAGAGAAAACGCCGTGAGAATATTTGAATGTTTCGCCGAGTTCTCTGGGTGGGTTCGTGGACTTCAGTCAAAGTGCTTTCCTCTGCTCTGATGTGCAGTCAGCTCAGAGTCCACGCCGGCTGCCCACAGCACCGTCACGCCGTGGAAAGCCCCGACGAAAGAAGGCTCTGGATCGTGTTCCCGCAGACAGGAGAGCACCAGGGCAACAGGGGTATCAGGGTGAAGGCAGAGCACCCCACGGAGCAGACGGTACTGCATGGGGGCCATTTTAAAAGTATAGTCTCCCGTTAGACGCTCCCAGCGACTCGGCTTCTCCCCCCAGTGACTCCTCCCAGTGACTCGGCTTCTCCTCCCAGCGACTCGGCTTCTCCTCCCAGTGACTCCTCCCAGTGACTCGGCTTCTCCTCCCAGCGACTCGGCTTCTCCTCCCAGTGACTCGGCTTCTCCTCCCAGTGACTCCTCCCAGTGACTCCTCCCAGCGACTCGGCTTCTCCTCCCAGCGACTCGGCTTCTCCTCCCAGTGACTCCTCCCAGGGACTCGGCTTCTCCTCCCAGTGACTCGGCTTCTCCTCCCAGCGACTCGGCTTCTCCTCCCAGCGACTCGGCTTCTCCTCCCAGTGACTCGGATTCTCCTCCCAGCGACTCGGCTTCTCCTCCCAGTGACTCCTCCCAGTGACTCGGCTTCTCCTCCCAGCGACTCGGCTTCTCCTCCCAGTGACTCCTCCCAGCGACTCGGCTTCTCCTCCCAGTGACTCGGCTTCGCCTGGATGTAAAGCTTCTCTCCACAAGGTGTGATCTTCCCCTGCTCTGTGATCTAGAAGCCCCATCATGTCGGAAGTCATCTCCACTTCATTTGCAAATTCAATTAATAACGGAGACGTGAAAGCAGACGCTATTTCCTCCCGATATCTATCACGGAGACATTTCCCTCCGGAGCTGAAGAACTATAATGATGAACCGGAGAGTTCCATCTACAACGAGACGCTAAAGGGTTAATGTCCAGGTGTGTCTACTTTAAAGAGTCCTCTCCTGCTGATGTTCAGGTGTGTATCAGTGTGTAGTGTCTCTACTTTAAAGAGTCCTCTCCTGCTGATGTTCAGGTGTATATCAGTATGTAGTGTCTCTACTTTAAAGAGTCCTCTCCTGCTGATGTTCAGGTGTATATCAGTATGTAGTGTCTCTACTTTAAAGAGTCCTCTCCTGCTGATGTTCAGGTGTATATCAGTATGTAGTGTCTCTACTTTAAAGAGTCCTCTCCTGCTGATGTTCAGGTGTATATCAGTATGTAGTGTCTCTACTTTAAAGAGTCCTCTCCTGCTGATGTTCAGGTGTATATCAGTATGTAGTGTCTCTACTTTAAAGAGTCCTCTCCTGCTGATGTTCAGGTGTATATCAGTATGTAGTGTCTCTACTTTAAAGAGTCCTCTCCTGCTGATGATCAGGTGTATATCAGTATGTAGTGTCTCTACTTTAAAGAGTCCTCTCCTGCTGATGTTCAGGTGTATATCAGTATGTAGTGTCTCTACTTTAAAGAGTCCTCTCCTGCTGATGTTCAGGTGTATATCAGTATGTAGTGTCTCTACTTTAAAGAGTCCTCTCCTGCTGATGTTCAGGTGTATATCAGTGTGTAGTGTCTCGACTTTAAAGAGTCCTCTCCTGCTGATGTTCAGGTGTACATCAGTATGTAGTGTCTCTACTTTAAAGAGTCCTCTCCTGCTGGTGTCCAGGTGTATATCAGTATGTAGTGTCTCTACTTTAAAGAGTCCTCTCCTGCTGATGTTCAGGTGTATATCAGTATGTAGTGTCTCTACTTTAAAGAGTCCTCTCCTGCTGATGTTCAGGTGTATATCAGTATGTAGTGTCTCTACTTTAAAGAGTCCTCTCCAGCTGATGCTCAGGTGTATATCAGTATGTAGTGTCTCTACTTTAAAGAGTCCTCTCCTGCTGATGCTCAGGTGTATATCAGTATGTAGTGTCTCTACTTTAAAGAGTCCTCTCCTGCTGATGCTCAGGTGTATATCAGTATGTAGTGTCTCTACTTTAAAGAGTCCTCTCCTGCTGATGTTCAGGTGTATATCAGTATGTAGTGTCTCTACTTTAAAGAGTCCTCTCCTGCTGATGTTCAGGTGTATATCAGTATGTAGTGTCTCTACTTTAAAGAGTCCTCTCCTGCTGATGTTCAGGTGTATATCAGTATGTAGTGTCTCTACTTTAAAGAGTCCTCTCCTGCTGGTGTTCAGGTGTATATCAGTATGTAGTGTCTCTACTTTAAAGAGTCCTCTCCTGCTGATGTTCAGGTGTATATCAGTATGTAGTGTCTCTACTTTAAAGAGTCCTCTCCTGCTGATGTCAGGTGTATATCAGTATGTAGTGTCTCTACTTTAAAGAGTCCTCTCCTGCTGATGTTCAGGTGTATATCAGTATGTAGTGTCTCTACTTTAAAGAGTCCTCTCCTGCTGATGTTCAGGTGTATATCAGTATGTAGTGTCTCTACTTTAAAGAGTCCTCTCCAGCTGATGCTCAGGTGTATATCAGTATGTAGTGTCTCTACTTTAAAGAGTCCTCTCCTGCTGATGCTCAGGTGTATATCAGTATGTAGTGTCTCTACTTTAAAGAGTCCTCTCCTGCTGATGCTCAGGTGTATATCAGTATGTAGTGTCTCTACTTTAAAGAGTCCTCTCCTGCTGATGTTCAGGTGTATATCAGTATGTAGTGTCTCTACTTTAAAGAGTCCTCTCCTGCTGATGTTCAGGTGTATATCAGTATGTAGTGTCTCTACTTTAAAGAGTCCTCTCCTGCTGATGTTCAGGTGTATATCAGTATGTAGTGTCTCTACTTTAAAGAGTCCTCTCCTGCTGGTGTTCAGGTGTATATCAGTATGTAGTGTCTCTACTTTAAAGAGTCCTCTCCTGCTGATGTTCAGGTGTATATCAGTATGTAGTGTCTCTACTTTAAAGAGTCCTCTCCTGCTGATGTTCAGGTGTATATCAGTATGTAGTGTCTCTACTTTAAAGAGTCCTCTCCTGCTGATGTTCAGGTGTATATCAGTATGTAGTGTCTCTACTTTAAAGAGTCCTCTCCTGCTGATGTTCAGGTGTAATCAGTATGTAGTGTCTCTACTTTAAAGAGTCCTCTCGTGCTGATGTTCAGGTGTATTTCAGTATGTAGACACACACACACACACACACACACACACACACACACACACACACACACACCTCAGGCATGGGTGAGCATTGAATAATGTAACCGAGCGGATCTATATTGGCGCATCAGGGCCTACAATCTAATAATTAAAGAGCATATTATTTTTTAAATAGATGAAAAAGAAACTTCTAATTGAATCAAAAAGGAATCAATATAATTAAAATCGTCATGAAAGCGTTTGAAGAGAAACACACTCTCACAAACCAATCATCGTCCAAACATGTTTTTAATTATTCTTTTAAATGTGCTATATAAATACATAAAGATTGAGATTGAGCGTCCTGGCTCCTGATTGGCTCACAGAGGTGGGAAGTAGTGGGGTACAAATACTTCGTTACTGTACTTATGTTTCTGGTATCAGTACTTTACTCCACTACTTATTCTTCTGATGACTTTTTACACTTTGAACCCAAATACTTTTACTATCTTTAAACACGAGTATCTGTACTTCTCCTGGCTCCTGATTGGCTCCCAGAAAGCCCCTGCTCTCACCTGATAGGTTGCCGGGGCGTCGGTGCTGGTGTCCGTCCCCAGGCTGCTCAGTTTCTCCTTCAGACGCAGGTGGGAGCGCTGACGCAGGCAGAAGAAGGAGGTGGAGACGAGCAGCGCCACCAGGATGAAGACCATGCAGAGGACGGAGAGGAAGAGGAACTGGCCCGACTCCACGCGGGTCGTCTTCACCACCGGGATCTCCGTCAGGCTGCCTCTCTGCGGGGACACGGGGAGAGCGGTCAGAGGATGCTGGCTACATGGCATGTCACGTCTTGAGCTACATGACAGGCTATCTGTCCTCCCAGCTGGAAAGAGATCGATTCCGTTCGCACTTAATCAGCTTTTAAAACATGTGCCACCTCCACTTCCTGTCCCGCTCATCAGTAGATGAGCGGGACAGGAAGTGGAGGTGGCACATGTTTTACAAGGTATTAAGATATTTAGGACCTTGTTTATAGGATCCTGGATGTCCTCCTCCAACATCAGAGCAGCATGCTAACAAGGGTACCAACTGCAGCTGTGGACTGCTTGAGGCAGATGATAGCTATGTGATGAACATGATGACTCAGCCTCTACGGAGAGAGGCATCAAGCATGCTCATTTCTGACGTGGAGCTCATCTGAAGTAAACATTGAATACTGCTTTCTAATCCTCCATCTTGTGACTGTGTGACTCCCTCTCTGGATATCAGCATGTGAAGGACACTGTGGAGGAACTAGTCTCTGTATGTGATGACTCCCTCTCTTGATATCAGCATGTGAAGGACACTGTGAAGGAACTAGTCTCTGTATGTGATGACTCCCTCTCTTGATATCAGCATGTGAAGGACACTGTGAAGGAACTAGTCTCTGTATGTGATGACTCCCTCTCTTGGTATCAGCATGTGAAGGACACTGTGAAGGAACTAGTCTCTGTATGTGATGACTCCCTCTCTTGATATCAGCATGTGAAGGACACTGTGAAGGAACTAGTCTCTGTATGTGATGACTCCCTCTCTGGTATCAGCTGTGAGGACACTGTAGGACTAGCCTGTAGTGAGACTCTCTTTGTATCAGCGTGTGAAGGAACTAGTCTCTGTATGTGATGACTCCCTCTCTTGGTATCAGCATGTGAAGGACACTGTGAGGAACTAGTCTCTGTATGTGATGACTCCCTCTCTTGATATCAGCGTGTGAAGGACACTGTGAAGGAACTAGTCTCTGTATGTGATGACTCCCTCTCTTGATATCAGCGTGTGAAGGACACTGCTCAGGAACTAGTCTCTGTATGTGATGACTCCCTCTCTTGATATCAGCGTGTGAAGGACACTGCTCAGGAACTAGTCTCTGTATGTGATGACTCCTTCCCCTCTGGAGAGGATCAGAAACAAGGATCCTGAGGCTGAAGCTTCCTCGCTGGTTTCCTAACACGCAGCGAGGAAGCGAAGCTGTCAGAGGAGACGAGGATGCAGCTTCTCCTGGTTTAAAATATGCAATTAATCAGATTTTAAAGACATGTGCCACCTCCACTTCCTGTCCCCTGGACTCAGCACCCTCATGTTTTAAATTCATATATATTTAGGATCAAAAATGCTTTTATTTATAAGACAACCTGCCTTTTATTGAGGCAGTAGCCGAACACGGAAACCCTGAAACACACTACAGCTCAGTATCCGACAGACAACACGTTAGATTCTAAACGTCTTGTACCTCCTGCACGTTAGCATGTATTTGAATGAAACTGTAGGAGAATCTTCTGTCCATGTGATCCGTCACAAAGCCCTGATGGAGGTGGTGTTCATGTCTTTCCAGCGTCCTGTAAGTTCACAGCTCCTAAAGAAACCCCCCTAGTGGCAGGAAAGTGAACTGCAGCGAGTAGACGTTACTTCATGAGGTGGAACTGTAACTCCACCGTCCTCCTGTTCTCCACCAGCTATAGACACGCACACCCCCTTTTAACTCGGCACGGTTTGGTTTAATGATCTGCTCTGGTCCTGGTCTGCATGGATTAGCTTCACCCTCACTGTTTTAATGTGATATCATGAGAGAACGGCCCTTTGTGTTTCTAATTGCTGCATTTACTGTACCAGGGGCCCCGCTGCTGCATTTTAAAAGCATAATTAGGAGCATTAATTGGGAAGGGTAATTAATGATGAGCAGACATGTAGCTACTGCTAGAGCCTGCATGAAGTCTGGAGTTTTCTCTGCATCACTCATCTGCAGAAAGCCACAGATAATAAGAGTTCCATTCCAACGCATCAACACACACATGCATCAGCAGGGGATTCTCTGATGCATGGAGAGAGAACCTGTTAGAGGTGGCGTCGAGTAAGGACGTCCTGCCAAGTTAGTTTCCCTGTGGATGAAGGATCCTTCCTTTATCCAGAGGGAACATCTGTAATCTAAAGACAGACTCAGAAGCCTCAGCAGGCTGCGGGGTGAAGGGTCGACGTGTGAAGCAAGTGGAATCTACTAAATAAATGCTAATGACGTTTATCCTGAGGGGCCGTCTCCGTGGTGATGCACAAAACAAACCCCTCGCGCCGCGCTCTGACCTTGTGGAGCCTAATTGCCATGTTTTTAACAGTGGTTTGTTCGATGTCTGCATTCGGCCTTCTGCTGATTGCCGTGGTTTGGAGCACGGCGTTTTAATCAAGCGTCGAGCGGTTCGAGAGCGGTCGGGCGATGGGCTTTGCTTCGACGTGTCGCTCAGTGATAACGCATCCATGTAAGGTGCATCTAAAACCCCCCCCGGACGTGTTCAACACTCCACATATTGACAGAGAACCAAAGGCCTCCGAAGTGTCCTCTGGAGGCTTTGAAGCCGACATGTTCTCGACTCTAAGAGAGAATAAATCAAGTTAAGTGAAAGGTGTGATCTCTGGAACTGATCAGGTGTAACGAGGCGTCGCTCAGGCATCGAAAGAAACCTCTGCGACGCAATTAGACGATCAGAATGTGAATATGTGGCACGTTGAGAAGCCTCTCGGACGTGTTTCAGAATCACACGTCGATGCCTCTGAAGGCTGCAGACTCTGAAGGCTGCAGACTCTGAAGGCTGCAGACGCCAGTCCTGCCGACAACTCGGAAATCAAGTTAATCAGAAATGTGAAAATGCCTTTAAAAGAAACGCACGGCAAGAACGTGTGTGAAGGCGCTAATCGTGTTAGAAAGAGAGCGCAGAGAGGAAGAGGAGGAGGAGGAAGAGGGAGGCACATAATACCCTTCATCGGCCTGGAAAAAATGCTTTTGATTCCACTATAATTGGAGTCTTAATTCCGAGTATTCAATCACTGAAACATAATTAAAAGATACAAATAAAAGCTTGCAACAAATTAATTTTGTATTGTTAGAGGATTTCGTCGATACAAATTTATTTAACGATTTTTAAAACTATTTTTTTCGTCCCTTTAACTTTAAGGTTTGTATTCCTTTTAAAAGTATAAAAGTATTGATGTCTTCCCTCCTCCAGACTTGACGCTGTGAAGGACGGAGGAGGCAGATGGACCTCAGGATGATGTAGCGATCGAGGAGAGGTCAGGCGGAGAGGTGCTGGCGCGCGGCTCCGTTCCCTTTCACTCAGAACCCTCCAGAAGAACGAGAAGGAACGCCTCGACGACACTTTGAAATCCAGCCAATGAAATGTGACCAGAGTTACAAGACACATGCACAATTTAAAAGCGACATGCATGATCTCTCGTGGGCGTAAGGTATATAAGAAAAAAAGGCAAATTGGTAAAGACGTTGCAGCAGAATCAGACCAATTTGAAAACTAAAAAATAATCATTTAGGGAATGAATCGCAGGGTAAACATTTTATTTTTATGAATGGGAATAAATCCAAGAATATACAAAACAGAATTCCGCTCACTTATTCGACTAAAGACGATTAGAATAGGGTGAACCACGACCGCTTCGCCTCCTCCTGAACATGCAGAAACTTTGTCGCTGCAGCCGGACGCTCGGGCTCAAGACTCTGGACGTTTCGCTGAATTTAATGTCCCTACATGAATTCCCTGCAGCCACGGTCGCATGTAACCCCTCGCAGAAGCAGAGACGGATAGAAATGAAAGAATATATTTTGCAGCAGCTTCAAACGTGACAAGTTTCCTAAAGCCGATGCTCGAATGCGTGAAAACACGCAACGGAGAATCTGAGATAATTACCTGAATCCATGCCGCGCAGCCGAGCGCACGAATCCCTGCAAACGGGGGGTTCTTCGAGCTGTATTCCACAGATCGTCATGTTTGAAAACACCACCTCGTCCTCCTCCACCTCTGCAGCAGCGGCAGCAGAAGAAGAAGAAGCAGCGTCTGTCCGTGCGTAACGCTGCTCCAAGAAGAAGGGGAAAAGGAAAAAGTTCCCCTGGCTTCGAAGGTCCAACAAAAGACGGTGAAAAAAAGCCGCACAGAATAAGAAAAAAGGGGAGAAGAATGTGGGATATGCCCGCCCGATTCTCCGAGCTCTGCAAGAATGTGCAAGACAGAAGAAGCCCCGCAAACCGAGTCCTTTCAGCGCCTCCAATGAAAAGAGACAGAGGAGGAGGAGGAGGAGGAGGAGGAGGAGGAGGAGGAGGAGGAGGAGGAGGAGGAGGAGGGGGGAGGAGGAGGAGGGGGAGGAGGAGGAGGAGGAGGAGGGTTTTTTGCATCATTTAGTTAAGGCTGAGCCCCTCCTCATACTCGGCGGATCAGGAGTCCCCCGATGTCATATCCACCGGTTGCCATAGCGACGCCTCCACATGTTGTCGACAGGAAAGACGCCCGGCTAATAGGCTTGTGGGTTCGAGGGGGTTCGGAGTGAATGGACGCCGAAGCCAGACACTCATTTGTCGAGCTACCGGGGGTCTCCGTGTGAACGTGCAGTCCTCTCTCAGGCTCTCCGTTTCCCTGCGAGCCGAACGAGAGCAGAAGCCTCCCTGCCGCCGCCGGCTTCCACCAGGACGAGAGGCTGCAGAGAGAGCATGCTGCGAAGCAGGCGACACGTCCATCGCTCTGGGGGCTATGTATCGATCCAAGAAGAACATTAGAAACTTGAAACGACTAGACGGTGGTCGTTTCCAACATTTACACGACATTCCATCAAATCATTTCAACAACTCGACTTTTGGTTTCTAACGATGTGTTTCTGACTGTGGGGGACGTCACATTAACCCTTAAGAGGTGCCTCAGAGGGGGGCATGTGGGACCCTAACCACTCAACCCATGCCAGTCCTCGATGTGAGCAGACTGAGTTCATGACATTAATAACACGAGGCTTTTACGGCTTGAAAAAGAAGCTTCATTCCCGATGTCTGAATGTTTGTGATTTCCTACGTCACGTGCCAGTTCAGGATTACCCTGTAGATGTAATTATCCGCAGCACGAACACAAGCTTTAGACGGAATACAAGCTGCATTCAGGCACACCGGGTGCAACAAAACGTATATATAAAAGGCGCAAAATCTTTTCTGTGCAGCAATAAAGAAAAGGAGAGAAGGGAAATTGCAAGTTTAACAAGTTTTCCGGATAAAATCTGTCCTAATTAGCGCCCGGGCCTGAACGGAGAGAAGCTGGAAGCCCCAACAGCTGCACTTAGCAGGGCGAGAGGCGGAGAGGGGGATTACAGAGAGAAAGGGAGAAAGGGGCGGTGAACAGAGGAGAACGGGGGTCCTGTCAAATGCAGATGACGAGTCCTAGAGGGGGGGGGGTCTCCAGTTTATTTTTTCTATTCAGAGAGCACTATTGTCCCTCTGTGTGACAGCTGGAGTTGGCAATGTGGAGACGAGAACAAAAAGCAGCAAATCTGAAGCAGAATCAGCTCGAAAAAAAAATCAGATCCAGAGACGAGCGGCTGGTGGACGGCGTGGCTCGATCTCCGCGTGGCCTTCTGCGGGCGGCCGTCGGTTCGAGCGCGTGGGTCTGAGCCGGCGTCGAGAGGTTCGATGTGTCGCCCAGGCATCAAACCATCAATATGCATCCATGTAAGGGGCATCTAAAACCCCCCAGACGTGTTCAATGCTGTAGACTTCAAACCTGCCCGGCGACCCAGACATGTTCTTGACTTGAGAGAAATAAATGAAGGTAATTAGGGATACGATCTCTCCGCAGCTGATCAGGTTGAACGAAGTGTCGCTCAGGGATCAAATGCCTCCTCTCCGACACAATCAGGCGGTTAAAATGTGAATAATTGGCACATCTGAAACCCTCACACGTGTTCAATCCTCCACGTCTGTAGACTTCAAAGCTGCCCGGCGACAACCCAGAGATTTGATCGTCTGCAGCCGCTCCTAAATCCGTCCCTTGCTCTCAGAGTTGACGCATGTGCATGTTGCTCTCAGACAGACACAAGTACAGGTTTGCTTCTGTGGAGGGTAGCGTCCTGATGAGTGAAGACGTTGTCTGGCCTTAAACGGAGCGGGAAGCGCTTACTTTGCTATTAAAGTACATTTCAAACAGTGAGGATATTTGGGAGTTTTGTTGCATGACAATAAAACCCTTGCATCTTGAATTAGAACCCTCAAACCGGCCTGCCTCCCTTAAAGATACGGTTTGTTCCCCTGGAGGAGGACACTTCGTCATGCTTCCTGCACACTTCCTTTCATCAGGAACGATCGAGAATACACGTATACATTTCTCTCGCAGCGTTCGACTCGAGAAGGAGTCGGCGGAAAGGCTCGCGGCGGCACGAGTCTTCGGTGGAGCGCACGATGACGTCTGGCCTGCTGTGGGGAACCGGAAGAGATGCTCACTCTCCTCCGCGTCAGAGAACCTGAACGGCTACCATCTAATGGAGATCGACTAGAGTCAGTCTGAAGCATCCTTGGTGCTCCAGTCTGTCCTCTCAGGGAACACAGAGCTCGCTGTTATGTTACATGTTTGTTGTTTGTTTCTCAGGTGTCGAGATTTGTTGATCTGAGCATTCAAGTATTATCCTATCGTATATCTAACCCACCGACCGTGCACCCTGACAAAAGTAGCACCAACTCCACCTGACATTGCAAAAATAAGTAGTGGAGTACAAGTACTTCGTTACTGTACTTAAGTACATGTTTCTGGTATCAGTACTTTACTCCACTACTTATTTTTCTGACCACTTTTTACTTTCTACTTCTCACATGTTGAACTCAAATACCTGTACTTTCTACTTCTCACATGTTGAACACAAATACCTGTACTTTCCACTTCTCTCATGTTGAACTCAAATACCTGTACTTTCTACTTCTTACATGTTGAACTCAAATACCTGTACTTTCTACTTCTCACATGTTGAATACAAATACCTGTACTTTCTACTTCTTACATGTTGAACTCAAATACCTGTACTTTCTACTTCTCACATGTTGAACTCAAATACCTGTACTTTCTACTTCTCTCATGTTGAACTCAAGTACCTGTACTTTCTACTTCTTACATGTTGAACTCAAATACCTGTACTTTCCACTTCTCTCATGTTGAACTCAAATACCTGGACTTTCTACTTCTCTCATGTTGAACTCAAATACCTGTACTTTCTACTTCTTAGATGTTGAACTCAAATACCTGTACTTTCTACTTCTTACATGTTGAACTCAAATACCTGTACTTTCTACTTCTTACATGTTGAACTCAAATACCTGTACTTTCTACTTCTCACATGTTGAACACAAATACCTGTACTTTCTACTTCTCACATGTTGAACTCAAATACCTGTACTTTCTACTTCTCTCATGTTGAACACAAATACCTGTACTTTCTACTTCTCTCATGTTGAACTCAAATACCTGTACTTTCTACTTCTTACATGTTGAACTCAAATACCTGTACTTTCTACTTCTTACATGTTGAACTCAAATACCTGTACTTTCTACTTCTCACATGTTGAATACAAATACCTGTACTTTCTACTTCTTACATGTTGAACTCAAATACCTGTACTTTCTACTTCTCACATGTTGAACACAAATACCTGTACTTTCTACTTCTTACATGTTGAACTCAAATACCTGTACTTTCTACTTCTCTCATGTTGAACTCAAATACCTGTACTTTCTACTTCTCTCATGTTGAACTCAAATACCTGTACTTTCTACTTCTTAGATGTTGAACTCAAATACCTGTACTTTCTACTTCTTACATGTTGAACTCAAATACCTGTACTTTCTACTTCTTACATGTTGAACTCAAATACCTGTACTTTCTACTTCTCACATGTTGAACACAAATACCTGTACTTTCTACTTCTCACATGTTGAACTCAAATACCTGTACTTTCTACTTCTCACATGTTGAACTCAAATACCTGTACTTTCTACTTCTCTCATGTTGAACTCAAATACCTGTACTTTCTACTTCTCTCATGTTGAACTCAAATACCTGTACTTTCTACTTCTTACATGTTGAACTCAAATACCTGTACTTTCTACTTCTCACATGTTGAACACAAATACCTGTACTTTCTACTTCTTACATGTTGAACTCAAATACCTGTACTTTCTACTTCTCACATGTTGAACACAAATACCTGTACTTTCTACTTCTTACATGTTGAACACAAATACCTGTACTTTCTACTTCTTACATGTTGAACTCAAATACCTGTACTTTCTACTTCTCTCATGTTGAACTCAAATACCTGTACTTTCTACTTCTCTCATGTTGAACTCAAATACCTGTACTTTCTACTTCTTACATGTTGAACTCAAATACCTGTACTTTCTACTTTTTACATGTTGAACTCAAATACCTGTACTTTCTACTTCTTACATGTTGAACTCAAATACCTGTACTTTCTACTTCTCACATGTTGAACACAAATACCTGTACTTTCTACTTCTTACATGTTGAACTCAAATACCTGTACTTTCTACTTCTCACATGTTGAACACAAATACCTGTACTTTCTACTTCTTACATGTTGAACACAAATACCTGTACTTTCTACTTCTTACATGTTGAACTCAAATACCTGTACTTTCTACTTCTCTCATGTTGAACTCAAATACCTGTACTTTCTACTTCTCTCATGTTGAACTCAAATACCTGTACTTTCTACTTCTTACATGTTGAACTCAAATACCTGTACTTTCTACTTCTTACATGTTGAACTAAAATACCTGTACTTTCTACTTCTCTCATGTTGAACTCAAATACCTGTACTTTCTACTTCTTACATGTTGAACTCAAATACCTGTACTTTCTACTTCTCACATGTTGAACTCAAATACCTGTACTTTCTACTTCTCACATGTTGAACACAAATACCTGTACTTTCTACTTCTCTCATGTTGAACTCAAATACCTGTACTTTCTACTTCTTACATGTTGAACTCAAATACCTGTACTTTCTACTTCTCTCATGTTGAACTCAAATACCTGTACTTTCTACTTCTCTCTTGTTGAACTCAAATACCTGTACTTTCTACTTCTTACATGTTGAACTCAAATACCTGTACTTTCTACTTCTTACATGTTGAACTCAAATACCTGTACTTTCTACTTCTTACATGTTGAACTCAAATACCTGTACTTTCTACTTCTCACATGTTGAACTCAAATACCTGTACTTTCTACTTCTCACATGTTGAACTCAAATCCCTGTACTTTCTACTTGTTACATGTTGAACTCAAATACCTGTACTTTCTACTTCTTACATGTTGAACTCAAATACCTGTACTTTCTACTTCTTACATGTTGAACTCAAATACCTGTACTTTCTACTTCTCACATGTTGAACTCAAATACCTCTACTTTCTACTTCT
Source organism: Champsocephalus esox (assembly GCA_036324585.1). Taxonomy (NCBI): domain Eukaryota; kingdom Metazoa; phylum Chordata; class Actinopteri; order Perciformes; family Channichthyidae; genus Champsocephalus; species Champsocephalus esox. The sequence goes on along the minus strand of CM070496.1, from coordinate 17,245,610 downwards.
TACATGTTGAACTCAAATACCTGTACTTTCTACTTCTCACATGTTGAACTCAAATACCTGTACTTTCTACTTCTTACATGTTGAACTCAAATACCTGTACTTTCTACTTCTTACATGTTGAACTCAAATACCTGTACTTTATACTTCTTACATGTTGAACTCAAATACCTGTACTTTCTACTTCTCTCATGTTGAACTCAAATACCTGTACTTTCTACTTCTTACATGTTGAACTCAAATACCTGTACGTTCTACTTCTTACATGTTGAACTCAAATACCTGTACTTTCTACTTCTCTCATGTTGAACTCAAATACCTGTACTTTCTACTTCTCTCATGTTGAACTCAAATACCTGTACTTTCTACTTCTCACATGTTGAACTCAAATACCTGTACGTTCTACTTCTTACATGTTGAACTAAAATAACTGTACTTTCTACTTCTTACATGTTGAACTCAGATACCTGTACTTTCTACTTCTCACATGTTGAACACAAATACCTGTACTTTCTACTTCTCACATGTTGAACTCAAATACCTGTACTTTCTACTTCTCTCATGTTGAACTCAAATACCTGTACTTTCTACTTCTCTCATGTTGAACTCAAATACCTGTACTTTCTACTTCTTACATGTTGAACTCAAATACCTGTACTTTCTACTTCTTACATGTTGAACACAAATACCTGTACTTTCTACTTCTTACATGTTGAACTCAAATACCTGTACTTTCTACTTCTTACATGTTGAACACAAATACCTGTACTTTCTACTTCTTACATGTTGAACTCAAATACCTGTACTTTCTACTTCTCTCATGTTGAACTCAAATACCTGTACTCTCTACTTCTCTCATGTTGAACTCAAATACCTGTACTTTCTACTTCTTACATGTTGAACTCAAATACCTGTACTTTCTACTTCTTACATGTTGAACTCAAATACCTGTACTTTCTACTTCTTACATGTTGAACTCAAATACCTGTACTTTCTACTTCTTACATGTTGAACTCAAATACCTGTACTTTCTACTTCTTACATGTTGAACTCAAATACCTGTACTTTCTACTTCTCTCATTTCCCAAACAGCTGGTTCCTTTAGTCTGAATGTGTGTTTGGTGCGTGGTCATTATTCTTTAGAGTCACTGCGTGCCCATTGGTTGGAACACGATCCGTGTATCCATCACTTCCTGGTCTTCTCTAAAGAAGATGGACCAATGGAAACGTTGTCATGTTGCCGTTGGTCACCATGGAAACATTCATGAGCTTACAATGACATTATTGTTCTATTGATATAAAGGGAGGTCAGGTACTCTTTAAAGCAGCTGCTAGCTATGGGTACTTTTTACTGAAGGACACTTCAAAGCCTCTGTGTACTTCTACTTGAGTAAAGGATGTGTGTACTTTTAACATCTCTGCCTCCCTCCATTTTAACACATCTCACTTCCTGCAGAGTGCTAATGGTCCTCACAGCGGGGGGGGGCATCGATTCATCTGCACAGAAACTGGAAGCAGTGAGGTCACTTGTTATGGTCACTGCCGATGTGTGTGTGTGTGTGTGTTCCTGCACTAAAGCACTTCCTCGGGGGTTTGAACAGTCCTCCTGTTTGCCTCGGTGACACATCTCTAATAAAAAAGATGGAAAACTGGCGAGTGTGTTTAAACAACGGGGGGTAGAAGTACGCTGCACTTCACCGAGTGAATGTTAAACAAATGTCAGGAGTGTGTGAGCTGTGAAAAGGTGTGTGTTTGCACAACATATTAACGTTCGTTTCCCTCCGTGTGCATCTCAAATACGCATATGGCTTCTTATTGCAAACGCATGCATCGGAGTGTGTGCACAGCGTGGACACAGGTAAGTCTTAGAAACAGTCATATATCTAAACACACACACACACACACACACACACACACACACACACACACACACACACTGATCAGTGTAATGGCATCAGTGAGAGGATAATGCTGTTTGCTCTGCTGCTGTACAAGAGAGCAGCAGCAGTACTGTGTTGTACCGCTTGCTGCAGACCACACTTCCACGCTCACCGGCAGGCACCGACTGGCCATCGGGAGGACCGGGAGGTTGTGTGTGTGTGTGTGTGTGTATGTGTGGCCCGAGCGAGAGAGACCTTACGTGTATTGTTGTTGTTAGCATCTGGTGCTA
>CM070496.1:17233443-17238443 GCA_036324585.1 Champsocephalus esox | reverse complement strand
ACACACACACACACACACACACACACACACACACACACACACACACACACACACACACACACACACACACACACAGGCACACGCCGGTACATTGTTGTCATGGTGACACCGGGGTAAAAAAAATTGTAATGGAGATGCTGATGTGAATTCATGCGACCTTTAGCCTCCTGTGGCTCCACATGTTCATCTTCACTTAAAGAAGCTGCAGAAGATCAGCTGCTCGTCCAATCAGGTGTGAGCAGAAAGGTCTATTATCGTTTAGTCCAAACAACAACAATTAGCACTGAGCTCCTGATTAGTATGTAGTGTCTCTACTTTAAAGAGTCCTCTCCTGCTGATGTTCAGGTGTATATCAGTGTGTAGTGTCTCTACTTTAAAGAGTCCTCTCCTCTGATGTTCAGGTGTATATCAGTGTGTAGTGTCTCTACTTTAAAGAGTCCTCTCCTGCTGATGTTCAGGTGTATATCAGTATGTAGTGTCTCTACTTTAAAGAGTCCTCTCCTGCTGATGTTCAGGTGTATATCAGTATGTAGTGTCTCTACTTTAAAGAGTCCTCTCCTGCTGATGTTCAGGTGTATATCAGTATGTAGTGTCTCTACTTTAAAGAGTCCTCTCCTGCTGATGTTCAGGTGTATATCAGTATGTAGCGTCTCTACTTTAAAGAGTCCTCTCCTCTGATGTTCAGGTGTATATCAGGATGTAGTGTCTCTACTTTAAAGAGTCCTCTCCTGCTGATGTTCAGGTTTATATCAGTATGTAGTGTCTCTACTTTAAAGAGTCCTCTCCTGCTGATGTTCAGGTGTATATCAGTATGTAGTGTCTCTACTTTAAAGAGTCCTCTCCTGCTGATGTTCAGGTGTATATCAGTATGTAGCGTCTCTACTTTAAAGAGTCCTCTCCTCTGATGTTCAGGTGTATATCAGGATGTAGTGTCTCTACTTTAAAGAGTCCTCTCCTGCTGATGTTCAGGTTTATATCAGTATGTAGTGTCTCTACTTTAAAGAGTCCTCTCCTGCTGATGTTCAGGTGTATATCAGTATGTAGTGTCTCTACTTTAAAGAGTCCTCTCCTGCTCATGTTCAGGTGTATATCAGAACATATTTTAGCCTTTAGAGACCATTTACATGCACTAAAACCTTGGAGGTTTGTCTGGACTAAAATCCAATGGTTAAATACAGTACTGTGTGTTTGCCTCCGACGGCTGATCAGAAATTGAAACGGCAGATTTAATTATGATAATAATTATAATTATGCTAGCTCCCTGTCTCCCAATTCCCAACCTGGCACCATACGCCTTGGTGGGTTCCGCCTGAAGTCAACCCGTGCTCCTGCCCCAGTTCCTGCTCCTGTCCAGGAGTCGTATTCCGGAACTCGTCTGGCTTATGGAGGTCCACGGAGTATTCAGGCGGCTGCTAAGAGGAGTCGTCGCAAGGCCAGGCTAGCAGCCCAAACCCCAGCAGCCATGGTTCCGGCTACAGAACCGGCCCACACAGCCAGGGTTCCGGCCCCAGTCCTGGTCCCAGCAGCCATGGTTTAGACTCCAGCCCCTCGTCTCCGGCCGACGCCAGCTCCCCGTGTCCTGTCGGCATACCGGCCGAGTCTCCTCTCGAGCTACCTCTCGAGTCTCCTCTCGAGTCATCTCTCAAGTTTCCTCTCCAGTTCCCTCTCGAGTCCCCTTTCAAGTCACCCCTCCAGTTCCCTCTCGAGTTCCCTCTCAAGTCACCTCTCAAGTATCCTCTCGGGTTCCCTCTCTGGTCTCCTCTCGAGTTCCAACTCAAGTCCCTACTCAAGTACCGTTGGAGGTTCCGCTGGGGGTCCTGCCAGCACCTTGTCCTGTCCCGTTGGAGGCCCTGCCGACTACTCTTCTGCCGGGGGTCCTGCCAACCCCATGTCCTGTCCCGTTGGAGGCCCCGCCGACTACTCTTCTGCCGGGGGTCCTGCCAACCCCATGTCCTGTTTCGTTGGAGGCCTCGACATCACATGTCTCGCCGGGGGTCCTGCTAACTCCTTGTCCTCTTCCGTGGGGAGTCTTACCGACACCTGTTCCACCGGCTCTGGTTACTGTCCGGCCCCCTGAGAGCTTTGGTCTTCGCCCCTCCTCGAACTCGGCCGTCCGCCCGAGATCCCCTCCTGGTCCTCTGCTGTGCCCCTGGGCGGTCGGCTCAGTCCCGTCCTCGTCTTGTGTCATGACTAGTTCTTCGGTGAGTGTTCTGTCTTTGTTTATCTGCGCCTAGCAGTTTTTCAGTTCATATCTGCGTTTGGGTCCTGCCTGCTTCACACGCCGTAACATCGACGGCTCATTATTGTAAATGCATAGAATCAATCGGGCCCTATTTCCACCAACAAACATAATTACACTTTCCCTCTCCCCCTCTTTCAAAGGGAATAAAGCAACGAGTGGAGACTGACATGTGATCGTGGACCTGAATGCCGAGATCCCTTTTTCCTTTTGTCGCTCCTAACAATGAGATGTTATTCTTTCTATCAGTTCTCGATGTGACGAGCGATGAAAGATGACAGATATCTTTGTGTTTTTCGCCCCTCGATGACAGAGATAAGCCGAGGAGTGGGAGTCGTTTAGTTCGAGACAATCAGATAAAATGTGCTTTTCGTGCTTTCTGTCAGCCATGCTGGGGACATAGCGAGGAAATAGCGACGTAATGCTTTTAGCGTCTCTGAGCAGGTGTGTCCTTCTGCGTCTCCGCATTCAGCGCTAACCCTCGACGTGATGCTTGAGAATGTCAGTAAGCATGCTAGCAGCGCTGCCATATGTAAAAATATATCTCAGCAGGACGCCTCTCCAGCTCACGACCACATGTTTGATCTCCGCTGCTTCTGACATGCCACTGCTGCAATGATTGCATCATATACTGTAATAGGATGGAAGACGACGTAAATACAATATATATATATCGCGGAAAATGCATTGAAAAGACTGCAGTTCACGGGTAAAGGGCTGCACTATAGTGTCGGTTATTAAAGGACATTGGATTGAATAAGATAGCATTCAGGTAATTGATTCATTTGGGACGAATCAGTAATTTAGGAGGCCCTATTGTGGTTGTCCCTCCTTCAGTGTGTTCTATAGGTTTCAGTGCATGTAAATGGTCTTCTGATGATGATTTAACAGTTTTTTTATTACGAAAACGCCTGATCCTAGTTTTGGTTTCATGTTTTATATTGAAATGCAATATAAAACTTGTCTTCCTTAAAGCCCTATTCTGCTTTTTGTGCTGTTGCATCTCCTATAGGATTTAGTGCATGTAAATGGTAAACACTCTGTTGAACTTATTTCGAAGTCTACCCATATTTGATATTTGACATTTAAATATCTAGCGCCACGTCTAAATGCTACCAACCGATTACAGTCGAGTACACAGAACCATCCGAAGCCCTAAAGGCACTCAGGGTCAGATTCATTTCATGCTTTATGGTCAAGGTCATCCCATTGACCTTCCCATGCAGAAAGTAACCAGCGGTTACAGCAGGGATCCACAATTACACTCAATTAAAGTCAATAAGAGATGATGTGGCAGTTGATTGGATTTAATTAGCTGAGAGCGAAGCGGGTCTGCGCTCGCTGAGAAATCATTAATAAGCTTTCCATCAGACTCCAAATGTAGTGTTTGATAAAAGGACGGCTAAATAACACATCAAGATGGAGATAGTCCGACAGTATGTGTGTTAAATAATACACATTTTAATATAGATGATACCTGATGAGGGTTTTAAAGATCTTTCTCGTACAATACTTTTTTGCGATTTTTGTAGAAATATCTCCGAAACAAGTTCGTTAAACCCGGGGATTAGTCCGAATCTTAGAACTTGTGGTCCCTCTGTGTGGAAGTCAATGGTTTTCTGAATGTGTTTTTGGTTGTTATCGTGAAATAAGGCCTGTTTTAATTCTACGTCAGTAAATACCCCATTAGTGGATTTAAAAACGGCGACTGTGAGTCAACATTCGACTAATAAATGGTCCACAATTTAGTAGTAGTAGTAGTTATATCAAATGATATCACAATATGAAAGATAGGGGTTAATTAGACTGAAATATAATCAATTAAATCCCAATACATGCTTCTGATTCACTTTCATCCTCAGCAATCCCACAGTACAAGGGTTTTGTGAGCGATGTCAATGTGGCATTAGCCGTGGGATTGGGGGTATAACGGGGGGGTTTGTCCACAGCTGGATGGCATGGCAGAGGTTTTAAATGTCAGCGTTGAAGGGGGATGCCATTTGTCCTGAAGAGATGCATGCTGGGAGCTTGGCAGCGGGGGTGATCCGGATTCAGAGCCTCACCTCCTGGTATTTATCAGCCGCTACTCGCATAAAACGCATCTGGCACCTTCGCAGGACCGACAGCAGGAGAACGGCAGCGCTGCGGGGCCCGCTGTAATCGATTTAGCGTCAGGACAACTGGCATTTGTCAGAGTTTATTTAGTCTGAAGTATCTGTAGGAGTGTAGTCGTTGAACTGCGGGAGTATAGAGGGGGGCAGTGATGGCGTATTCGTGTAAACCGACCATGAAGTTAGCATTGCCACGACAACAAGCTAATTACGCACATTTGAGCGCCTTTGTTAGCAATCTGACGCTTTTAAATCCACCACGTACTGACAACACTTTAATATCTGTTCAGCTTGTGTTACCCTCAGAGCTTATTGCAGGCTAACAACCGAAATACAAACTGAAATGTGTTCAGCTGCAGCTAGCTCGCAAATTGTACAGATGTTAGCGCCTACGTTAGCAACGACCTACGTTAGCAACGGCCTACCTTAGCAACGGCCTACGTTAGCAACGGCAGACCTTATTTCAGGCGAACAACCGAAATACAAACTGAGATGGCGACTGTGTTCAGCTGCAGCTAGCTCGCAGATTGTACAGATGTTAGTGCCTACGTTAGCAACGGCTACGTAGCACGGCTACGTTAGCAACGGCAGACCTTATTTCAGGCGAACAACCAAAACCACATTCAGAGAAACCGTTGACTTTGAGACCA